>CAJNDT010003270.1:0-24116 GCA_905221615.1 Symbiodinium sp. CCMP2592
AGGCTGAACCTTGAACCTAACCCCGGATTGCCAAGGCCATCCGAATCCGACGAAGACGAATCCTACGAATCCGACGATGAAAGCTCCTCCTCCTCCTCAAGTACCGCGTGGGCACGTGTGGACCTGACCCTGGACCGGCTGGAGTGTTTGCACTCGGTGCGCTGCGATGGAGATAGGGAAATGGATGCGTACAGCAAGAACGGCATGAGACCGAAGCGCATTGCACAGGCTTGCAAGCATCCCTGCAGCTGTGAACGCGGCTGCCACGTACCAAAAAAAACCATGACGAACGTGTGCTCTCGTTTCTGGAGCTTGTCCAAAGCGGCCCAGGACGGATTGTTGTGGTCTTTACAACAAGGTGGCGGGAAGAAGCTGCGCTACAGTATCGCAGGTCATGCAGTTTGCAGGCAGGCTTTTCTGTGCCTTCTAGGAATCGGACGGAGCAGGCTGAGGCGCTGCAAATCCGTTTGTCATGGGATGGACCTACGGAAAATGAGGTCGTCGAAACGGCCAGCTTTGAAGCAGGCTTCTCTGAGAGTTTTCTTTATGCACATGTACCACAGTGCAGCAGAGTCGATGACCACGAAGCGTCTTGGCGTCTTTGTGATAGAAACATGGTGCAGGATTGTGATTTGTACTTTTCGAGTCGGAGGGTGCATGGCAAGTCCAAGGTTCACTACAGCGGAGGTCTTGTCTACCAGCACGCCCGAGTTGCAGAAACGGATGTTGACACTACTCATTGCTTACAAGATGCAGACAGCAACGGAGCAGATCAGTTTTGATACGGATCCTACGCAATTGCCAGTCCGAGTGCTGCCACACAGCAGCGGAAGCACCTTATTCACGCAGTACCAAGCATTTTGTGCAAGGGGATCCCAGGATGTGAATGTGGCAGGAAGGTCGCTCTTCTACTCGTAGTTTGTGCGCTGGTCACCGTGCCTTCGTTTCAGGAAGAAGTCCACGCACTCTTTATGTTTTACCTGCTCCAAACTAAAAGCAGCCATCGCAGAGAGCAAGAAGGACTTCACCCTCCATGAACGACTATGCAACGAGCTTCTTGATCATCATATCACACAATGGAGGGACCGTGAGGTCTCTTGGCAAGCACGTGAACGTAGCAAAACACAACGAGACTTGCTTTGTGTCATACTGGACAGCTACGACAAGGCAAAAGCCATGCTCCCGAAATTTCCAGATCAACGCACTCCGAAATTGTCCGCGTTTGAGAAGAATCCACGTGTCTTGCCTTGATTAGCATGAGGGATGAGTTGCAACCCATGTGTCCGCAGTGCAACCGTGACACATTTCAGTAGTCGACTCCCCAGCATTCTTGTGAGGCATCCACGTAACCATCACCCTTGTCCTGGTGCACGGAGTTGGTGCATTCTTCTACACATGTGATGAGGGCATTGGCCTTGGGGCGAATTGGACGTTGGAGATTGCAGCTCAACCGCATTCCGGATTCGAGTGCTTCTTTTTGTTGCGGTCCGGCCGCCGGTGTGCCTGTATGTGCCTGTATGTGGCTGTTCTGCTTCTGAGCTCATGCGCGCGATGGACACGGCATTCTCCTGGTACAGAAGAAAGAATCTTCCTTTTCCCCACGAGTGTCCTGGCATGACTCTGGCACCGCGTGTCTCAGTTTATCCCTCCGACGCAACTATCGGTGAACCAAGGTTCTACTTACAAGCAGACAACACAACGAAAGAAGTTCGCCATCAGAGCACTTCAAAGCTTCTTTGCGCTTTGGTGCAAATGAACTATTTCCGAGCAAGTTCACACAACCATCTTCAGGTAGGCCACACGCATGAGGACGTGGGATACTCGGCAGCAGGGATTCTGTTCTTTAAGTTAGTTTTTTGCTGCGTGGTAGCTGATGCACAGCAATGCACTGTTGATGAGCTGAATGTGTTTACTGGGACGCCACACTGGCCCTGGTGACAACGGCTTTAAATCAAACTACGGACATCCAGACACCTCAAGACATCAGCAGAATCCTCACGGACAGTCTCGGGCAGATGTTTCGAGATAAAGGAATGATGATGCAGTGCGAACATGTGACGCAGGCCAGACTATGAGCTCCAACTCAGCACACGCAGTCGGGTAAGTTTGAGGCCGCACATTAGAAGCTGCAGTCTGCCGCAGGTTCGCAAGTGGGACGAGCTCCTTCCAAAATCGGTGCAGTTTTTCCATTCGTATCAGGAACGAGCCGAAGGCAAGTCTGACAAGCGGGTGCCACATGTCTTCCAGTTTCTTCCACGCGAAGGCGGGGAGCATCAAAGTGTCAGGCAGATGTCAATCCGAGCCAGAAGCATCCCTGAATTTGGGCCCTGTTTGCAGCTCTGCCGGATCATGGCCGTGGCATTCAGCTATCAGAACGCGTACCTGTTCGAATGAGGAACTGCGGCAACCAGAGTGACGTATTTGCCATCATGAAAATGTACATGAGTGACAAGCAGGCCAGTCAAGCACCGCTACTGTGCTGGCCCACTGCTGTTCGCAGCGACACGGAAGAGTTTTTCAGACAAATAAATACAACGACTGCAACTACCGGGCCCAAACTGGAGGAAAACAGAGCTCAACAGGTACTGGAGCTGGCGGAATCCATTGAAAAGCACTATCCGCATCTTCGTCGTGCTGCAACGTACTACCGCAGCGTCGCAACGGGGGTCAGGCAGGAGGAATACCCCAGACTGGAATTCATAAGAAACGGACCGAGACCTCGAGGAATCTTGGTTTGGAATCCGGTTGTTTAGATGTGGTAAGACTGCTTCCACTACTATCTATTGAACTTTCAGTCTAACTCAGGAATGATGAACGTCCAGCTTGCACCTCCGCACCGCCACGAAGCTTTCCCCCTCAGGGTGGCATTCCGGAGGAGGTAAGATGTGCTGGCCGAGTCTGGTTTCTCTGCGCACACCAGATCGCATGGCGAAGGCGAACATGGTCAAGACGAGTTTCAAGGATGTAACTCGACAAACGTGAGTTCAACACGAACTTCAAGGATGCAGTGACGTACTTTGTGCCGCGATAAGACAGAGAAGTGTCCCATCCGTGCAGTTCGTGTCGTGTGCCCTGACCTGAATCTGCCCCTGAACTTAACTTCTCGTGATTGCTCAGCATTTGGCTAGTCCTGAAAGCACGGATAGCCCGGTTCTGACGAAACGTAGCAAGAATGGCGACGAATGACACGGACACGCCGGAGATGCCGGCCGTTATGCAGAAGATTCATGCACAGTTCGAGGTTATGCTGAGGAAAGGAAACATCGGGCAACAAGTTGCAGACCGCATGACAAAAGACAGTATGAAAGAGGCTCGGGCAAAACCAGTGTCGCACTTTTGCAGTGGATAACATTGTCGTGTGACCCCTTGACAGGCCATCAACAACTTAGTCATGACGCAGCCGGCGACCACGGAGCAGAGAGTTATCACCTGCGTCCCTTTAGAGAACACTGAGGGTTGGCTTCTCTTGTCGGCGTTCATGTTTGATCACAACATGAAGAACGGGCTTCATGCAGCAAACGTACAAACAAAAACGCACTTCTTGGAGTTTCTGTTGCGTGGCTACCGCCCCAGCGAGTCAGTGGACGTGAAGTTTCCTCACTGCCAAAGTCCCTAGTCTGCAGCGATGATGTAGCACAGGAACTTCAAGTTCAATGCCCCTGACAATAAATAGTAAATCCAGAGGTGATCGATCTTTCAGCGAGCACGGAGACGAGTTTGCTGTCGGTGTTACGGACGGACAAACGAAGTTGACGATCATGCAAGCCATTGTCTGCATTGTTTACCACCTGGAATCGACAGACGAAGAACTGCACGACGCACAACTCGTGTTCACCCTGAACTCGTTCCGTTACATCAGATGCAGCTTCTCCTACCACGCAAATCCCGCTGAGTATCACTACCAGGCACTTCGCTGCTTGGCCGCACATGCACTCAGGTTGAGCATCGCAATGTGAGTTTCATAAATTCAAACTCCGCAGAAATCAGTGTTCCGTTGAGGCAATGGTTATCTTACTGCAGAGAAGCAAGCACCGAGTCCGCTGGTCTTGGCTGCAGAAATGGCAGCCGCAATCGAAATTGAACAGAATCAGGGAGGAAGATCCAAGAAGGCGCCCCTCCGGGATGCTCTCGGCGCTGCGGTTGCCAACTATAACAAGAGAGTCACTGTATCCAAACACAAAATCAACACCGGACGGAAGAACCTGATTATGAATCTGCTGCTCGGCTTTTCTCTTGTGTAACAGCCCGCAGTGCAACCTCTCCGCTCTACTGGTTCAACACCATCCACCACATCTGAGGCTCAGATCGACAGCCGAATTCAGAGAAATCATCCGAGCTCACTACGACGACTACAAGCATGAAGTCTCAGGATTGGCGCAACCCTAATCAACCCTTAAGCCTTGCCTCAACCCTGAACCGCTTCAGCTTGTGTTTTCCTGAGCGGTCTTTTGACAGGTATGCCGATCGACGTACTGGCAGCTGATTGGTGGCTGCCAAATCAACAGAGGCAGGTTCAACGCTTCAGGCAGAGTGAGCTATGGGGGTCCATCATGCAAACAACGGACGGATCTGCGAGCGCGTGGGCGACACGTGTCATCAAGGACGTCATATTGTTCAGTTAGCAATATGACACAAATGAAACAGTGGTATAAATTCATTCGTATCATGGCCAGGACTTCAATCGCGAGGTGACCACGAGATCCAGCACCAAAGCCAAGGCCGTACTGTTCCACAGAGTTCAATTATTGGGTTTGCTTCGATGAGCGTGTCGTAATGTGCACATGATGTAGCTTGGCAGAAAGCAGCACAACTCTCCGACGAGAAGCAGATGGAGCTTCACGACATCGTCTTGCTGTGGTTGTACATTTTGCCGAAGTTGCAGAAAATGTTCCCAACGGAGACAGTTGTGCAGCAGCAGGAAATGTTCGACCGCGGGCTGCCCGGCAGTTTGGTTTCCTTTAATTATTATCCGATTTGGTTTGGTTTCCTTGAACTATTACCCGATTTGGTTTGGTTTCCTTGAATTTATAAATGTTTGGCGATGGTTTCCTTGAATTTATATATGTTTGGCGATGGCTTCCTTGAATTTATATATGTTTGGCGATGGCTTCCTGGAATTTACAGAAAATCAAGGAAACCATTTGGCCGGACAGAATCAATCACAATTTGGAAGTTGGCTCACGGCCGAAAGTGTGATTGGTTTTCTGGAAAATCGATCGCGTTTTGATATTGCAAAAATGAATCGATCACGTTTTGGCCAACGGCCCAACACCGAGATTGTGATTGATCATTTTTTGCAATATATAATTGTGATTGGTTTTCTGGAAAATCGATCGCGTTTTCGAAGTTGGCCCAAGACGGAAAATGTGATTGATTTTTTAAGTTTTTGTTTGTGTTTCCCTGATTCGGATTTGGATTTGGTTTGGTTTCCTTGAACTTTACCAGATTTGGTTTGGTTTCCTTGAATTTATATATGTTTGGAGATCGCTTCCTTGATATATTCAACATCAATTAGGCTTGGATTCACTCCATGTGCTGTGGAATGGAGGTGCCGCAAATACCTTCCAAGTTGAAAAACAACTTCGGATATTAAATCATGAAAGCAAACCAGTCAATTCCGGCAGGGTGGATCAGCAAAGTTAAAGATAACACTGAGGCTCCTGGACAACGAGCTCGCAGCATCCATTAAGTCGGCATCGAACGGATTCAGCTGGGAGAGGCTGCCCTTCGTTCTCGAGGCATGAGGGAGACCCGTAAAAGGGAACCCTTCTAAACCTTGCTTCTGGCTCCAGTCTTTGGTATAAGTTCTTTTTTCATTATTGCCGTTTCCCCTTAAACCAAACTCTCAGGCCAAGGGGTGTGTGGTCAATGACTTCATCGCCCAATCGCAGTGTCGCACGACTCGAGCGTTGGAGAAGGCAAACAAAGCCGCCTTTACCTCGTGGAAGGAATTAGTTCTGTCGGACGAAGCCCAATACGAACAGGATTCATTGCAGTCACTTGATTGAATGCATCAGCAATTGCGTGAGAGTCCAGGGTCTAGCTCGTACGCACGGTGTGCACCTGAGGCGGACCGCAGACATGGAGAAGGCGAGGAACAACATCGTGGAGCAGATGGAGGACACGAGCCGAATGTATACAGGAATCCGCTTAACAAAGCCTCTAGTTAGGTCTGAAGTCAATTTGTTGCAGGAGGCGCACGACCGAGCATGGAAGAAAGTAGGCTTGTACATGACGGACAATCTGCGCTTGTTCCACACCACTACGCGTGACATGGAGAGCACGGTATTGCCCTCGGTCCAGACATACATCAGGCAGGAAGCTGCCAACATAAATGTCGTGTGGTGCTCACTGCCGACTGCGGGAATCGTGACTGCAACGAAAACAAGTGGCATCCTCACGGCGATCACGAACATATTGGCCTCCAGCCCTACGAACAGCATGGCAATTGTGGTGTTGCCCAATCGTGCGCAGAATTTGCTCACCGAGAGGCAATGCGGAGTTTGGGTTCATCTTCATCATCATGATGTAAGTAGTATATGTGTTTTCTTTTCTGTCAGGTTAAACGAAGCGACCAAGGAGGACTTCGCCAAGAAGGAAGAAAGTGAGGAGGAAGCAGACGTGGACATGGACGCAGAGCAGAACGACGACGACGACATGGAGGAGGAAAACGAAGACGATGAGAAGGACGAAAAACAAGGAAAAGTCGACAAAGAATCGAACGTACGCAAGGTTCGCTTCATGTGGGCGATCCTTGGTCTGAACATGCATTGCACTTTTTGGAGCTGCTGACCAAATTGCTCGATAGGATGAAAGAGTTTTGTGTGTGCCGACAGGAAGACTGTGTGATTGTAAGTAAGTATACGTGAGCGGGTTCAAGAATCTAAAGAGGATTCCCTTAGCAGTTAGTCCATGAGAAGTGAGAAATTCATTCCAGGCAGTCTTTGATGCAGAAGGATAGGAACCTGACCGTCAAAGACATCACATGGATCTTCGAGAAGGCTGCTTTCATGCATTTTCGCGATCATGGAATTGAATCCAAAAAACCACTGTTGAACCGAGGATTCAGTGTACGGGAAGCGCTCCGGGACTTTGGACCCGGGCCTGCATTTTTGGATCGCGGGGGGTGGGGGTATAGGCCTGCCGCTACCCCATGTGATATCATCAGTTTGCAAACCAAGGCTGGCCTCGCAATTCTCGTGAAGGGAAGCGGAAGCGTCTTCAGGAACATGCCGGGCTTCAAGAGCGGAACAATTTACGACGTAGAGATGCTACCAAGGAACGACTTCAACTCGCCGGAGGCAGGATGTTCCAGAAACTTCGCAATCCAGTTATGAAATCTTTCTCTGAATTAAACCCGATTGTCGCAGGCGAAGTCCGAGCTGCCACATCTAGGAAGAAAGCTCACCGACGTACAAGAACTCAAGCAAGAGGCAGGAGGAACAAGCTTGGTACGTCAGACGTTGAAGTCAATGGTTCCAACGAACGCGAAAAGCGTGATGCTGGTGGACTTGCATGGATACGACATTTGGCCAGGACTTGCGGTGATCGAGGAGAACTGCCACGCATCCGACCGAACCATGACAATGGCATCTATAGTGTGGGATAGAAATGCTTGGTTAGACGAAAAACTGGCCAACCACGTATTCCAATCTGCTAGGAAAGGAAAACTGGCCTTGCCGGGGTGGCCGGACTTTCAAGGACTTGTGCAGAGGATGCAGGCCCTCACGGACACGGAGCAGACGCAAGGCCTCTCCCTTCAGGTATCCGTCGTTTTGCAGTCACCAAGACGTCTCCTCCTGCTTGCAAGCCTTGCAGAGAAATTCCTCAACATGGACGCGGAGATCGCAGAGGAAGCTCAAAGCATCATCCAGGCACACAACAAGAAGTACAACGCAGAGGAAACCGACATTGACTTTCTGTACACAGAGCAGCATCCTGGCTTTAATAGTCAGTCAGACTGCCTTGCAGCCCTGAGAGTTCGGGATAGTGTGTGCAGCCCAGGCAAACAAGTACGATGGATGTCAACAAGAATCTTCAGTTCGACAGCACCGAGGAAGATGTCGCCAAGCTGCCGAATCCCGTCAAGCTTGACATGAGTGGGCAGGCTACATGGATTGCCTCCGAAGGCAACCTCTTCCTCCAGGTGACCGGGAATGAGAATTTCCAGGCTTTAAGGAACCGAGAAGTGTGACTCGTTAGAAAATAGTTAACCATGTCTTGTTCGACACGTCGACTTGTAAACCGTTTCATCGAAGTGACCCAGGTTTTCCTTTGGAAGTGGCGATTGGCGCACGAAGCACGTGACATGGACAGCACACAGACTAAGCACTGCAGCCTGGATGTTTAACGCCTTTTGTGTGCATTTCTCAGGACGCAAAAGAGTTAGTCAGCGACGCTTTGGGCGATTGGTTCAGCTTCGGCGGAGAGAACTTGATGGATTCGCTGGTTTTGCTCGAGAAGAAGGATGTACCCGAACACTTGAAAGACATTCCAAGCATGGAGACTTGTGTGACACTGGCGGCCCTCGTCAGAGAATTTCAGGATGCAGGGCAAACGTCGCATCGCGTCTGGGGCGAAGGGAAGGAGTTACTCGTTTTCAAGATGGACGGACCCCCGCAACAGAAGGAGAAAAAGCCGAAGCGCCGACGTACCTCCATGGGAAACTTGAGCAAGTCGTTCGGGGCGCACCTGTCGATTGCGAAGTTCAAGGAAAGCGAGTCATTGGCATTGGCATGGAGGCCCAATCTTGTAGATTTCAGGTTATCCTTGACTCGGTCACTCAGTAAGCATGCAGTGTACCGGTGAAAACAATGATAATGTCGAACTACCCAAATCTGAACGCATGGAAGGCTGCGCTTGGAGCTGGGCGAGAACGGAATGGTCACGATCGTGCCTATTCGACCGGTGGCCGTCACGGCAGGCACCATCGACCTAGCCCCAGGAACGTACAAGATCATGTGACGATTGACCCCCACAATTCTTTAATAGTTTCCGATAGCTTGACCAAGTAAACGGAATCCACAATTTTGGCACTATGTTGCTGCGTGCACATGGACATGATGTGGAAACGAAACAACAAGGAAGTACCAGCGCTTGGGTCCGGGATTCCAGAAGAGTTGTGAATCGCTAGGTTTAGTTCCATAGTGGAAAGGCCCCGGACAAGCCATAATTAAGTATTATTATACTAATACTTAATAGTATTGATTTGATCAGATCTTTAGATTGGTTAGCCGACCGACAGCAATCCCGTGGCCCAGGAATAGGAACACAGAAGGGCAATGACCTATTCGGAAGCGTTTTGGAAAAATAAGGAAGTCCGGTTCAATATCACGAAGCAGTGTCATGCGATTTTCTGTATGCTTCGTGCTTCATTGATTCAGCTGAAGCATCTCCGCTCGAGTTCACGTAGAAGACAGTATTAGCAAGTCTACAAGCATACCATGCCTGGTTTGTCCGCGGATGAAGTGGAGCCCATCGAGCCGAAGTGGAGAAGTCCAGTTTTCGATATGGACGAAATGATGAGCACCTTGTCGGAAAAGTATGAAATAGAATCTGATTAGACCCATCCATGTAAGGACATAATGCTCAGCCCGCAGAACCGAAACAGCCGCCGACAAGACCATCTGCTTTGAAATCGACGAGTGGCTCAGCAAAAGCAGTGCTGCCAACAACGGCAACAACCACGAAGGACAGGCTCCCACCGCGTGTCCGAAACACCAGCTCGGAGGAAGAGAAGGAGCCGAAGAAGACGCAGAAAAAGAAGAAGAATAAGGACGCGGATCATGCTCCTTTGCGCGGCAACCGTAAGGACGATGAGGACGACGAAGACGAAGATGGTTCCTACGATGAGGACGAAGATGAACCCGAAGAAGACGAAAAAGTGAAGACGAAGAAGCGCCCAGCAGCCCAGAGCTCCAAGCCCAACAAGAAGCCGGCAGGCAAGAAAACCAAGAAAAACGACGGACTCTGGGAGCACTGGTGACCTGATTGCAATGTGATGCGAATCAGCAGGTAATTTGTATGTCAAATCCGATGTAACATGAGGCCGGTCCTGGACACGATCGTGGAGGAACCCTCGGAGAGCGTCCTTGAGAAATGCTTACAGGATGGCTACGAACGCGAGGCGGGGCCAGGGTGGCCGAATCCTTCCGTTTGTGTCCAACTTGCTTGCATCACGGCCAGGACACTGCGACCACTGAGACAGCACCATTCCGAAACACTATCTCATTTGTTACCCGGCTGCTCTTAAGACACGTTCTGATTGTGACCGCAGCACTGTTAGGCTTTCTTTGCATCGAAGGGCTTGCCAGGATTATGATGCCACGTTCTTGAAGCTAGATTCACTGTGATTTCCAGGTAGAGGAAATGGGACCCGAAAACCAAGCACTGTTTGAAGACTGGGACACTATGACGGCAAGATGGGAGCTGGTGGCCCGGCTGATGTTAAGGAGCTTCATCATGCCACTGTCACAGTGCGAGCTTCAGGACCAAGCAAATCGCGGTCTGCCGTCAGATGGTGACAAGGCAGTGGCAGGCTGTGTGTGTTGTTGTTTTGATTAATCAACCTCCAAGCTGCTAGGAATCGCACGTGATCAAGCAAGAGAATATTGCAATGAAGGACAACAATGAGGCAGGATTCCGGCGGGCTCGTGTCTACATTCTGGTAGAATCCGCAATATTAAATCACATTTTACAGATTTTGAAGCTTTCAGGAAACACACGACGTGAACAAGCAGCAGGAGATTCCAATGAGTGACAAAAAGGAGGCAGGATTCCGGGCTCGTGTCTACATTCTGGTAGAATCCGCAAGTGTTAAACAATTTTTACAGATTTTGAAGCTTTCAGGAAACACACGACGTGAACAAGCAGCAGGAGATTCCAATGAGGGACCACAAGGAGGCAGGATTCTGTGCTCGTGTCGACATTCTGGTAGAATCCGCAAGTGTGTCAAATCAAGTTTTATAGCAGGAGGTCCCAAACACGGAAGCTGGCCAGGCCACCTCCTCAGTAAGCATCATATTTTGAGTTTATCATCGACAAAATTTCCAAGCTGCGAGGAAGCGCACATGCATGAGCAAGAGCAGGAGATTCCGGTCGAGGAGAACAAGGAGGCAGGCTGCTTGCCTCGTCTGAACCTACCCAGAACTTCGAAACCGCCAGGATCCGCAGGCGATGATGAAGGTTCCATTGGAAGACAAGGACAAGGCAATCTGTCTCGGTACTTTCACTTAGCCAGAGATTTCAAGCTGCCAGGAGCCGCGCCTGGACAGCACGAAGATTCCGAGTGGCCAGGAACCGCAACGGGAAATCCGGGAGACGCCAAAGTTCGGCGCGGACCAGGCGGCTGCTTGTATTGTGCTTTAACATCCAGATGTTTTAAGCTTTCAGGAAACACACGACGTGATCACGCAAGAGAATATTGCAATGAAGGACAACAATGAGGCAGGATTCCGGGCTCGTGTCTACATTCTGGTAGAATCCGCAATATTAAATCACATTTTACAGATTTTGAAGCTTTCAGGAAACACACGACGTGAACAAGCAGCAGGAGATTCCAATGAGTGACAAAAAGGAGGCAGGATTCCGGGCTCGTGTCTACATTCTGGTAGAATCCGCAAGTGTTAAACAATTTTTACAGATTTTGAAGCTTTCAGGAAACACACGACGTGAACAAGCAGCAGGAGATTCCAATGAGGGACCACAAGGCGGCAGGATTCTGGCCTCGTGTCTACATTCTGGTAGAATCCGCAAGTGTGTCAAATCAAGTTTTATAGCAGGAGGTCCCAAACACGGAAGCTGGCCAGGCCACCTCCTCAGTAAGCATCATATTTTGAGTTTATCATCGACAAAATTTCCAAGCTGCGAGGAAGCGCACATGCATGAGCAACAGCAGGAGATTCCGGTCGAGGAGAACAAGGAGGCAGGCTGCTTGCCTCGTCTGAACCTACCCAGAACTTCGAAACCGCCAGGATCCGCAGGCGATGATGAAGGTTCCATTGGAAGACAAGGACAAGGCAATCTGTCTCGGTACTTTCACTTAGCCAGAGATTTCAAGCTGCCAGGAGCCGCGCCTGGACAGCACGAACAAGGCCGGCAGGTTGCATTGGGTGGGTCGTGCTTTGACTTCGCCAGACACTCCAAGCTGATGGAAACCGGCAATGAGCAGGTCGATCTGCTCTTGGAAGAGGATTCAAAGTTGATCACCGAGCAGGTCCGGTTCTTCATATCTTGAGGGAACCACGACTTTCCGCTGCAGGTGGAGATAACAGACAGTGAGGGTGAACAGGCAAGCTCCCCTGTCGTTCTCTTTACATAGCCATGATTTGCAAGCCAGGAAGCTACCTCATTGCGGAAACGTCAAAAGATTCTTGCAATGGATTCGGATAACAAGGCAGGAGTGAGTCTCGTGTTGATGGACAAGGTTGTGTCTCAACGGAATTGACTTGCGAATCCGCCCCTGAGTGCGATGCTAGGACAACAAGGAAAACTGCCAGCCGAAGAATGAAGAGCAGGAGAAGGCAGCCAGTGCTGAGCGTCGGTATTGCATTCAAGCCACTTGACTTGGCCATGTCTTGCGAGGAAAAACATGAGGGAGAAGCCGAGGCTAGGAAGAGAAAGCTTCCGGAAGAAGATGACAAGCCGAAGGCTGGGGCTTCCACGACCAAGCCAAAGGCCAAGGCCAACCCAAAGGGCAAGGCCAAGGCCAAGGCCGGTGCCAAAGCCAAGGCCAAGGCCAAGGCTGACGCCAAGCCCAAGGCGCAGGCCAAGAAAAAGGATGCTGACGCCAAGCCCAAGGCGCAGGCCAAGAAAAAGGATGCTGACGCCAAGCCCAAGGCGCAAGCCAAGAAAAAGGGATGCTGACGAAAAGCCAACGGATAAGAATACAAACGATAAGGCGGGTGACAAGGCCACGCAGAAGACAGCGAAGAAGGAAAAGACGCCCGAACAAGCGGCGAGGGATCAGCTGCGCTCCAGGAAGTGTACCGCGTACAAGAGGGCCTACAAAGCAGCTCAAAGAGCAGGAGAGAACGAAAACAGCTCCCGCATTGCTGCCCGGAAGGCCAGGCCAGTTTGTTGTTTGTGTATTATTATGCTGTTTCCTTGATCAGCACTGCGCTGCTCGGAGGCTTTCATGTTTGCTGACTGAGCCGACGGATTCTGGGTTTCGCAGCGATAAAATCGCTGCAGGCTGGTAGGTTCTCACAGGGCAGAGTGCATGAGACGCATGAACTGAATAGTACTACACTAGTCGCGTGAACACGGCAATGACATGCCACCTGTCCAGTTGTGAGTTTACTGGGGTACAATGGAGCGAAAACACGTCATTTGGTCAAAAGTCCGCTTCAGGATGCAGCCATGTTCTGCAAAGCATTGACATGTACCTTTTCGCTTCTGTGAATAATCGCTGAGGCCACGAAACACCGACCGGACCTGCTGCAGGAGCAGGAACGGATGCAGAAGACAGTATCCGCCCAGGAGCGATGTGAGCATCTTATAGCTGAGCTGCTCACACTTCTCCTGGGGGGATACTGTGTCTTCTGCATCCCACTGACGCCGTCGGCAGCAAGGACGTCCGGTTGATGAAGACGTCGTCTTCATCAACCAGACGTCCCTGCTCACCTGGCAGGTTTCAGCCGTCCGCCCAGAAGCACTACGAAGAAAAGGCCAGCCGGAGCTGATCGTGCCCAGTTGAGATTTGGAAGGGGCCGCTTCAGGGCAGAGAAGCTTTGTAGGATTCAGGGCTCACTTGAGTTCACCCTGCTGCCCACTGCCTGATAAGGCCTCAACCACAGGCCGACCGAAACTTGAATATGTTGCTGTGGCGGTTTTCGGTTCAAACGACAGCCTCCAGGAATCCGCCACTAAAGACTTCACACGTCAAGCAGCCAATTCTAGAGCAGCCATGAGTGGCACGGAGGAAGGCATGGAAGCCCCTGTGAAGCAGACGGAGGATCTTGAGACGGAGGCATCCTTTCCCACAAGCACGGAGGAAAGCATGGAAATGAATGTGAAGATGATGGAGTCTCTCAAGATCTCAGAGACGGTGACGGAGGTAACCTTTTCCGCAATAGCCGGAGAACTATCAAAGTTCCTACCACAAGAAAAGAGAGAAATCATAGGCCAACTGGAGCTGGTGGTCATGGATTCCATGTGCGTCCATTGCAGTCGGTGTTATTTCCAGATGTACCTGACTCCGAAGGAACTGGTACCGTACGACGCATGCTTTCGCGAGGACCACTGGTGCGCCTGCGATGATCTCCCAGTCCCAGAATTTCGGCGACATAAATTAAATGCTGATGGAAATTCAAAGCACTGAAACCGCGGCTTGGCCCACGGTCTCGCAAGGAGCACAAACGGATTTCGCAAAAGGGTGCGAGCTTCTGATTTCTGTGCGTGGACTGCGTATTGTGCAATTTCTCAAAGCATCCGATGTCTTGCCTGCACAGGAAGCCAAACAAAGAAAGGCGCCGGGCCTGCCGCTCAGAAAGGTGCTGTTGGTCTTTAGGAGAGAGAGAGAGAGAGAGAGAGAGAGAGAGAGAGAGAGAGAGAGAGAGAGAGAGAGAGAGAGAGAGAGAGAGAGAGAGAGAGAGAGAGAGAGTGTGTGTGTGTGTGTGTGTGTGTGTGTGTGTGTGCAGTTTGGCCCCCAGGTAGGTGTCTGGCACATTCGGCCATGAGAATCTCTTGGCCGAATGTGCCAGACACCCACTCGTCCGAGCCATTTCGCAGACGTCCGTTGGAAGCCCAGGAACAGCCAGACTGAGGGAATGGAGTGTTGCCTTGCAGCTGCTAGAGTGAAGAGATAGAGGTATACTTGGCCCGTATAGTTAGCCACTGCTTCAAGACATGGGGCGCCTAATATTTAGGGTACCCTAAACGGGACACCAATTTTGACAACCAGCCATACAGTTATACTCCTGCTATGTTTAGGTTTCACACACGACATAACTAATAGCTATTATTATTTTACTATTAAAGTCAGAATCATCTTACTAAATCTTAGTACCTTTCCCTTAGTTCTTTTTGCTTTAGATTCAACGCACGGAACGGAGGCCAAATTTCAGCGTACAGAACGCAAGCAAAATACGAACGAATTAACCCACCATCTTCTGTTTCATTTTGTTTTTTGGTTAAAGTACAAAGGAACAAAGAGTATGCGTGAATGTAATAGACGAAGCAAACGACACACCCAGACAAAAGACATGTTAATGCCGTTCGTAATTCCTTGGAGTAATTTGCCTTCTGCCACCAACCAACAGTAAACTCTCCACCTATTATCCTCTGAGAAAGCAAGTGATGAAGTGAGTAAGTGGTTGATAACGGACAAAAACAGAATCTGAGCGAACGGAGAGAGAGCCGAAGCGAGGTTTTGGTTCTCTTGACTGAGACCACGTGTGAACGGTCAACCTTGGAAACCATTGCTGGTGTAGTTGGTGGGGTGTGTTTACTTTAATTCCCCCGAGCCGTGATTTCATTACGTTCAAATATGTTCAAATGCTTCCATTCCATTCCATGTTGTTCTTGCTTTCTTGTGTCCTTTAATGCAGTAGCTTGTCAATGGATTATTGTATTGTGTAGTGTTTTCGGGTTCACTTATTTTCAATGCAATGAAAGCGAAAGAACGGAGCCGAATGAATGAAGCGAGAAATAAGCGAAACAAAACCACACAACACATTCCACCCTCATTCCTCTTTTGTTTTCTTTCGTGGGCTTTGTTCACTCTTCTCTTCTCTTCGCTTCGTTCATGCTTGTAGGTCTCGAAGCACCACCCAGCATTTCTTAAATCCCCGCCTCCCTGTCGTCGTACCCACTGAGGTTAAGACGTGCCACTTCCCTGCCTCCAGTCAGCACGTTGTCGTGCTTGTCAGTAGTGTTTGATATGTCAGCCTTTCGTGTAAAAGACATCACCAGCGAGTCTAAGAGGTATTCCAGGGTACTTGACAACATGTACGGAAACCTGTCCGACTACGTAAAAGGCCTCAATGACGGAAGCAAAGGGGACCTCGTGGAGGCAGGCTTGGGTGCAGCGTACTTGGTTTTGGACGAGTATCAGCAAGACAACGACATCGATCAACGTGTTTGTCAGGCACAGTTAGAAAGACTAAGCCAGTTTCGATCCGAAGTCGAGGGCTGGGCCCTGAGGTTGGCTGGTGGACGTTGATTTCATTTATCAAGAACGAAAGTGATCAGCTTGCCGCCACCACAAGAATTGACCACGGATATAATATATGTACAGCGAACAATCCGCGGTCGAAGGAATGTCAGGTCAATGTACAGATCTGAGAAAGATTATAATAGCCGGACACGGTCACGGATGTGTCCGATGAATTCAGGGACATTGTTTTTGACATTTCATTCACGCATGTGTCCCTGGACAGAGGTTTCACATCTGACTTTCCGTAATGACGTGCAAAATGTCGCCCGCTTTCGGAGTGTGCTCCTACTCTCAAGACACATTTCCCTCCACCGCCCCACTATACACCTCAGTAAACCTCCACCCGGACCCAGGTCATGCGAGTTCTTTCTACTGCAGCGGATGCCTTGGAGAGCGGCGCAGCTTGGATTATTAAGCGGCACGTCTTAAACTAAACTCGCTGGTCCTGTCTGTGACACGAAAGGCCTACGTATCCAACACTACCGACAAGCACGACGACATGCTGATTGGAGGCAGGGCAGTGGAACGTGCTTGCCAGGACCTTCCTTTCCTTCTTGTTATACTTCTCCATCCACACATCTAGAAAGCTTCCGTCCCCTGCCACACCGATATTACGTGCCCACCATTCGGCAGCCTCCAGCTGGGTCTTTCTCTCCTTGTCCCGCTTCACTTCGATCGGACGCTGCAGTGGTAGCACTGGTGGGCCATGTCCATGACTTCCTGGTCCGTTTCTTGTGTGGGTGGTGTCCTCCGGCTGGTCGTTGTCCTCGTGCTGGCTCTGCTCGTGCACCGACAAGCGCTTCGCCAGCTCCACCTGGCCTTGCCCAAGACACTGAATGTCCTCCCAAATAATGAGTTTGTCGTAATGGAGCTCCTTCAAATCGATTTCATGGTTCTTCTTCGCGTTCTCTGTATCCAGCGGCAGCTTTCCAAGGACGTCCGTGATCTCCTTTAAGCGCTCATTTGTCTGCTGCATCCACTTCTCCATGCCCTGCAGTCGTTCTCTCAGAGCTGCTGCTTCAATTCGTTGTTGAAACAATTCCTCCTCCTCCTCCCTTGCCTCCGCCTCGGCCTTGGCCTTTCTCTTTCTTTGCTTTTTGGCGGCGATCTCGTCGAGGTCGTCCTGGTGCTTCCTGTACATGAACATGCCCACGAACATCAGAACCACCAAAATTAGGAATTCCACGAAGGTCACCATCACTAGGGGCGGGAGCTGCGTGGTCAAAGCTGCTACACTTGCTTGACTTGTCACAATCTTGCGTTACACAGACACAGGTTCAGATTCTGATCACGCAGACCACCACAATCTCTGATTATGCTCCGAGGCCATGACCTTCCGCTTTGAGGATCATCTTCGACTAAATGTCCTGCCAGACATGCTTGACACGTTTGCCCGACACCCCTGTTCGGTGTCCAAGCTCCCCCCTGTTCGAGGTTCGGATTCCTGTGCGGGGGTAGCAGGACTGCCTGAATCTTTGCCTCCTGACTTCCTAGTTGCCTTGCTGTCAACGAGTCTTAGGAAGTGCCACTTCCTGGCCTGCGGTCAGCATGTCGTGCTGGAGCTTGTGTTTGCTGGGAATATACGTAGGTGCCACCTCATTGATCGTGTTTGAGACATGAAGAGTTTGCGCGAAGTTCGCTGTTTCAGAAGTTGCTCTAACCAGCACTCTTTTTGACCTTGCCATTCTGTTTCCTGGCTCAGTTCTTGTGTCGCGCATTTTCCTTTGTTTGGAATGATGTTTTTAAGAAGCACGAAGTTTACGAAGTGCCACTTCCCATCCTCCAGTCAGCATGTTGTCGTGCTCGTCGGTCGTGCTGGCCGGTCGCTAGGAATACGTAGGCATTTCGTGTCAGAAACAGTACCACCGAGTTTAAAGCGTTCCACTGCCCTGCCTCCAGTCAGCATGTTGTCGTGCTTGTCCGTCGCGAGGAATACGTAGGCCTTTCGTGTTAGAGACATGTGACCGGCGAGTTTAGTTTAAGAAGTGCAGCTACCCAGAGCATGTCAAACTTCACATGACCGACATTTTGCACGAAACGGACAGACAGTCTGATCTTGAAGCTGACGTGCAGTCAGTACATAACAAGTGAAACCTCTGTCCAGGGACACATCCGTGGAAATAATCTGTGCCTTCAGAGCTGGTGTCTGTGTGAAAGCACTCTGAAACCGGACAAGTGGAACCTCTGTCCAGGGACACATCTGTGACATTGTCCATCCCACGCCTACTAAAGTATAAATTTATTATTATGACACTCCATGTCCTTATAAAGACTGTCCCTGAATCCGTTGTCGCTCATCCGTGACAGTTTCCTCTACTTCTTTAGGTGAACTTCTCAGATCTATGTAACGGCAGTAATACATACCAGTCACTGCGGCAACACCACTCACCGGAGGCCTGTCACGGCCGGTCTGTAGATCAGGCAGCCGCCCAGGTCTAATGCTTCGTTGCTTCCTAAATCCATCACCGCGCGACCTCGAATCAGACCGTTGGTCCGCAGCAGCGATAATTTCTGAGAAAACGGCCCACGAGCAGAATAAAGTCTTCCCAATGATAGCCCGGGTACGGTTGCTGGGCCAGGAATCATATCCTTCCAGTCGCAGGTCCTGTCGTGATCACAATAACCATACTGACCAGCATGCCTATGTCGACACGAAAGTATTTGCATGCCGACACAAAGCAATTCAAGCGATCCTCAATGTCACGTGCTCTTCGCAAACGTCTGATAATCGGAGGTGTTTGCGTGGCTTTCTCGTTGCCGGGCAGCTCCTGCTCGCTGTCCGTGTTGTCCGTGTTGTCCGTGTTGTCCTCTTCGCCTTCAGGTGCCTGCGCATGTAGTACAGCTTGCTTCTCAGCAGAACCCTTCTTTTTTCGCCATGCTTGCCAGCCACTTTGACCACTTTGACCCGATCGCTGCTTGCCCTTCTTTGCTTTCATCGCTTTCATCGCTTTCATTGCCCTCACATTGCCGTCGTTGTGTTGGACCTTGGCCGCCTTCATTGCTTTCATGGCTTTCATTGCCCTCGTGTTGCCATCCTGCTTGGCGGCCTTCTTGGCCTTCATGGCCTTCATGGCTTTCATGGCTTTCATGGCTTTCATCTACTATGTAGGTAAGCTCTGCAGTTGATGCCTTGAACCTGTGTCTGCGCCACAGGGTGTAGGTGCACTCGCCGGGCGCACATGTCAAACAGGCACTTATTGGTCTCACTGAATTTCGTTAATAATCCTAGTAAAGTTACTACACTGTTGGATATTATTCTGCTTGCGTTACGCATGCGCACGCCGGCCGTGCAAGTATATTTACAAATTCGATAATATTATTCTGCTTGCGACATGAATTTACGGATGTGTGCGCAGCGGGTCGTGCAGGCATACGCGCGAGGGGCGCGCAGGAGTACGCGTGGCGGGCGGTAAACTGACGCAAAACCATAAATACCGAGTATTTCTTTTCGTCGGGAGGGCAGCTGTACATGTGAGTTGAATGCTTCATTGAAATGAACATTCAATTCATTCAATAGCATAATAATCATAATAATAATGCTTGCGACGGCGCGCGCCGAGTGCGCGCGCCTGGCGCGCGCCTGGCGCGCGCCGGGCGCGCGCACGGCGCGCAGGTGTATACGTGCCAAGTCTACGCGTGTAGTATATTTGCACTATTCCTTAATATTCTGCTTGCAACGGTGTGCACCAGGCATGCTCTCGGGGCGCGCGCCGGGCGCGCGCCGGGTGCGGGCCGGCGCGCGCGCCGGGCGCGCCCGGTGCGCGCGCACGGCACACATTGTATACGTATCAAGTGTAACGCGTGTAGTATAATTTGCACTATTCCATAATATTCTGGCTTGCACCTACGGTGCGCGCCGGGCGCGCTCTAGCACCGTCCGCCGCGCCCTGCTCGCGCCCGCTCGCGCCCGGCGCCGGGCGCGCGCGCCGGGCGCGCGCGCTGTGGGCGCGCGGGCGGGCGCGTGCCGCACATACAGGCGTACGCGCGAAGTGTAAGCGTGTACTATACTATATTTACACTATTCCATAATATTATGCTTGCAACAGAATTTACACATGTGCGCGCAGCGGGTTGCGACGGGCGCGCAGGAATGACATGTGGCGGTCGTTTATTACCACCCAAAACCAAATATACCCAGGGTGCGCGCGCCGGGTGTGCAGCGGGCGCGCGCCGGGCGCGCAGCAGGTTCACGCCGGGCGTGCCGGACGTGATAATACAATTCTTTAGTCTGTTTGCAACGTGCACAGGTCTGCGCGCCGGGAGTTGAGGCGAACGCGCTCCGGGCGCACAGGCGTACGCGTGCCGGGCGCGCAATCTTGGAGTGGTACCGGCCGGATGTTTAGGGTTTAGGGTTTATGCAAACATGAGCAGCCGGACGAGCCTCCAAACACAATGTCGATCTTGCCAGCGAATTTGGCATGAAGAAGGCTTGACCTCAGGTCGACGAGTTCAGGGTTTAGGTCAAGCAATTTAGTAAGGCGCGTCAAGCAATTTGTTAAGCAAGTGACACGTTTTTTCTCGCCATTGCTGGTTTATTGTGAGACTGTGTATCCGTACATCAGTCCCTTTAAGTTTTTCGGAGACTGCGTATACGTACAGTCCGTATATACGTTGAGGACTCTTCCATGCCTGCGAAGCAGAAACCAAAGCTGATCTCTGTACGTGTCCCGCATGCCCAGCAACACCATTGACAGGAATCTCACAGCGAACAGTGGACGGATGACCTCGCAGTATTAAACTGCCATCCGTCTAGCATCCGTCACTGGAATCCGTTCAAACTCAAACGAGTTGGCCAGAATGCCCTCGCAAAGCCTTTCCATGGTTCCTCGATCAGGCAAATCCCAATCCCAGCCGGGAGGCTGCTCAACCAAGCCCCGCAATCTCTCTGCATCTCCCGGGTTCACTTCCATTCGCAACTTTCCTTGGAGTACGTCGCATTGTCGAACCATGCGTACTTTCTGCATTGTTGGAATCCGTTCCTGTAAACCTGCTTCCACAATATCACCTGCAGCGGATCCGCGTCTGTTGTGCTTGGTTTGGAAGTGCTGTAGCAAACTTCGTAGTTGCCGATCGCTCAAAAAAGCCCGCTCCATTTGCCATCCCATGGACAAGTTCATCATGACACATCCCAGCACCAGGTCGGTGCAGATTCGCTGGAATTCTTCTCTCGTAAACATGTTTCTTTCCATTTCCGTAGTGGCATAGGCCGCGGAACCATCGCTATCATCCGAATGATAAGGAGTCGTTCGATCGTCATCGTCACTTCCTTCAGGTCCATGAAGCCTGCCAAAATCCGTTCGATCCATTGCTGCACTTCCTTGGCAGTACGTCGAACTGGGGCACTTCTTTCCTAGTCGTGTCTTTGACGATCTGCGTGTATGCGCATGTAAATAATACTGCCTTGTTTGCATGAGGACAATCGCCTCAGTCGGAGTACACTCGCTCAGACAAAAACGGTTCGATCGCGTTGAATCTTGAGCTGAAAAGCTGCTGCAGTTCAACATGTTGAGCTTGGAAGCAACCCATGGTGCAGCCGTCAAGTCTTGGAATGCCGTGTGGCTTAGGCCGGGGCTCTTCGAGGATCTCGATGCGCATGCTGTCTCAGCCTGGCCGCCGACAGACTGAAAGTGAGCAGAGGGATACTGATGCCATGCATGACTTTCCTTCTCTTCCTTCCCTTCCCGCCTCCCTCACATCACTCCTTGCTGCCTGCTCATTCCTCGCATCTACAGTCACACCCTCATCTTGATCATTCCTTCTTCCTTCCCTGCTTCCTTCCTTCCTTGCTTCGTTAATTATTTTCGCTGTGTCTCTCTCTCTCCCTCTCTCTCTCTGCATCAGTCTTTGAGGGTCCGGCTCACCCCTGCTCGGGGTTCATCCTCACCCCTGTTCGCGGTTCATCCACACCCCTGCATGGGGTTCTCACGACCCCTGTTCGGGGTCCAGGATCACCCCTTTTCGGGGTTCATCGGTACGCCCCTGTGCGGGGCTCTAACGACCCCTGTTCGGGGTCCAAGCTCACCCCTGTTCGGGGTTCATCCACACCCCTGCACGGGGTTCTCACGACCCCTGTTCGGGGTCCAGGCTCACCCCTTTTCGGGGTTCATCCCGCAGCCCCTTCGGCCTTGGTGCGGGTACGCCCCTGTACGGGGCTCCGACGACCCCTCTTCGGGGTCCAAGCTCACCCCTATTCGGGGTTCATCCCGCGGCCCATTCAGGCCTTGGCGCGGGTACGCCCCTGTACGGGGCTCCGAAGACCTTGATGTGGCCACCTGACATCCTGACAGGGCCTGCACGAATGCCTACAACTACTTTTGCCTGCTACCTTTTAGGGTTGAGGCTTAGTTGAAGGTTTCGGGTGTTGGATTTAGGGTTCAGGTTTTAGGGGTTAGGGGTTTAGGGGTTTTAAACCTCTTTCCTGATCAATGCCTCCTTACCTACATGCCCGCCTACCTAGCTATCTATCTACCTACCCACCGACCTGGAAGCCTGCCGACCCACCTACACCAACAAGTACCTTCCCTCCTGCCAATCTACTTATCCATACCTACTTGCCTACCTAACTATACCTCTCTACCTACCTGTGTGCCCCTTCCTACCTGCAGCTTCTGGGCTTGAATGGGTGGGCGGGTTTGGGGGTTGGGTGGGTTTAGAGTTTAGGGTTCAGGGTTTAGGGCATGGGCTGGACGTTACGAAAGTTCAGCTTCCCTTGATGTTTAATCATGAACGCACACGCTAATTTTCAAGTCGTTGTGAATGGTACAAAAAGCTGACTTTAGGGTTTCAGAACACAAAATCTCAAGCTTCTTGTTTTCGTTGAGCCACAAGAACACCAAGTTTCATATGTTTGGTTTGCTCGGCACAAACGAATCTTCAAAAAAAATTTTGATCTTCAAAAATATTTTGCAACAAAGAAATTCCATGTGAACTACAAAACTTGGGACAGGCAATTATGTCAGTATGGCTTTGATTTTTCGATGTACATGTTTTCACATTTCGATCAAACCAAGTTTCAGGCATTGATTTTTCTATCGAGCCACAAGCACACATCTTTTTGTACATGTCCAGCATCTCGCTTCTTCCATGTAGACCCACAAGAACACAGTCTTTCAGGTATGCATCTTCATTTGGAAGAGACCAAGTTTTCAGGTTTTGTTTTTCCACTGAGCCGCAAGAGCACAAGTTTTCACATGTCCAGCATGTCTTCCATTGAGTCACAAGAACACACATGTCTTGCTACATTCCATGTCACATCAACAACATAAGTCGTAGGACCCGGTTCCATAATGGAAAGGACCCGGTTAGCCCCGGACTGGCATCCCTCCTGGGCGACCGATTGCACACGTGAACAGCAAGACCAACGGAGGTGCTTTGAAAGCTGCCCATGTGCGAATGAGATCATTGTCGACCACTTTGTCTTTCGTAATCTTTGGTGGGAGCGAAACGCTCTGCGACGAGTCCCCAGAATACATCTCCAAGAACTTGTGGAACTTCAGAAACGTCCGCAGCATCCCACCAGATGGGAAAACTTCTTCGTGGTCCACTCCTTCGAAGGCCAGCTCGTAGGCATTGTAGCTTTCAGCCATGGCTCGGGGTTCGGTCCTTCCTCCGTAGGAGAGAAGTCCCTACACCCTACTCGACTTCACGGTTCCGGGTTCTCCGTAAGAGGCACCCTTCCCCGATCCGTCCGGTCAGACCTTAGTTGTTCCTTAGTTGGGGCTGTCTAATAGCCCTTCATCAGCGTCTACACACTGATGTTGCTGCCATGCAATGTCCTCAGATTCATGTGCATCGTGACTGACACTGACATGAGCTCGAACAAGGCTGCGAACATTCCTCGCAATCGACCGCCATGAAACATCAATGCGCTGCAACAAACTGCTCTTCGATTCATGGTCCAAGCAATCATCCCGTCTCACCATCAAACGTTCCGCTTCAGGCATGTTAGAGAACATGATCC
>CAJNDT010003271.1:0-24110 GCA_905221615.1 Symbiodinium sp. CCMP2592
CAAAGCCTGTCGGCTTGTCAGACCTAAAGTATCAAACCCTAAACCTTCAAAACCTTAAAGTAGGGCTCAACAAACCTGCACGTAATCGGCCCTTCCCAAGGTCTGTCGTGCTCACGGTGTAAAGCAGGCTGGGGCCCCACGCTCGAAGCATGCTTGAGCGATTACGACGTGGGTGAAAGTGCAGGGTTCAAGATTCAGGGACAGACGCTGTTCCTACGGTTGATGGACAAAATCCTGCATTATCCAGTATAAGGAATCTACCATATAATTCCCGTAGTTTAGGGTCCTTATGGTCATGCAGAATTTTGTCCATCAACAGTAGTACCAGCGGCAGTGCGCTCGTAAAAAAAAATAGGTTATCACGTGTTCTATCTATTTGGCGCTGTTTTGCGGGCTTGGTTGATTTGGGTAGCGTTTTCCAATGCAAATCGCAAAGCTTCAAAGCCTGTCGGCTTGTCAGACCTAAAGTATCAAACCCAAAACCTTAAAATAGGGCTCAACAAACCTGCACGAAATCGGCCCTTCCCAAGGTCTGTCGTGCTCACGGTGTAAAGCAGGCTGGGGCCCCACGCTCGAAGCATGCTTGAGCGATTACGACGTGGGTTAAAGTGCAGGGTTCAAGATTCAGGGACAGACGCTGTTCCTACGGTTGATGGACAACATCCTGCATTATCCAGTATAAGGAATCTACCATATAATTCCCATAGTTTAGGGTCCTTAGGGTCATGCAGGATTTTGTCCATCAACAGTAGTACCAGCGGCAGTGCGCTCGTAAAAAAAAATAGGTTATCACGTGTTCTATCGATTTGGCGCTGTTTTGCGGGCTTGGTTGATTTGGGTAGCGTTTTCCAATGCAAATCGCAAAGCTTCAAAGCCTGTCGGCTTGTCAGACCTAAAGTATCAAACCCTAAACCTTCAAAACCTTAAAGTAGGGCTCAACAAACCTGCACGAAATCGGCTCTTCCCAAGGTCTGTCGTGCTGATACCAGCCACAGTGTAAAGCAGGCTGGGGCCCCACTGCGAAGCATGCTTGAGCGATTACAACGTGGGCTAGTGCAGGGTTCAAGATTCAGGGACAGACGCTGTTCGTACGGCTGATGGACAAAATCCTGCATTATCCATTATAAGGAATATACCATATAATTCCCATAGTTTAGGGTCCTTAGGGTCATGCAGGATTTTGTCCATCAATTGTAGTACCCTCCCCTTGCCCCACCGCAACAAAGATGTACTTCGCGGGCGTGCTTCCGCAATTCGCAAGTATCAAAGATTCAGACCTTGCCTCTGTTGCGCTTAAGCTTTGTTTCGGCATCATTGTTTGAGGGGGTGAGGGGGAGGGTGGTTCCTCCTGTGGATCGTTTGGAGCAGACTGCACCACTAGGCTTTAGGGTGTAGCACCACGGTCTTGCACCTGGGTCCTGGGGACAGCTGGTGGAGTCCGCAGTCTGCCATGGGCCTCTGGCAGCTTGGAGACTTGAAGTAGGTGTGAGCTGAAAGGTCATGCACCTGGGCCTTGCTGGCAGCTGGTGGTGACCACAGTCTGCCATGGGCCTCTGGCAGCTTGGAGACTGTAGTAGGTTTGTAGGTTGTCGAGCTGTCATGGCAAGTGCAAGCTGAGTTTTCACTGGCCATTGGCCGCGAAGCTCGTTCGCTCCGGAAGGGGAGGGTGGTTTCTTTTGTCAGGAGCAAAGGCGTGATGGAGCTTGTTCTCAACCCAAACAGTATGTTGACACTTGGGGGTTCTTGCGTTGGGCGTCGAGAGAGTGGACGCAGTCGGACTTGTCATTCGGGCATTATTGGTTAGAATAGCAGTTTTCGGAAATATTATGCTGTTTTCCATACCTTTTCCACTAGTTGAACCGATTTGGAGAAGAAGAACGGTATTGGCAGTTCCCGCAACGCGCACGCGCGCGCACGCGTGTAGAAACGGTGGTTGCGTGGCACGTGGCTCCCTCTGTCTGATGCATGTGTGTCTGTCCTCCTGCCAAAGGTGCTCAAATGCTTATGTTCGCAGTTGGAAAGAACGTGTACTGGTTCGACTGTTTAGCGATGTGTTACGGGTGCTGTTTCCTTGAACTTGCGGCAGCGTGCGGAAAGTTCTTGTTTGGGCTGCGGCGGCCCCAAAACAGTATGTCTGTGGTGCCATGGCGGATGATTCGAATGCAGTTCTGCCAGTAGAGCCCGAGGGCCCTCCGCAGGCCGCTAACAGCTCTGCGTCTTCGCCCTCTTCTTCGTCGGGCAGTTCAGACAGTAGCTCTGAAGCAGACAGCTTGTCGTCGTCAGTTGAAGAAGAGCCCACTGCCTTTGAGCAACTGTACGACTCGGACGCCGAGTCGTCCGAGGATGAAGCTGTCGATCGCTTTGGAGATTTGAGCACAGCAAAGGATGATCATAGCTATCGGGGGCACACGGTCCATTTTTGGACCATTCCGTTTTCCAACGTGGAAGGGCGGACAACACCGGCAAACACGACGAAGGTACAGATAATGCGCGTTTTCCGCAAGATTTATGGGGCCGCATTGGCTTTCTACGCCGTGTTTCGCGAGCTCCATGCAGCCTCGGCCAAGAGTTGGGAGCGGCAGCCACATTATCACTTGGTGTTGAAGTTGAACCGGCGGGTCCGCTGGAAGCAGCTTGCACGCAAGTTGCGTGCTGAGGGGATTTTTGGGCATCTGTCTATTCCCAAGCGCAATGCCGACGTATGGCGTGTTCTGGCACATTGCTATGTGCCAAGTGCCAGAAAAGGTCTGACAGAGCTGGATGACGACCCGCTTTTCAGCAGCAAGTTTCCCACGGCAGAGATGGAAAAGAAATTCCGAGGCAAACTGCAGCGAGCAGCTTTGCGCCCGTCGGAGGTCTTTGAGGTCGTGCGACAGCATCCAGAGCTTCAGACGTTCAATGACTTGGTAGGCTGGGCTCAGCTACAGCGTTCGCAAGGCGTGAAGTTATACCAGGACTTTATGGCAAGACAAGGTGCTCGTATGGCGCCCTTATTTGCATCGTGGAAGGAACTGCTGGCGATGCTTGCGTCTAGAATAGCGCAGAAGTCATGAGTCGTATGCTAGGGTTGCTAGGGCTGCAAGGTTCCTTGTGCTTCTTTAGTCTTGAAACTAAGGAAGCCACAAACTGGGGAGATGCAGCGGCAAGAGCGGCTTCGCATATGGGACTCTGCCCGACAGCAGCCATGCATCTGCACATCGCCAAATCGCCTCTCTGAGGCACTTTCACGACTGCTTGACTTTCACGAGAAGGATTCTCGACGTTTTGGCTTCATGATCAAGCGCCTCGTAAGACTTGGCACCAGCGCGAAGAACACATCGATCTTGCTTTGGGGCGAAAGCAACGCAGGGAAGACGGGGCTGAGCAGGCCGCTCATCCATCTCTATGGTGAGCGCGCATGGCTCCGTCCTAATCGTGGCGACACCTTCTGCTTGCAAGGCCTCGAAAAGCATTTGGTGGCTGTGTGGCAGGACTGGCGGCTGGAGAGTACGCCCGTGGCATGGGATACCCTTCTTCTGTGCCTTGAGGGAGAGTCCGTAACAGCAGCAGTCAAAGGCGGATCAGCTATCATCGTGCACAACCCGCCTCCATTTGTCATCACTTGCCAATCTCGGGTTTTGCCACGCAGCCGACAGGGAGCTGTGGACGAACAAGAACGCGCTGCTTTCAACAACAGATTTGGGTTGAGATGGCATCTGCGTTCCAGTATGCCGAGGAGCATGCGGGATCCGGAGTTGAAGCTTTGCTATGCCTGCATTGGTTGCTACACGCGGTGGGTTGACCAGCAGTGTGAGGAGTATGTCCAAGCGTTTCCTGAGTGCGAGGCCGAGATATTGCAGCTGGAGCGCGGACTTGCAGCAGTACATGCTTCTTTAGGTGCCGAGGAACCCCAAGCGAGGCAGAAGCGACGCCGAGTACAAAGGCCTGGAGACCATTTTGCACAGACAGCAACAAGCATGTCGGCGGGCTTCGCATCGAGCTCTTCTACGGTGCCGCCGGTTGGACCTGTGCATGTGGAGCAAGCAGAGCCGCAGCCTTTCACTCCGGACGGTCCGCCACCGGTTGGAGCACCCGTGCACGTGGAGCAAGCCGAGCCGCAGCCCTTTACTCCGCACGGTCCGCCACCAGCAAGTCCAACAACGCCACATGCCTTCACGCCGGAGCGTTGCTTGCAAGCCACGTCGCCGCCCCCGAAAGCCAGCAGTCCTGCCTTTGCCGTCACCCGTGCGCGCACGAAGCATGGTTGGTTGGACGTCACACCGCTGAAGCGTTGAGCATAAAAGCACGAAAACCCAATTTTTTCCTCCAAAAAACCGTTCCTCTAAATAAGGCCGCGGTTTGCGATGTTTCACGACCTTCTACTTGTGTTGCTCCCGTCAGGTTTTGTTGACATGCCCGCGCCCAATGCAAGCCGGATTCCTCAGAGTGTATCAGTGTCAGCTTAATGTTTCTGCTGGTCGGCAATGTAAACAGAAGCAGTGTTGCACGCAAGAACTTGTCAGGTGCTTCTGTCAGTGCGGGAAGTGCGCAGTACTTGCAAGTGTTAGCAAGTTGCAAGTGTTGCGCCTGTGAGGTTGTGGATGACATGCCCCACGCGGAGCGCGAAATGCGGGATGCCTCAGAGCTGCAGGGTCTCAGGGTTTCCGGTTTTGGGATTGTTAAGCGTGGGTCCAGGTCTGCGAGGCTGCGCTGTCAGAAAAATTTGCTTGTTGTAGCTGGCACTAGATGCTTGCTTTCCGCCGGGACGGGGTTTAGGAGGATTTGCAAGGGAGGGTTTAGGGGACGATCTGCAGCGAGGAAGTTGAGGGAGGGATTTGCGAGGGAGGGTTTAGGGTAGCATCTGCAGCGAGGGAGTTGAGGGAGAGGTCTGCAAGGGAGGGTTTAGGGCAGGATCTGCAAGGGGGTCTGCGAAGAAATTGCAAGGTGGGTTTAGGGAGGGATCGACAAGAGGGTTTAGGGGAGGATCTGCAGGGGAGGGCCTGCAAGGTGGGTTTAGGGAAGGATTTGCAAACGAAGGCTTAGGACAGGGTTGAAGGAGGGGTCTGCAGGGGTGGGTTTAGGGAAGCCATTGCGAAAACGGACGAGAGCAAGCGAGCAAACTTCTGGTGCTAATCTAAAGTAATTTGTAATCAGAGTTCGTCTTGGTTTTTGAAGTTTGCTCAATTGCTCGCCGCATCTGGCCAAAGGCAAAAGCCTGCAGGGGTCAGAACAGCGAGCGTTGTGCTGTAGAGCCTATCTGCCTGGCCCGAACAGGAGTGTAGGTGGGCCTCTAAACCCCTAATCCCGCTTAGAAGCGTGTAGAAGCTTTTTCTGCCCCGAAAGCCCTAAGAACGCCAGGTTGCATTGCGACAGGTGCGTAAGACCCCCCTTTCTCCTGTTCGGTTCGTCCGGCAAGGTGCGGGGGCCTGCCTTTTTACGTGGGTGCCTACGGCGCCCTCTCCACACAATGTGCGGCGCCTCCAGAGCGTTTAGGGCTGAGGAAACAGATTCTTTCTCGGTTAGCTCACTTGTCCTGCGTGGGTCGGCTTGGGGTGTAGGTAGGCCTCCAGCCAGGTACCGTAGCACCCATGCAATATCGAGGCAAGGGCTGTGCTCTCAGTGCAATTGCAGCATGTGGTCTTTGTTGAGCGAATGTTTGTACCCGCAGCCGTTTTGGTGCACTGTGAACGAGTAAGGAGGGCGCGAGACCGACCTGAGACCATGGCGAGCCATGGTGCCGAGGCAAGCAACGAGGGCGCCGCTCCAGCTCCAGCTCCAGCTGCTCCGGCTCCGGCTCCATCTAACCCTCCACCACAGGACTGGGGACCACTTGAGGGGGGCCTGAGACAGGCCAACTTCGTGCTACAGGCGTATGACCCCCCAGAGTTCCACCTTGCGCGCTCCAAGTCCTAGTGGTACTTCGCAAACCCGAAGCAATCAATCTGTGTTCAGTTTTGTAAGGTGTATCTGGTGGGTCATTTTATGCAGACAGACAAACAGCGCTGTTGCTATTTTTGCTGTTGTGTTAGGCACTTCTGTTTTTGGTTTGCTCGCGTCTAGGAGCAGTTGAAACAACTGAAGCGTGAGCTCAAAGCTGCAAACATGGCAAAGTACGGAGCACGCTGTGATGGTGAACGCGGTGGACTGACACAGTTCCAATTGAACGTTCTGCTCTGTGTCTTTGTTTTGTCGGGGCATGTGACAGATGTTGCTGTGGCATACCTAAGCGCAGCGCATGCACAGCGGCGCCGCTAACAAACAGAAGTTCTGGACCCAAGGCTATTTGTCGAGGAGCGGTATTTGGAAGCCAAGATTGACTGGTTGGTGGCGTTAGAAAGCCCGTCCGATGAAGCATGTACCAAGATCCAGCGGATTCGTAGTGTGGCGCAGAAATTTGTAAGTGAGCATCAGGCTGCTGCTTTTGTGGCCAGATCAAATTTGAAAGGGGCGGCACCCGGCTCCCGACAGGTATGTGCTGGTTTCTGTGCTGGCTTGGATGAAGTAGGCGGCAGTGATCTGCTATCTGGCTTGAGGCGATCTGCGTACAACAGCGTGATTCAGAAACAGCATGGGCGCTGGTTTCGGCGATGGTGTGCTGGTTTTCGAAGACGCTGGTGCATAAAAATCGGGTTCCTTCGCGCTAAGCCTAAACTGAGCGTGGAAGAGGAGGCTGCAAAAGAACCTTGTTTTGATTGAGCAAACATTTCGTTTCTATGTTGGCGTCCTGCTGTGATGTACAGCCCCTGAACTCTTTAGGGGGTCAACACTTGAAGAAGAGAACATGTCGACTTGGGCTTGGGGTCAAGTCTTGGGGGAGCCAATGGGGAGGACTTGGGGCTCCACTGTTGGGTTCCTGTTTGGGGTACCAGTTTGGGGGTCCAGTTTCGGGGCTGGAAAAGGCCGGCAGATCGGGTGGGGCTTTTTCGGGGGTCCTTATTGGAGTCCCAAATGGGTCCCGCTTTTCGAGCCAAAAAAAACGCCCTTTTCGGAGAGTTCTCCATCCACTAGGCCACAGCATTTCGTCGCCATGTGGCATGGCTTCGTGCTCAAGTGCCCGCTCACAAGAAGCCCTTACTGGTTAACTTTGACGAGACGTCGATGAAATACGGGTTTGAAGCTCATGGCAACGTCGTGCAAAGTTCAAGCTGTCATGTCCCTTGCACCAAGCAGGATAAGAGGTTGTGTGTCACACAAGTGCTTGCTGCTTGTGACCAAACGGAAGTGCAGCCGCATTTACCGCAGTTCACCATAACCAACTGTCGTACTGTGACGGCAAAACAGTTCAAAGCAGTTCGTGCCAAAAGCCCCGCGGGTCCAGCTTGTTCCGTGAGAAATCAGCATGGACCAACAGTCGTTTGACGTGTCTTTTCCTGAAGCGTTTGAGAGCTGCAACTGTGGCATTCAAATCCTACCAAGTCATTGTTTTGATGGACACGGCAAGTCCACATTTGGCACGTGAAGTTCTGAGAACAGCTGCCAGCGCGGACATTTGGGTGTGCCCTGTTCCTCCAGGCACCACTGGTACTTGTCAACCCTTTGACGTTGGCATTTTGGGACGGTACAAGCGTCATGTGCTGGATTTGTGTCAGACGTGCATGACGAAGGATGGTGAAGGTTTGTCACGTTTTGCTTGGTTGGAAATACTAAGCAAGGCAGGTCCAAGTTTTTTACGGCAGTATGCTTGGAAACCAGTGTTTGATCGAATTGGTTTGTACAGACCAAGCGACGGCTGCCTGAACGAAGCAGACTTTCAACTCTTGTTGCCTCGCAAGCGCAAGATTAATCGCATGGATTGGCGGTGTAAGCCGCTGCAGGGCAAGCCGCTGCGGATTTCGTAGTCGTAGCCTCACTAGCTCCCAAGTTTGTGCTGTCTTGAGTAGCGCTTTCTGTTCCTACTGGTGTTGCCACAGACTCTCCCTCTGACATACGTCAGTCGGCTTAATCGTCAGTGCCAGGCTCTACTGTTCCACCTTGCGCGCTCCAAGTCCTAGTGGTACTTCGCAAACCCGAAGCAATCAATCTGTGTTCAGTTTTGTAAGGGGTATCTGGTGGGTCATTTTATGCAGACAGACAAACAGCGCTGTTGCTATTTTTGCTGTTGTGTTAGGCACTTCTGTTTTTGGTTTGCTCGCGTCTAGGAGCAGTTGAAACAACTGAAGCGTGAGCTCAAAGCTGCAAACATGGCAAAGTACAGAGCACGCTGTGATGGTGAACGCGGTGGACTGACACAGTTCCAGTTGAACGTTCTGCTCTGTGTCTTTGTTTTGTCGGGGCATGTGACAGATGTTGCGGTGGCATACCTAAGCGCAGCGCATGCACAGCGGCGCCGCCAACAAACAGAAGTTCTGGACCCAAGGCTATTTGTCGAGGAGCGGTATTTGGAAGCCAAGCTTGACTGGTTGGTGGCGTTAGAAAGCCCGTCCGATGAAGCATGTCCCAAGATCCAGCGGATTCGTAGTGTGGCGCAGAAATTTGTAAGTGAGCATCAGGCTGCTGCTTTTGTGGCCAGATCAAATTTGAAAGGGGCGGCACCCAGCTCCCGACAGGTATGTGCTGGTTTCTGTGCTGGGTTGGATGAAGTAGGCGGCAGTGATCTGCTATCTGGCTTGAGGCGATCTGCGTACAACAGCGTGATTCAGAAACAGCATGGGCGCTGGTTTCGGCGATGGTGTGCTGGTTTTCGAAGACGATGGGGCATAAAAATCGGGTTCCTTCGCGCTAAGCCTAAACTGAGCGTGGAAGAGGAGGCTGCAAAAGAACCTTGTTTTGATTGAGCAAACATTTCGTTTCTATGTTGGCGTGCTGCTGTGATGTACAGCCCCTGAACTCTTTAGGGTGTCAAAACTTGAAGAAGAGAATATGTCGACTTGGGCTTGGGGTCAAGTCTTGGGGGAGCCAATGGGGTGGACTTGGGGCTCCATTGTTGGGTTCCTGTTTGGGGTACCAGTTTGGGGGTCCAGTTTCGGGGCTGGAATCCGCTGGAAAAGGCCGGCAGATCGGGTGGGTCTTTTTCGGGGGTCCTTATTGGAGTCCCAAATGGGTCCCGCTTTTCGAGCCAAAAAAAACGCCCTTTTCGGAGAGTTCTCCATCCACTATGCCACAGCATTTCGTCGCCATGTGGCATGGCTTCGTGCTCAAGTGCCCGCTCACAAGAAGCCCTTACTGGTTAACTTTGACGAGACGTCGATGAAATACGGGTTTGAAGCTTATGGCAACGTCGTGCAACGTTCAAGCTGTCATGGCCCTTGCACCAAGCAGGATAAGAGGTTGTGTGTCACACAAGTGCTTGCTGCTTGTGACCAAACGGAAGTGCAGCCGCATTTACCGCAGTTCACCATAACCAACTGTCGTACTGTGACGCCAAAACAGTTCAAAGCAGTTCGTGCCAAAAAGCCCCGCGGGTCCAGCTTGTTCCGTGAGAAATCAGCATGGACCAACAGTCGTTTGACGTGTCTTTTCCTGAAGCGTTTGAGAGCTGCAACTGTGGCATTCAAATCCTACCAAGTCATTGTTTTGATGGAAACGGCAAGTCCACATTTGGCACGTGAAGTTCTGAGAACAGCTGCCAGCGCGGACATTTGGGTGTGCCCTGTTCCTCCAGGCACCACTGGTACTTGTCAACCCTTGGACGTTGGCATTTTGGGACGGTACAAGCGTCATGTGCTGGATTTGTGTCAGACGTGCATGACGAAGGATGGGGAAGGTTTGTCACGTTTTGCTTGGTTGGAAATCCTAAGCAAGGCAGGTCCAAGTTTTTTACGGCAGTATGCTTGGAAACCAGTGTTTGATCGAATTGGTTTGTACAGACCAAGCGACGGCTGCCTGAACGAAGCAGACTTTCAACTCTTGTTGACTCGCAAGCGCAAGATTAATCGCATGGATTGGCTGTGTAAGCCGCTGCAGGGCAAGCCGCTGCGGATTTCGTAGTCGTAGCCTCACTAGCTCCCAAGTTTGTGCTGTCTTGAGTAGCGCTTTCTGTTCCTACTGGTGTTGCCACAGACTCTCCCTCTGACATACGTCAGTCGGCTTAATCGTCAGTGCCAGGCTCTACTGTAGGGGGCTGGCGGGTTGTGGTTACGTTTTGCTGCTAAGTAGACCCCCTGAACCTCGACGCCCAGATTCGTCTGTTTTGGTAGTGAAAAAACCCCTGAATCTGGGAACTCTTAATAGGACCTCGACGCCCTCAATTAGCATCCTTCTCCTTGTAGGACCTCGACGCCCAGATTCGCATGCTCAAGGCAAGGAAGCTGGACGCCAACAAGGCCTGCAGAGAGCACCAGAAGGCTTTGCGCGCTGTGCAGAAGCGCAAGGCGAAACTTGTAAAGAAGACGAAGGCTCTCTCAGTGAGAGACTTGGAGATCATCCTAGCGGCCCGCCAAGCGGCCCCCTAAGATCGTTTGCAGATCTGCAGCGGCCCGTCTAGCGGCCCCGTAAGATCATTTGCAGGGGAAGCATATCCCTGCGTGTGGTCTGAAAGTCTCCAAGCTCGAAGTACTCTCGAAGTGACAGAAAAAGTCCGATCTGTGCAGAGTTAGACCGTGTCGTAGCAGTGCTAATGCCATCCGTATTCTACAGTCGGTCAGCGGCTGCAGGTGTGGCTCAGTACCACTGTAGAGTGCGATGGCAGCACACGCAGTTTCAGATTCCTTGATGACTTGCAGTTTGCAGTTTGGCATGCTCCAGATGTGTGTATTCAGATAAGAAAAAGGCAAGTGTGGAGGTGCTGCGGCTTTTGCCTGCGAGCCTTTTACTGCCAGTTAGAAAGTGCCAGGACCAAGGCAGATGTAGAGGTGCTGCGGCTTTCGCCTGCGATCCTCTACACTGCCAGTTAAAAAAGTGCAAGGGCCAAGGCAGATGTAGAGGTGCTGCGGTCTTTGCCTGCGATCCTCTACACTGTGCAACGGCCAAGGCCAAGGCAGATGTAGAGGTGCTGCGGCTTTTGCCTGCGATCCTCTACACTGTACAACGTCCAAGGCAGATGTAGAGGTGCTGCGGCTTTCGCCTGCGATCTTCTACACTGCCAGTTAAAAAGTGCAGCTAAAGCAGATGTAAAGGTGAGGTTGTGGGTCTTCATGACCAAATTTGTTTCTGCAAGCAGCAAAATTGGCCGGCATGCAGTTTTGCAAGCGTCCAATACCGACTCCCTGTGAGGTGCTGCTAGGAGTGCATTTACAGATCCCGAAACAATTTTGGGTGCTGCAGTTTTCGGCCGCAGGCCGCCAGCCTGCCAAGGACTCAGAGAACGAACGCTCCACTTGCCCATTCGACTGCATTTTGCTTCTACACCAGGTATGGAAGATGGAAGTGGGCATTCTTGATGCCCTTCGAAAGGCGCGCCAGCTCTGAGAGTTAAGCTTGGAGACTGCCGTACTTCGTGCCCAACTGTGAGCGTTGAGAGTGCAGAAGAACACAAGTAGGTCAGGGCATTCGACTGCACTTCGCTTCTACACCAGGTATGGACCGGTATGGAAGATGGAAGTGGGCATTCTGGATGCCCTTCGAAAGGCGCGCCAGCTCAGAGTTAAGCTTGGAGACGGCGATACTTCGTGCCCAACTGTGAGCGTTGAGAGTGCATCGGCCCTTCCCAAGGTCTGTTGTGCTCACGGTGTAAAGCAGGTCCTTAGGGTCATGCAGGATTTTTGTCCATCAACAGTAGTACCAGCGGCAGTGCGCTCGTAAAAAAAAATAGGTTATCACGTCTTCTATCTATTTGGCGCTGTTTTGCGGGCTTGGTTGATTTGGGTAGCGTTTCCAGTGCAAATCGCAAAGCCTCAAAGCCTGTCGGCTTGTCAGACCTAAAGTATCAAACCCTAAACCTTTAAAAACCTTAAAGTAGGGCTCAACAAACCTGCACGAAATCGGCCCTTCCCAAGGTCTGTCCTGCTCACGGTGTAAAGCAGGCTGGGGCCCCACTGCGAAGCATGCTTGAGCGATTACGACGTGGGTTAAAGTGCAGGATTTAAGATTCAGGGACAGACGCTGTTCCTACGGTTGATGGACAAAATCCTGCATTATCCAGTATAAGGAATCTACCATATAATTCCCATAGTTTAGGGTCCTTAGGGTCATGCAGAATTTTGTCCATCAACAGTAGTACCAGCGGCAGTGCGCTCGTAAAAAAAATAGGTTATCACGTGTTCTATCTATTTGGCGCTGTTTTGCGGGCTTGGTTGATTTGGGCAGCGTTTTCCAATGCAAATCGCAAAGCTTGAAAGCCTGTCGGCTTGTCAGACCTAAAGTATCAAACCCTAAACCTTCAAAACCTTAAAGTAGGGCTCAACAAACCTGCACGAAATCGGCCCTTCCCAAGGGCTGTCGTGCTCACGGTGTAAAGCAGGCTGGGGCCCCACGCTCGAAGCATGCTTGAGCGATTACGACGTGGGTTAAAGTGCAGGGTTCAAGATTCAGGGACAGACGCTGTGCCTACGGCTGATGGACAAAATCCTGCATTATCCAGTATAAGGAATCTACCATATAATTCCCATAGTTTAGGGTCCTTAGGGTCATGCAGGATTTTGTCCATCAACAGTAGTACCAGCGGCAGTGCGCTCGTAAAAAAAAATAGGTTATCACGTGTTCTATCTATTTGGCGCTGTTTTGCGGGCTTGGTTGATTTTGGTAGCGTTTTCCAATGCAAATCGCAAAGCTTCAAAGCCTGTCGGCTTGTCAGACCTAAAGTATCAAACCCTAAACCTTCAAAACCTTAAAGTAGGGCTCAACAAACCTGCACGAAATCGGCCCTTCCCAAGGTCTGTCGTGCTCACGGTGTCAAGCAGGCTGGGGCCCCACGCTCGAAGCATGCTTGAGCGATTACGACGTGGGTTAAAGTGCAGGGTTCAAGATTCAGGGACAGACGCTGTTCCTACGGGTGATGGACAAAATCCTGCATTATCCAGTATAAGGAATCTACCATATAATTCCCATAGTTTAGGGTCCTTAGGGTCATGCAGGATTTTGTCCATCAACAGTAGTACCCTCCCCTTGCCCCACCGCAACCTGGGGCCCCACGCTCGAAGCATGCTTGAGCGATTACGACGTGGGTTAAAGTGCAGGGTTCAAGATTCAGGGACAGACGCTGTTCCTACGGTTGATGGGCAAAATCCTGCATTATCCAGTATAAGGAATCTACCATATAATTCCCATAGTTTAGGGTCCTTAGGGTCATGCAGGATTTTGTCCATCAACAGTAGTAGCCTCCCCTTGCCCCACCGCAACAAAGATGTACTTCGCGGGCGTGCTTCCGCAATTCGCAAGTATCAAAGATTCAGACCTTGCCTCTGTTGCTCTTAAGCTTTGTTTCGGCATCATTGTTTGAGGGGGTGAGGGGGAGGGTGGTTCCTCCTGTGGATAGTTTGGAGCAGACTGCACCACTAGGCTTTAGGGTGTAGCACCACGGTCTTGCACCTGGGTCCTGGGGACAGCTGGTGGAGTCCGCAGTCTGCCATGGGCCTTTGGCAGCTTGGAGACTTGAAGTAGGTGTGAGCTGCAAGGTCATGCACCTGGGCCTTGCTGGCAGCTGGTGGTGACCACAGTCTGCCATGGGCCTCTGGCAGCTTGGAGACTGTAGTAGGTTTGTAGGTTCTCGAGCTGTCATGGCAAGTGCAAGCTGAGTTTTCACTGGCCATTGGCCGCGAAGCGCGTTCGCTCCGGAAGGGGAGGGTGGTTTCTTTTGTCAGGAGCAAAGGCGTGATGGAGCTTGTTCTCAACCCAAACAGTATGTTGACACTTGGGGGTTCTTGCGTTGGGCGTCGAGAGAGTGGACGCAGTCGGACTTGTCATTCGGGCATTATTGGTTAGAATAGCAGTTTTCGGAAATATTATGCTGTTTTCCATACCTTTTCCACTAGTTGAACCGATTTGGAGAAGAAGAACGGTATTGGCAGTTCCCGCAACGCGCACGCGCGCGCACGCGTGTAGAAACGGTGGTTGCGTGGCACGTGGCTCCCTCTGTCTGATGCATGTGTGTCTGTCCTCCTGCCAAAGGTGCTCAAATGCTTATGTTCGCAGTTGGAAAGAACGTGTACTGGTTCGACTGTTTAGCGATGTGTTACGGGTGCTGTTTCCTTGAACTTGCGGCAGCGTGCGGAAAGTTCTTGTTTGGGCTGCGGCGGCCCCAAAACAGTATGTCTGTGGTGCCATGGCGGATGATTCGAATGCAGTTCTGCCAGTAGAGCCCGAGGGCCCTCCGCAGGCCGCTAACAGCTCTGCGTCTTCGCCCTCTTCTTCGTCGGGCAGTTCAGACAGTAGCTCTGAAGCAGACAGCTTGTCGTCGTCAGTTGAAGAAGAGCCCACTGCCTTTGAGCAACTGTACGACTCGGACGCCGAGTCGTCCGAGGATGAAGCTGTCGATCGCTTTGGAGATTTGAGCACAGCAAAGGATGATCATAGCTATCGGGGGCACACGGTCCATTTTTGGACCATTCCGTTTTCCAACGTGGAAGGGCGGACAACACCGGCAAACACGACGAAGGTACAGATAATGCGCGTTTTCCGCAAGATTTATGGGGCCGCATTGGCTTTCTACGCCGTGTTTCGCGAGCTCCATGCAGCCTCGGCCAAGAGTTGGGAGCGGCAGCCACATTATCACTTGGTGTTGAAGTTGAACCGGCGGGTCCGCTGGAAGCAGCTTGCACGCAAGTTGCGTGCTGAGGGGATTTTTGGGCATCTGTCTATTCCCAAGCGCAATGCCGACGTATGGCGTGTTCTGGCACATTGCTATGTGCCAAGTGCCAGAAAAGGTCTGACAGAGCTGGATGACGACCCGCTTTTCAGCAGCAAGTTTCCCACGGCAGAGATGGAAAAGAAATTCCGAGGCAAACTGCAGCGAGCAGCTTTGCGCCCGTCGGAGTTCTTTGAGGTCGTGCGACAGCATCCAGAGCTTCAGACGTTCAATGACTTGGTAGGCTGGGCTCAGCTACAGCGTTCGCAAGGCGTGAAGTTATACCAGGACTTTATGGCAAGACAAGGTGCTCGTATGGCGCCCTTATTTGCATCGTGGAAGGAACTGCTGGCGATGCTTGCGTCTAGAATAGCGCAGAAGTCATGAGTCGTATGCTAGGGTTGCTAGGGCTGCAAGGTTCCTTGTGCTTCTTTAGTCTTGAAACTAAGGAAGCCACAAACTGGGGAGATGCAGCGGCAAGAGCGGCTTCGCATATGGGACTCTGCCCGACAGCAGCCATGCATCTGCACATCGCCAAATCGCCTCTCTGAGGCACTTTCACGCCTGCTTGACTTTCACGAGAAGGATTCTCGACGTTTTGGCTTCATGATCAAGCGCCTCGTAAGACTTGGCACCAGCGCGAAGAACACATCGATCTTGCTTTGGGGCGAAAGCAACGCAGGGAAGACGGGGCTGAGCAGGCCGCTCATCCATCTCTATGGTGAGCGCGCATGGCTCCGTCCTAATCGTGGCGACACCTTCTGCTTGCAAGGCCTCGAAAAGCATTTGGTGGCTGTGTGGCAGGACTGGCGGCTGGAGAGTACGCCCGTGGCATGGGATACCCTTCTTCTGTGCCTTGAGGGAGAGTCCGTAACAGCAGCAGTCAAAGGCGGATCAGCTATCATCGTGCACAACCCGCCTCCATTTGTCATCACTTGCCAATCTCGGGTTTTGCCACGCAGCCGACAGGGAGCTGTGGACGAACAAGAACGCGCTGCTTTCAACAACAGATTTGGGTTGAGATGGCATCTGCGTTCCAGTATGCCGAGGAGCATGCGGGATCCGGAGTTGAAGCTTTGCTATGCCTGCATTGGTTGCTACACGCGGTGGGTTGACCAGCAGTGTGAGGAGTATGTCCAAGCGTTTCCTGAGTGCGAGGCCGAGATCTTGCAGCTGGAGCGCGGACTTGCAGCAGTACATGCTTCTTTAGGTGCCGAGGAACCCCAAGCGAGGCAGAAGCGACGCCGAGTACAAAGGCCTGGAGACCATTTTGCACAGACAGCAACAAGCATGTCGGCGGGCTTCGCATCGAGCTCTTCTACGGTGCCGCCGGTTGGACCTGTGCATGTGGAGCAAGCAGAGCCGCAGCCTTTCACTCCGGACGGTCCGCCACCGGTTGGAGCACCCGTGCACGTGGAGCAAGCCGAGCCGCAGCCCTTTACTCCGCACGGTCCGCCACCAGCAAGTCCAACAACGCCACATGCCTTCACGCCGGAGCGTTGCTTGCAAGCCACGTCGCCGCCCCCGAAAGCCAGCAGTCCTGCCTTTGCCGTCACCCGTGCGCGCACGCAGCATGGTTGGTTGGACGTCACACCGCTGAAGCGTTGAGCATAAAAGCACGAAAACCCAATTTTTTCCTCCAAAAAACCGTTCCTCTAAATAGGGCCGCGGTTTGCGATGTTTCACGACCTTCTACTTGTGTTGCTCCCGTCAGGTTTTGTTGACATGCCCGCGCCCAATGCAAGCCGGATTCCTCAGAGTGTATCAGTGTCAGCTTAATGTTTCTGCTGGTCGGCAATGTAAACAGAAGCAGTGTTGCACGCAAGAACTTGTCAGGTGCTTCTGTCAGTGCGGGAAGTGCGCAGTACTTACAAGTCTTAGCAAGTTGCAAGTGTTGCGCCTGTGAGGTTGTGGATGACATGCCCCACGCGGAGCGCGAAATGCGGGATGCCTCAGAGCTGCAGGGTCTCAGGGTTTCCGGTTTTGAGATTGTTAAGCGTGGGTCCAGGTCTGCGAGGCTGCGCTGTCAGAAAAATTTGCTTGTTGTAGCTGGCACTAGATGCTTGCTTTCCGCCGGGACGGGGTTTAGGAGGATTTGCAAGGGAGGGTTTAGGGGACGATATGCAGCGAGGAAGTTGAGGGAGGGATCTGCGAGGGAGGGTTTAGGGTAGCATCTGCAGCGAGGGAGTTGAGGGAGAGGTCTGCAAGGGAGGGTTTAGGGCAGGAGCTGCAAGGGGGTCTGCGAAGAAATTGCAAGGTGGGTTTAGGGAGGGATCTACAAGAGGGTTTAGGGGAGGATCTGCAGGGGAGGGCCTGCAAGGTGGGTTTAGGGAAGGATTTGCAAACGAGGGCTTAGGACAGGGTTGAAGGAGGGGTCTGCAGGGGTGGGTTTAGGGAAGCCATTGCGAAAACGGACGAGAGCAAGCGAGCAAACTTCTGGTGGTAATCTAAAGTAATTGGTAATCAGAGTTCGTCTTGGTTTTTGAAGTTTGCTCAATTGCTCGCCGCATCTGGCCAAAGGCAAAAGCCTGCAGGGGTCAGAACAGCGAGCGTTGTGCTGTAGAGCCTCTCTGCCTGGCCCGAACAGGAGTGGAGGTGGGCCTCTAAACCCCTAATCCCGCTTGGAAGCGTGTAGAAGCTTTTTCTGCCCCGAAAGCCCTAAGAACGCCAGGTTGCATTGCGACAGGTGCGTAAGCCCCACCTTTCTCCTGTTCGGTTCGTCCGGCAAGGTGCGGGGGCCTGCCTTTTTACGTGGGTGCCTACGGCGCCCTCTCCACACAATGTGCGGCGCCTCCAGAGCGTTTAGGGCTGAGGAAACAGATTCTTTCTCGGTTAGCTCACTTGTCCTGCGTGGGTCGGCTTGGGGTGTAGGTAGGCCTCCAGCCAGGTACCGTAGCACCCATGCAATATCGAGGCAAGGGCTGTGCTCTCAGTGCAATTGCAGCATGTGGTCTTTGTTGAGCGAATGTTTGTACCCGCAGCCGTTTTGGTGCACTGTGAACGAGTAAGGAGGGCGCGAGCCCGACCTGAGACCATGGCGAGCCATGGTGCCGAGGCAAGCAACGAGGGCGCCGCTCCAGCTCCAGCTCCAGCTGCTCCGGCTCCGGCTCCAGCTAACCCTCCACCACAGGACTGGGGACCACTTGCGGGGGGCCTGAGACAGGCCAACTTCGTGCTACAGGCGTATGACCCCCCAGAGTTCCACCTTGCGCGCTCCAAGTCCTAGTGGTACTTCGCAAACCCGAAGCAATCAATCTGTGTTCAGTTTTGTAAGGGGTATCTGGTGGGTCATGTTATGCAGACAGACAAACAGCGCTGTTGCTATTTTTGCTGTTGTGTTAGGCACTTCTGTTTTTGGTTTGCTCGCGTCTAGGAGCAGTTGAAACAACTGAAGCATGAGCTCAAAGCTGCAAACATGGCAAAGTACAGAGCACGCTGTGATGGTGAACGCGGTGGACTGACACAGTTCCAGTTGAACGTTCTGCTCTGTGTCTTTGTTTTGTCGGGGCATGTGACAGATGTTGCTGTGGCGTACCTAAGCGCAGCGCATGCACAGCGGCGCCGCCAACAAACAGAAGTTCTGGACCCAAGGCTATTTGTCGAGGAGCGGTATTTGGAAGCCAAGATTGACGGGTTGGTGGCGTTAGAAAGCCCGTCCGATGAAGCATGTCCCAAGATCCAGCGGATTCGTAGTGTGGCGCAGAAATTTGTAAGTGAGCATCAGGCTGCTGCCTTTGTGGCCAGATCAAATTTGAAAGGGGCGGCACCCAGCTCCCGACAGGTATGTGCTGGTTTCTGTGCTGGCTTGGATGAAGTAGGCGGCAGTGATCTGCTATCTGGCTTGAGGCGAGCTGCGTACAACAGCGTGATTCAGAAACAGCATGGGCGCTGGTTTCGGCGATGGTGTGCTGGTTTTCGAAGACGCTGGGGCATAAAAATCGGGTTCCTTCGCGCTAAGCCTAAACTGAGCGTGGAAGAGGAGGCTGCAAAAGAACCTTGTTTTGCTTGAGCAAACATTTCGTTTCTATGTTGGCGTCCTGCTGTGATGTACAGCCCCTGAACTCTTTAGGGTGTCAAAACTTGAAGAAGAGAATATGTCGACTTGGGCTTGGGTTCAAGTCTTGGGGGAGCCAATGGGGAGGACTTGGGGCTCCATTGTTGGGTTCCTGTTTGGGGTACCAGTTTGGGGGTCCAGTTTCGGGGCTGGAATCCGCTGGAAAAGGCCGGCAGATCGGGTGGGTCTTTTTCGGGGGTCCTTATTGGAGTCCCAAATGGGTCCCGCTTTTCGAGCCAAAAAAAACGCCCTTTTCGGCGAGTTCTCCATCCACTAGGCCACAGCATTTCGTCGCCATGTGGCATGGCTTCGTGCTCAAGTGCCCGCTCACAAGAAGCCCTTACTGGTTAACTTTGACGAGACGTCGATGAGATACGGGTTTGAAGCTTATGGCAACGTCGTGCAAAGTTCAAGCTGTCATGGCCCTTGCACCAAGCAGGATAAGAGGTTGTGTGTCACACAAGTGCTTGCTGATTGTGACCAAACGGAAGTGCAGCCGCATTTACCGCAGTTCACCATAACCAACTGTCGTACTGTGACGGCAAAACAGTTCAAAGCAGTTCGTGCCAAAAAGCCCCGCGGGTCCAGCTTGTTCCGTGAGAAATCAGCATGGACCAACAGTCGTTTGACGTGTCTTTTCCTGAAGCGGTTGAGAGCTGCAACTGTGGCATTCAAATCCTACCAAGTCATTGTTTTGATGGACACGGCAAGTCCACATTTGGCACGTGAAGTTCTGAGAACAGCTGCCAGCGCGGACATTTGGGTGTGCCCTGTTCCTCCAGGCACCACTGGTACTTGTCAACCCTTGGCCGTTGGCATTTTGGGACGGTACAAGCGTCATGTGCTGGATTTGTGTCAGACGTGCATGACGAAGGATGGTGAAGGTTTGTCACGTTTTGCTTGGTTGGAAATCCTAAGCAAGGGAGGTCCAAGTTTTTTACGGCAGTATGCTTGGAAACCAGTGTTTGATCGAATTGGTTTGTACAGACCAAGCGACGGCTGCCTGAACGAAGCAGACTTTCAACTCTTGTTGCCTCGCAAGCGCAAGATTAATCGCATGGATTGGCTGTGTAAGCCGCTGCAGGGCAAGCCGCTGCGGATTTCGTAGTCGTAGCCTCACTAGCTCCCAAGTTTGTGCTGTCTTGAGTAGCGCTTTCTGTTCCTACTGGTGTTGCCACAGACTCTCCCTCTGACAGTCGGCTTAATCGTCAGTGCCAGGCTCCACTGTTCACCTTGCGCGCTCCAGTCCTAGTGGTATTCGAATCCCGAAAAGCAATCAATCTGTTTCTAGTTTTTAAGGGGTATTTGGGGGGTCATTTTTGCAGAAGACAAACACGGCTGTTGCTATTTTTGCTGTTGTGTTTAGGCACTCTGTTTTTGGTTTGCTCGGCTTTCTAGGAGCAGATTTGAAAAACCGGAAGGGTGACTCAAAAGCTGCAAACATGGCAAAGTACAGAGCACGCTGTGATGGTGAACGCGGTGGACTGACACAGTTCCAGTTGAACGTTCTGCTCTGTGTCTTTGTTTTGTCGGGGCATGTGACAGATGTTGCTGTGGCATACCTAAGCGCAGCGCATGCACAGCGGGGCCGCCAACAAACAGAAGTTCTGGACCCAAGGCTATTTGTCGAGGAGCGGTATTTGGAAGCCAAGATTGACTGGTTGGTGGCGTTAGAAAGCCCGTCCGATGAAGCATGTCCCAAGATCCAGCGGATTCGTAGTGTGGCGCAGAAATTTGTAAGTGAGCATCAGGCTGCTGCTTTTGTTGCCAGATCAAATTTGAAAGGGGCGGCACCCAGCTCCCGACAGGTATGTGCTGGTTTCTGTGCTGGCTTGGATGAAGTAGGCGGCAGTGATCTGCTATCTGGCTTGAGGCGATCTGCGTACAACAGCGTGATTCAGAAACAGCATGGGCGCTGGTTTCGGCGATGGTGTGCTGGTTTTCGAAGACGCTGGGGCATAAAAATCGGGTTCCTTCGCGCTAAGCCTAAACTGCGCGTGGAAGAGGAGGCTGCAAAAGAACCTTGTTTTGATTGAGCAAACATTTCGTTTCTATGTTGGCGTCCTGCTGTGATGTACAGCCCCTGAACTCTTTAGGGTGTCAACACTTGAAGAAGAGAACATGTCGACTTGGGCTTGGGGTCAAGTCTTGGGGGAGCCAATGGGGAGGACTTGGGGCTCCACTGTTGGGTTCCTGTTTGGGGTACCAGTTTGGGGGTCCAGTTTCGGGGCTGGAAAAGGCCGGCAGATCGGGTGGGTCTTTTTCGGGGGTCCTTATTGGAGTCCCAAATGGGTCCCGCTTTTCGAGCCAAAAAAAACACCCTTTTCGGAGAGTTCTCCATCCACTAGGCCACAGCATTTCGTCGCCATGTGGCATGGCTTCGTGCTCAAGTGCCCGCTCACAAGAAGCCCTTACTGGTTAACTTTGACGAGACGTCGATGAAATACGTGTTTGAAGCTCATGGCAACGTCGTGCAAAGTTCAAGCTGTCATGGCCCTTGCACCAAGCAGGATAAGAGGTTGTGTGTCACACAAGTGCTTGCTGCTTGTGACCAAGCGGAAGTGCAGCCGCATTTACCGCAGTTCACCATAACCAACTGTCGTACTGTGACGGCAAAACAGTTCAAAGCAGTTCGTGCCAAAAAGCCCCGCGGGTCCAGCTTGTTCCGTGAGAAATCATCATGGACCAACAGTCGTTTGACGTGTCTTTTCCTGAAGCGTTTGAGAGCTGCAACTGTGGCATTCAAATCCTACCAAGTCATTGTTTTGATGGACACGGCAAGTCCACATTTGGCACGTGAAGTTCTGAGAACAGCTGCCAGCGCGGACATTTGGGTGTGCCCTGTTCCTCCAGGCACCACTGGTACTTGTCAACCCTTGGACGTTGGCATTTTGGGACGGTCCAAGCGTCATGTGCTGGATTTGTGTCAGACGTGCATGACGAAGGATGGTGAAGGTTTGTCACGTTTTGCTTGGTTGGAAATCCTAAGCAAGGCAGGTCCAAGTTTTTTACAGCAGTATGCTTGGAAACCAGTGTTTGATCGAATTGGTTTGTACAGACCAAGCGACGGCTGCCTGAACGAAGCAGACTTTCAACTCTTGTTGCCTCGCAAGCGCAAGATTAATCGCATGGATTGGCTGTGTAAGCCGCTGCAGCGCAAGCCGCTGCGGATTTCGTAGTCGTAGCCTCACTAGCTCCCAAGTTTGTGCTGTCTTGAGTAGCGCTTTCTGTTCCTACTGGTGTTGCCACAGACTCTCCCTCTGACATGCGTCAGTCGGCTTAATCGTCAGTGCCAGGCTCTACTGTAGGGGGCTGGAGGGTTGTGGTTACGTTTTGCTGCTAAGTAGACCCCCTGAACCTCGACGCCCAGATTCGTCTGTTTTGGTAGTGAAAAAACCCCTGAATCTGGGAACTCTTAATAGGACCTCGACGCCCTCAATTAGCATCCTTCTCCTTGTAGGACCTCGCCGCCCAGATTCGCATGCTCAAGGCAAGGAAGCTGGACGCCAAAAAGGCCTGCAGAGAGCACCAGAAGGCTTTGCGCGCTGTGCAGAAGCGCAAGGCGAAACTTGTAAAGAAGACGAATGCTCTCTCAGTGAGAGACTTGGAAATCATCCTAGCGGCCCGCCAAGCGGCCCCCTAAGATCGTTTGCAGATCTGCAGCGGCCCGTCTAGCGGCCCCGTAAGATCATTTGCAGGGGAAGCATATCCCTGCGTGTGGTCTGAAGTTCTCCAAGCTCGCAGTACTCTCGAACTGACAGAAAAAGTCCGATCCATGCTCCAGATGTGTGTATTCAGATAAGAAAAAGGCAAGTGTAGAGGTGCTGCGGCTTGTGCCTGCGAGCCTTTTACTGCCAGTTAGAAAGTGCCAGGACCAAGGCAGATGTAGAGGTGCTGCGGCTTTCGCCTGCGATCCTCTACACTGCCAGTTAAAAAAGTGCAAGGGCCAAGGCAGATGTAGAGGTGCTGCGGCCTTTGCCTGCGATCCTCTACACTGTGCAACGGCCAAGGCCAAGGCAGATGTAGAGGTGCTGCGGCCTTTGCCTGCGATCCTCTACACTGGGCAACGGCCAAGGCAGATGTAGAGGTGCTGCGGCTTTCGCCTGCGATCTTCTACACTGCCAGTTAAAAAGTGCAGCTAAAGCAAGATGTAAAGGCGAGGTTGTGGGTATCCATGACCAAATTTGTTTCTGCAAGCAGCAAAATTGGCCGGCATGCAGTTTTGCAAGCGTCCAACACCGAATCCCTGTGAGGTGCTGCTAGGAGTGCATTTACAGATCCCGAAACAATTTTGGGTGCTGCAGTTTTCGGCCGCAGGCCGCCAGCCTGCCAAGGACTCAGAGAACGAACGCTCCACTTGCCCATTCGACTGCACTTTGCTTCTACACCAGGTATGGAAGCTGGAAGTGGGCATTCTTGATGCCCTTCGAAAGGCGCGCCAGCTCTGAGAGTTAAGCTTGGAGACTGCCGTACTTCGTGCCCAACTGTGAGCGTTGAGAGTGCAGAAGAACACAAGTAGGTCAGGCCATTCGACTGCACTTCGCTTCTACACCAGGTATGGACTGGTATGGAAGATGGAAGTGGGCATCCTGGATGCCCTTCCAAAGGCGCGCCAGCTTAGAGTTAAGCGGGTTCAAGATTCAGGGACAGACGCTGTTCCTATGGTTGATGGACAAAATCCTGCATTATCCAGTATAAGAAATCTACCATATAATTCCCATAGTTTAGGGTCCTTAGGGTCATGCAGGATTTTGTCCATCAACAGTAGTACCAGCGGCAGTGCGCTCGTAAAAAAAAATAGGTTATCCCGTGTTCTATCTATTTGGCGCTGTTTTGCGGGCTTGGTTGATTTGGGCAGCGTTTTCCAATGCAAATCGCAAAGCTTCAAAGCCTGTCGGCTTGTCAGAGCTAAAGTATCAAACCCTAAACCTTCAAAACCTTAAAGTAGGGCTCAACAAACCTGCACGAAATCGGCCCTTCCCAAGGTCTGTCGTGCTCACGGTGTAAAGCAGGCTGGGGCCGCACGCTCGAAGCATGCTTGAGCGATTACGACGTGGGTTAAAGTGCAGGGTTCAAGATTCAGGGACAGACGCTGTTCCTACGGCTGATGGACAAAATCCTGCATTATCCAGTATAAGGAATCTACCATATAATTCCCATAGTTTATGGTCCTTAGGGTCATGCAGGATTTTGTCCATCAACAGTAGTACCAGCGGCAGTGCGCTCGTAAAAAAAAATAGGTTATCACGTGTTCTATCTATTTGGCGCTGTTTTGCGGGCTTGGTTTATTTGGGTAGCGTTTTCCAGTGCAAATCGCAAAGCCTCAAAGCCTGTCGGCTTGTCAGACCTAAAGTATCAAACCCTAAACCTTCAAAACCTTAAAGTAGGGCTCAACAAACCTGCACGAAATCGGCTCTT
>CAJNDT010003272.1:0-24105 GCA_905221615.1 Symbiodinium sp. CCMP2592
TTCGATTTCATGTCTTTCAATGTTTCCACATCGGACTGTGTCCACTGCCTGACAACATTGCCTGAAACAGTTGAAGCTGCGGTCACGCCATCGCTTGACGATAGCAAGCTCAGCTGTCAAGTTTCTTTGCGATGACCTTCCAGCTCAAACCCTTCATCAAGAAGGCTGCCTTGAGACGGATGACCCATAGGCTTCCCAAGGCAAAAATCCCAGGACAGTTATCTGAGACGGATGACCCATAGTCTTCCCCAGGCAAAAATCCCAGGACAGTTATCTGAGACGGATGACCCATAGGCTTCCCAAGGCAAAAATCCCAGGACAGTTATCTGAGACGGATGACCCATGGTCTTCCCAAGGCAAAAATCCCAGGACAGTTATCTGAGACGGATGACCCATAGTCTTCCCAAGGCAAAAATCCCAGGACAGTTATCTGAGACGGATGACCCATGGTCTTCCCAAGGCAAAAATCCCAGGATAGTTATCTGAGACGAATGACCCATAGTCTTCCCAAGGCAAAAATCCCAGGACAGTTATCTGAGACGGATGACCCATAGTCTTCCCAAGGCAAAAATCCAGGACAGTTATCTGAGACGGATGACCCATGGTCTTCCCAAGGCAAAAATCCCAGGACAGTTATCTGAGACGGATGACCCATAGTCTTCCCAAGGCAAAAATCCCAGGACAGTTATCTGAGACGGATGACCCATAGTCTTCCCAAGGCAAAAATCCAGGACAGTTATCTGAGACGGATGACCCATCGTCTTCCCAAGGCAAAAATCCCAGGACAGTTATCTGAGACGGATGACCCATAGTCTTCCCAAGGCAAAAATCCCAGGACAGTTATCTGAGACGGATGACCCATGGTCTTCCCAAGGCAAAAATGCCAGGACAGTTATCTGAGATGGATGACCCATAGTCTTCCCAAGGCAAAAATCCCAGGACAGTTATCTGAGACGGATGACCCATGGTCTTCCCAAGGCAAAAATGCCAGGACAGTTATCTGAGACGGATGACCCATAGTCTTCCCAAGGCAAAAATCCAGGACAATTATCTGAGACGGATGACCCATAGTCTTCCCAAAGCAAAAATCTTAGGACAGTTATTTGAGACGGCTGACCCATAGTCTTCCCAAGGCAAAAATCCCAGGACAGTTATCTGAGACGGATGACCCATAGTCTTCCCAAGGCAAAAATCCCAGGACAGTTATCTGAGACGCATTCTGCGACCCTTCATGCGCCCTAATGCCCACATCGGCCCAAGCCCAAACCCTCGGCATAGGCCCTAAACCCTAGTGCCCAAACCCTAGTGCCCAAACCCTAGGCCCTAAACCCTAGTGCCCAAAGTCTACGCCCTAAACCCGAGGGCCCAAACCCTAGGCCCTAAACCCTAGTGCCCAAACCCTAGGCCCTAAACCCAAGTGCCCAAACCCTAGCCCTAAACCCTAGGGCCCAAACCCCAGGCCCTAAACCCTAGTGCGAAACCCTAGGCCCTAAACCCTAGTGCCCAAACCCGGCCCTAAACCCTAGTGCCCAAACCCTAGCCCTAAACCCTAGAGCCCAAACCCTACGCCCTAAACCCTAGTGGCCAAACCCTAGGCCCTAAACCCTAGTGCCCAAACCCTAGGCTCTAAACCCTAGCCTAAACCCTAGTGCCTAAACCCTCGGCCCTAAACCCAAGTGCCCAAACCCTGGCCCTAGTGCCCAAACCCTAGCCCTAAACCCTAGGCCCTAGGCCCTAAACCCTAGTGCCAAACCCTAGGCCCTAAACCCTAGTGCCCAAACCCTAGGGTTTGGGCACTAAACCCTAGGGCCTAAACCCTAGTGCCCAAACCCTAGGCCCTAAACCCTAGGGCCCAAACCCTAGGCCCTAAACCCTAGCGGGATTACCAAGAGCCACGAGTTATGACCAAGAGCCACGAGTTATGACCAAGAGCCACGAGTTATGACCAAGAGCCACGAGTTATGACCAAGAGCCACGAGTTATGACCAAGAGCCACGAGTTATGACCAAGAGCCACGAGTTATGACCAAGAGCCACGAGTTATGACCAAGAGCCACGAGTTATGACCAAGAGCCACGAGTTATGACCAAGAGCCACGAGTTGTGACCAAGAGCCACGAGTTATGACCAAGAGCCACGAGTTATGACCAAGAGCCACGAGTTATGACCAAGAGCCACGAGTTATGACCAAGAGCCACGAGTTATGACCAAGAGCCACGAAGACTATAAGGGTTTAGGGTTTAGGGTTTAGGGTTTAGGGTTTAGGGTTTAGGGTTTAGGGTTTAGGGTTTAGGGTTTAGGGTTTAGGGTTTAGGGTTTAGGGTTTAGGGTTTAGGGTTTATAGAAATTGTATAGGGTTTGGGTCCGGGGTTTTGAGCGGGTTTTGACCGGGTTTTGACCGGGTTTTGACCGGGTTTTGTTTTTTGCTTTGGTGTTTTGATTTTGAAGTTTTTGACAGTTTGTTTTTTCTTTTGCTTTGGTGTTTTGATTTGGGAATGGGCTGTCCTGGGGTTCGGGCTGGCTGGAGTGACTGGTGTGAAGGAGGGGGGGTTGCGAGACTGGTCGGTGGGCGGACGAGTTGGGGGTGCTGGGCGGCTTGGGCTCAGCGAAAGTTCTGGACGGTTTTGATCTTGCAAGTGGGGTGTTGGGCAAGGATCGGGGCTGGGTTTCCACTTTTGATTCTGGGCAGGGCTGGCTGGGCTAGCCGCTTGGGCTCGAACAGGCATTCACCCTTCCTCTATCTGGTGCCAAGGAGCCGCAGAGACCAAGATCCTGCATGAGGGTGGCTTGACTCTTCGTCTCTCTGACGCCATGGCGCCGGGCAAAGCAGCTTGGGAACAGAGACTAGTACCTGCAAACAGGAGAGAACGTTTAATGTCCATGCTGCAGTGAGTGCTAAGCCTGTAGCTCTTGTCTATCCGCGGCCCAGGGGCCGCTCAGAACCAACACGTGAAGACCCACCGGGAGCGAGAATGTTGAGCCCATGCTGGACGGAAGCATTGATGCTGTGAGTGCACTGCAAAACATCTGTCGTGTCATCCCAGTTCCGGACATGCTTCAAACGTGGCAGACAAGCCCTGGCAACCGCTGCTCTCTTTTTGCTGGTCGCGGTCCGCGCCCGTGTATGTTGCTGCCGTGTTGTCCTAGTGCAGCCTCAGAAGCCGCGGCCCTTCAAATGTGCCTCAGTGCGTAGGTCGGGTGCACCACAAGAAGGGCGTCCAGTTCTCCATCGCTAAGCTCCTGCGGCCACTCCTGCATGGAATCCAGGTAGAGGAAGCCGTGCTCCAGAGGCCTCACAGCCACCCAGTGCCGACCTTCAAGGTTCACCACCGCGCCAATGCAGCCGTGCAGGTCTCCGGCGGTCGTGGCACGCTGGATGTCCATCTGCCAGCGTAAGTGTCCGAACTCTTCCATCGCCTTCGTTCTCAGGACCATGCTCATGATTTCGATCGAATAGTCCCCCTGAGGTTCCAGATGGTCCTGCATGTTGTCGCCAAGCTCGAAATTCTCGTCCAGAAAGGCTTTGGCAGCAAAGGGCATGTCGACCGCGTCAATGCAATGAGCCCCGAGGGCATTGTTCAAAGCGTGGAGGCCGCACCGGAGCGCTTCCTGACGCTCGAAGAATCGCGGTTCCCGGCCTGCCGCCTCTAGCCCATCCTGTTCTCGACCGTCCATTTTGGCCACTTTGGCGGCTGGCGCAGTTGCCGGGGAGCTGTCCGTGGCTGGTCTCTTGGTTGTGCTGGTGGCTGTGAGCATGAGTCTGGGTTTTGCATTGGTGCTCTTGCCTTTGGCTTGGGTCTTGGCTGTAGCTTGGCTCTGGCCTTTGGCCGTGGTTGCACCCTTTGCTTTGGCTTTGGCCTTTGCTTTGGGCGCGGGTTTGGCAGGACACGTGCGGCGGTGCTGCTTCTTGGCTGCTGCGGTGTCCGGTACCTCCTGTCCGCAATCCGGGCACTGCCAAGGTACCTCACCGTGTCCTTGTTTCCTCTCTTGCTGCCGCATCCAGTCTGGAGCGCGCATGTTGCGGAGCTTGCTCTCGTAGAAGTTCTTGCTCTCCGGTGGTCGGAAGAGCTGCTTCCAGAGCTGCGAACCATCGCGGTCTGCCTGCTGAGCTTTCAGCCTGGTCAGCGCCCAGTCTGCGTCGGCGTTGAAGCGCAATGCTTTGAGGTTGAAGTGCTCCAAAGTGCAGAGAGCTTGCTCCGGGCAACGGCTCAGGGCCACATAGGCTTGACCCTCTTGCGTGCAAGTGGCATCCAAGCGGCAGTGGGCGCCGTCGCGCAGAGTGGCCGCTTGGCTCTTGTGAATGGAGATGGCTTTCGCAATCACCAGAGGGAATTGCAGCCTCGACGCCTTGCTGCCTTCCATGTCCAGAAAGCTGGCCGACCGGCGCGAGATTGCGACGCAGCTGGTGTCGTTCTCCGCGCACCACTTCGCCCCCGCGCTCTTCTCGAAGGCGATCCAAATGCGTTCCACCTCGTTGGTCTCCTCGTCTGCATCGATTTGCTCCACGAAGCCGCAGGCTCCGTTCACCAAGCCGTCCTGCACGTCGATGTTGTGCCTGAGCATCACTCTCACGCCGACTGCAATCTTCAGCAGAGCCTCCAAGCCACCCGTGTTCTCCGGATCAGCCCACACCACTTCCGCGGGCAGCGGCGCGCCGGTCTTCATGTTGGTGTCCAGCGAGGGACAATCGTAGAGACGAACGCCAGTCTTCTCAATGTGATTCTCCACGTAGCTGCAGTTGCTCTCTGCGACCGCGCGGCGCGTGGGATAGAGGTACACTGCCTTGGCCGCAGGCTGCTTGGCATCCTTCGGCTTGACCACCATGGATTGCAGCTCCTTCTCGTCTTGTTCTGTGTGTCTTCCAACGCGAATCCGGGCTAACAAGGCTGCCCACTTCGGATCCTTGGCGGCACGATGATTCCCTTCCAGTTCGCAGAGTTGAAAGAGCATCCACAGATGACTGGCGAAGGGAGGCAGGCCACCAGGCGGTGGCAGCTGAAACAGATCTCCGGACAAGACAAGGTGCACGCCTCCAAACGGAATGTAGGCCATGTTCTTCGCTAGACGGAGGTGCTGATCCAGGCGCTCTAGCATGAAGGAGGAAACGAAGCTCATCTCGTCCACGAAGAGCACGGAGACCAGCTTCCAGATGTTCTGAAGGGCCGCAAGCTGTGGGCCCGATGGCAGCGGCAGGTCGCAAGCTTTTCCATAGCTCTTGTTGACAACAGGCAGCAGGCAGCAGGAGTGGAGGGTGACGCCATTGATGTTCCACGCTGCGACCCCTGTCGGCGCTGCGATGATCACCCCGATGCCGCTCTGTCGGAGCATGTGGGCCGAGGCCCGCACAACGACGGATTTGCCACAGCCTCCCGGCCCATGCAACAGCATGTGAAGGCGTTCAGGATCGGTAGCGTCTTTGGAACTTGGCTTCAAAGTGGATTGGATGATGTATTCCATGGCCCGACGTTGATGCTGCGTCTCTGGGCTTGGATTCTCGACCGTGAGCAAATCGAAAGATTCCTCGCCCTCTTCAACTGGCGCGAAAGCATCTCCGGCGGCTCCTGTCGGGACGTGCTCCGGGGCTTCGAACTCGATGTCGTCGCCGTGCCGCCGCTTCAATGCTTCCAGGATCTTGAGAGAATCCTCGTAGTTGTCCTGCGCCACCTTGCTGCTGGCCCACCCGTCTATTGAGTGTCCCTGATGTACCCTTGTTCTCATGTACATGGTCGCTTGGACGGCCTGCAGCTTCCGCGCAGCGTTCACCGTCCCGTCCATCTGAGGGAAGCATCTCGATCGGAGGAAGTCAGGGTTGCCGTCCAGGTCCGTGGCGAGGCGCCGAAACGCCGCGGCGTGGCTCCCGCCGTCCTCTTCTCGCAGCCAATCTCCCGGGTCTTTCCACACGGTGTACAGCATGAGCCGAGAATAATAGAAAGCTTCCGGCTCATGGTCGGGGCTGAAGTTGCGGTAGCCGACGATGGCCGGGCGCTTCCGTGCTTGCGGGAACTCTACCCCGATGAACCTGAAGGCCGCGCAGAAATCCAGGAAGTTCAGCTCCCGAAATCGACAAGCGATAGGCTTGCCGCCCTCCACGGGAACGTCCACCTCTTCCTCGCTGAACGCCTTTTGCATCTCCCGATACCAGCGCTGCGCCACTGGCATGTGTCCATCGCGATCAACCTTGCTGCGGCGGTAGCTGTCGGGGCGTTGCAGGGCAGCGCTCTCTTCGTATTTGGGCACCGACAAGGTCCATGTCTCCGGAGGGCCCACCTGGATCCACTCGTTGTCTCGGGAAAACTGGACGACGGGAAAGCCCAGCAGCAGGTGGCACGCCTCAAAAGTGGAAGTGGTTCTGCCTTGCAACGCCGCGTGTGCCGCCTTGTAGATCTGCTGGTTGCTGAGGCTGGCATCCATCACGCTGCTGGAGGTGAGCCTGGCAACAATGCTTTCCACGCGCCGCTGCGCTTCCTGGTCCTGCTCCGATTTCAACGCGTAGCCCAGAATATAGCGGCTGGCGCTGGTCAGCTCGCAGATCACCTGAAGGTCCATGCTCGCCCGCCACCGCCGAAGGATCTTGATGTTGTACTGGCCCATGCCTTTGTCGCACCCTGCTCGCCTTGTGGCTAGGCTGCTCTTCCAACGGCTGTTGGCATACTTTTCTTGGGAGCTGCGGCGCCGCGTGCGCGGTTCGGGATTGTGCGGAAAGCCGAAGCGGCAGGCGCCGTGGGTCTTGATGCCGCAGTATTCGGTGTGCTTGTGCACCAATATTTCGGCCAGCTGTGCATTGAGCTCCTTGTCGCGAGCCGAGACTTTCGTGGATCGGCGCCAGCTGAGGGGACCCTTGGTGGTGATGTACTTGTCGCTCCACTCCTCTGCGCAAGTGGGAACGAAATGTTTCATCGCTTCATCATCCGACCAATCTGGGACTTGCGCCTCTGCTTCTGTTTCTTCGCCTCCGGGAGCTGCCTTCATATTGTCGTCGGGCTTCTGCTTAGTCTTGCTCTCCCACTCCACCACCCAGAGAAGGATGTGAGCATGTGGGTAACCCCTCTTTTGCCATTCAATGCGGATGAGGTAGTCCACGACTCGGAACGGCGGGTCCTCCTTGCGGACCCCACGATGCTGGCCTGCAGAGTCGGCAGCTGGCGCCTGGATGAAGTCTTCCTCGAGCGCGCCTTCTGGCTCGTCCTGAGCATCTGCACCCTCGTCCATGCGGCTGCTTGCGCCATGCTCGGTGGAAAGCCAATGCATGAGCTGGGTCAGCTGGTGCATGAACTGTCGTGCCACGATAGCGGGGTACTGATTGCAGAGCTGGTTTGGCGACAGGCCGTCCCATTTGAACTTCTTGTCGGCTTGGTAACACTGCAGGATGTGCGCCGCTTCGCGCTCGAGCTCTTGGGGCTGACTCTCAGTCTCGGGGCGCAGCCGCAGCAGCCGCGCCATGATGACTGCGATCAGGATGTCAGGCTGTCGAGCGTGGCAGGAGAGCGTCATGAAGAACTTGGGCGTGCCCAGCTGCTCGTACATGTTCAGCGCCACGCCCTTCTTGGCGAAGACGTACGAGCTCGTCCCCGGGATGTCCCTCAGGGCCGTGAAGACTTGACCTCTGCCTTCTTGGTACTTGCTCTTCCCGTTTGGAGGCTGGCCGCCGATCCTCACGTTGATGTTGCCCGAGAGGCGCTTCTTGATGTGCATTTCCAGGAGCCACATGATGTAGGCCGGCGATGCCTCGAAGCGCGGATCCAGACCCAGGAGGCGTTTGCGCGCGTACTGCGACATGCTCCCATAGGCATTCTGCCATCCACATGTGCCGGCAGGAAACAAATGCGGGAAGAACTTCACGTCCATGTCATCGCTGAGCGCTGCAATGCTGCGGGCCTTCTGCAAATCCGCTTTATGTGGTCTGGGCGCATGCAATTCTTTAGGAATGAGGTATTTCATCTCCAGCGTGCCTTCTTGCTCCGGCGCTTCCGTCTCCTCGTCTGGTGTGTGCGCACTGTCTCCCAAGGCCGAGGAGTGTGAGCCACCGAACTCCTCCGTTTGGCGCCCTTGGGAGGTAGCGTGGTTTGCGAGCGCTATTGCGCTGCCCGATGATGGCCGCGTCCCGGCCAGGATCGCTTCCATTTTTGCGAGGGCTCCATCCACCGCCGGATTTGCCTTGTACAGGCGGTGCTGGGCTTTCAGCTCCCGCAGCGCTTTGTGAAGGCAGTCCAGACGCGCTGGGGAAGCCATCCGTCCTTGCACGCCCTCCACCAGGACGGTGCCGTCTTCCTCGAGCGTGGCTCCCTCCAGGACGTCGCAAATGAAAGGGTCGTCCACCAGCACCGCGTACATTCGACCCCACTGGGCACTTGGGCCGCCAGCAGGGAGCTTGTCCAGCAAGACTTGGGAGATCCGGGCCATGGCGATGAGGTGCTGCTCGATGGGCTGGAGTTGTTGCAGCGCTTCGGGGATGGGCGGCAGGACCGGCAACAGGAACTTGGTGTTCTTCTCGCGGCAGTTCCTGCAAAGCATCTGTCCTGAGGCTCCGCTCTTCCTGCAATGTTTCGCTGGGGCGAGCGTGCGGCAAGCCGCACAAAGTCTGGACAAGCCAAACCTTCCCCAACTGCGAGTGAAGGCCAGGTACCGCTCTTGTACTTGTTCCGGACTCAAGGTCTCCTCGTCCGGGAACGGGTAGCCTCGTTGCTCCGCCTCGGTGGCGATGGGGCTTGGTCCCCGTCCGCCCAGTCCCTCCTCGGCCCGCGCGGCCTGCAGTTCTTGTCTCTGTGTGCGCGTGCTTCCTGCAACCGGTACAGGTCCACGGCTGCCTGCGCCCTCCTCGGCCCGCTCGGCCTGGAGTTCTTGCCTTTGTGTGCGCCTGCTTCCTGCAACCGGTACAGGCCCACGGCTGCCTGCTCCCTCCTCGGACCGCTCGGCCTGGAGTTCTTGCCTTTGTGTGCGCCTGCTTCCTGCAACCGGTACAGGCCCACGGCTGCCTGCTCCCTCCGCTGCACGCTGCTGCTGTCGAGCGCTCTTCTCCTCGCTCTTCCGGCGGAGGTTCTCCTCTTTCTCAGCTTCGCGGCACTGTCGATTGCTGCACCATCCTTTTCCTCGGCCTTGCATTGGCCAGCCACACCGTGGGCAAGGCGCCATCGTAACGAATTGTGAGAATGCGGTTCCTAAACGCAGCTAGGCTGTATCCACACGGCTGCGGTCAAGTATCAGGCATGCCAGTGGTCGTTTGTTCTCTCTCTGCCGACCAAAACAATCTGCGTAAGCACGACTAACTTACTCTAACTTCACATACGCCGAATCATCGTCTGTAGAGTCTACAATCTATCTGACATACAACGACACTGCGGCACTAGCCCCATTTTTCGTTTGCTGCTGCTCACACTCGGAGCTGTAACGGTCTGCGGCGTGTCACATAGAGAACCTCCATGTCCACGACGTCATTGCCGAAGCTGCGATCCAGGAACTCATGCCTCCCTCGATGCGTAGACAACCTGCACCTCCAGGACGTCGCCGTTGAGGCTGCGGTCCAGGAGTTCATGCCAGCTCCAAACGTCCGCGATCACATCTCCGTCCAGCACGAGTTTTGTGGCTTCGAGGGAAATGGGTCCTGCAGGACTGCTGTCCAAGTCATGAAGCAAGACTTCTCTGGCGCTGCGATACTGCAGCGTCTCTGCCGGGATTGGCTTCTTGGTCTCCTGCCGTCTGATACGTAGCTCTTGCAGGGATAGCCAGCGATCGGGGTTGTTGCCCTCGTGCAACTGGGCAAGCCAAGCTTCTCGGAAAGATCCGGGTGGTTCGAGTTGGCAGAGCGGGCGGTAAGGCTTCGAAGAATGGACTTCGGCACCCTGCATGTTCAGGTATCGCACTGTCAAGTTGGCAAGACGCTCGTTGAACTCTTTCTGCATCGCCACTTCTCTGTCCCACTGTATTCCCTCACGTGCATCTTCTTCGGCTTCGCGCTGCATCTCCTTTTCGACCCAGTCCCAATCATCGAACCCGTCCTCACAGTCCGCCTGGTCGGCGTCATGGATCGAGTGGTCTGTGCTCCGGAAGTCTTCGTCCATGACGTCGGACATCACTGTCGCACCAGTCGACCTGAGAAGCACGGGGCTGCGGCAAAGCTGTAAAAGACCGTCTGTGACGACAATGGCGAAGGCTTCCATATCTGAGGCTCGCACCGGACCACGGGCGAGTGATATCTGTTGAAGCTAGATAGCAGTTTGAGGCTCAGTATGCTGTGGCGGCGGCCTTGAAGGATGTGCTGTCACAGGATGCTGAGCCTCTGGTCCATTGCAATGCTGAAGCGGAAGGTCTCCTGGGTCTACTCAAACAACATAACCTCGAAGTCCTCAGTACACGGGCCTACCATATAGCGAACTCCGGTTATCCACGCTCATCGGAAAGCGATACGCGACGCTGTGCACTTTTTGTCTCGCATCCACTGGTACGCTGCTCGGCTGAGACTCGAACTACTGTATAGGTGAAACGGTGGGGCTTCGGACCCTGCAACTTGGAATCTCCGACCTATTGTAGAGGTGAAACCGAAGCCTGCAACCTGGGGCTTTTGGCCTACTCCACAGGAGAAACGGAAGGCCCGGAACCTGAAGATTCGACACCGCTGTAGAGATGACGCGGCCGGTTTGGAACCTGGAGTCTTTGGCTCACTGTAGAGGTGAGATGAAAGGTCTGGAGCCTGGAGCCTCTTGTCTCCTGACATGTGAAACGGAAGACTCTTTCCGTGTGCCAAAGCAACGAATCCTGAAAGTTTCAGTGCAAAGGCCCACTAAGAGCAAATCTGTTCGGCTACCTTTGTCAGAAAGTGACGCCGGATGCTGCACGCTCTTTTGTCTCGCATCCACTGGCACGCTGCGAAGCTAAGGCTTGGACTACTGTACAGGTGAAACGGAAGGCTTGGAGTCTGAGGTCTCTAACCCACGACACGGAAGGCCCGGAACCTGGAGTTTGTGGCCCAAAGCAGAAAGTGTGGAACCTGGAGCCTCTGGTCCATTGCAATGCTGAAGCGGAAGCTCTCCTGGGTCTACTCAAACAACATAACCTCGAAGTCCTCAGTACACGGGCCTACCATATGGCGAACTCCGGTTACCTGCGCTCATCGGGAAGCGATACGCGACGCTGTGCACTTTTTGTCTCGCATCCACTGGTACGCTGCTCGGCTGAGACTCGAACTACTGTATGGGTGAAACGGTTGGAATCTCCGACCCATTGTAGAGGCGAAACAGAAGCCTGCCACCTGTGGCTTCCGGCCCACTCTACAGGAGAAACGGAGGGCCCCGAACCTGAAGATTCGACGCCGCTGTAAAGATGACGGGGCTGGTTTGAAACCTGGAGTCTTTGGCTCACTGTAGAGGTGAAATGAAACGTCTGGAGCCTGGAGCCTCTGGTCTACTGTACATGTGAAACGGAAACTTTTTCCGTGTGCCAAAGCAACGAATCCTCAAAGCTTTCAGTGCAAAGGCCCACTCAAAGCGAATTTGTTCAGCTACCTTTGTCAGAAAGCAACGCCGGCTGCCGCACGCTCTTTTGTCTTGCATCCACTGGCACGCTGCGAAGCTAAGACTTGGACTACTGTACAGGTGAAACGGAAGGCTTGGAGTCTGAGGTCTCTAACCCACGACACGAGAGGCCCGGAACCTGGAGTTTGTGGCCCGAAGCAGAAAGTGTGGAACCTGGAGCCTCTGGTCCATTGCAATGTTGAAGCGGAAGCTCCCTGGGTCTACTCAAACAACGTAACCTCGAAGCCCTCAGTACACGGGCCTACCATGCAGCGAACTCCGGTTATCTGCGCTGATCGGAAAGCGATACGCGACGCTGTGCATTTTTTTGCTCGCATCCACTGGTACGCTGCTGAGCTGTAACTCGAACTACTGTATAGGTGAAACGGTGGGGCTTCGGACCCTGCAACTTGGAATCTCCGACTTATTGTAGAGGTGAAACAGAAGCCTGCTACCTGTGGCTTCCGGCCCACTCTACAGGAGAAACGGAAGGCCCCGAACCTGAAGATTCGACACCGCTGTAGAAATGACGCGGCTGGTTTGGAACCTAGCGTCCTTGGCTCACTGTAGAAGTGAAATGAAACGTCTGGAGCCTGGAGCCTCTGGTCTACTGTACACGTGAAACGGAAGACTCTTTCCGTGTGCCAAAGCAACGAATCCTGAAAGCTTTCAGTGCAGAGGTCCACGAAGAGCACATCTGTTCGGCTATCTTTGTCAGAAAGCGACACCGGATGCTGCACGCTCTTTTGTCTCGCATCCACTGGCACGCTGCGAAGCTAAGACTTGGACTACTGTACAGGTGAAACGGAAGGCTTGGAGTCTGAGGTCTCTAAACCACGGCACGGAAGGCCCGGAACCTGGAGTATGTGGCCCGAAGCAGAAAGTGTGGAACCTGGAGGCTCTGGTCCATTGCAATGTTGAAGCGGAAGCTCCCCTGGGTCTACTCAGACAACGTAACCTCGAAGTCCTCAGTACACGGGCCTACCCTGTAGCGAACTCCGGCTATCTAGGCTCATCGGAAAGCGATAGGCAACGCTGTGCACTTTTTGTCTCGCATCCACTGGTACGCTGCTGAGCTGAAACTCGAACTACTGTATAGGTGAAACGGTGGGGCTTCGGACTCTGCAACTTGGAATCTCCGACTTATTGTAGTGGTGAAACAGAAGCCTGCCACCTGTGGCTTCCGGCCCACTCTACAGGAGAAACGGAAGGCCCCGAACCTGAAGATTCGGCACCGCTGTAGAAATGACGCGGCTGGTTTGGAACCTGGCGTCTTTGGCTCACTGTAAAGGTGAAATGAAAGGTCTGGAGCCTGGAGCTTCTGGTCTGCTGTACATGTGAAACGGAAGACTTTTTCCGTGTGCCAAAGCAACGAATCCTGAAAGTTTCAGTGCAAAGGCCCACTAAGAGCAAAGCTGTTTGGCTACCTCTGTCGGAAACCGACGCCGGATGCTGCACGCTCTTTTGTCTCGCGTTCACTGGCACGCTGCGAAGCTAAGACTTGGACTACTGTACAGGTGAAACGGAAGGCTTGGAGTCTGAGGTCTCTAACCCACGACACGAGAGGCCCGGAACCTGGAGTTTGTGGCTCGAAGCAGAAAGTGTGGAACCTGGAGCCTCTGGTCCATTGCAATGTTGAAGCGGAAGCTCCCCTGGGTCTAATCAAACAACCTAACCTCGAAGTCCTCAGTACACGGGCCTACCATATAGCGAACTCCGGCTATTTTCGCTCATCGGAAAGCGATACGCGACGCTGTGCACTTTTTGTCTCGCATCCACTGGTACGCTGCTCGGCTGAAACTCGAACTACTGTATAGGTGAAACGGCGGGGCGTCGGACCCTGCAAATTGGAATCTCCGACCCATTGTAGAGGTGAAACAGAAGCCTGCCACCTGTGGCTTCCGGCCCACTCTACAGGAGAAACGGAAGGCCCCGAACCTGAAGATTCGACACCGCTGTAGAAATGACGCGGCTGGTTTGGAACCTGGCGTCCTTGGCTCACTGTAGAAGTGAAATGAAACGTCTGGAGCCTGGAGCCTCTGGTCTACTGTACACGCGAAACGGAAGACTCTTTCCGTGTGCCAAAGCAACGAATCCTGAAAGCTTTCAGTGCAAAGGTCCACGAAGAGCAAATCTGTTCGGCTATCTTTGTCAGAAAGCGACACCGGATGCTGCACGCTCTTTTGTCTCGCATCCACTGGCACGGACTACTGTACAGGTGAAACGGAAGGCTTGGAGTCTGAGGTCTCTAACCCACGGCACGGAAGGCCCGGAACCTGGAGTATGTGCCCCGAAGCAGAAAGTGTGGAACCTGGAGGCTCTGGTCCATTGCAATGTTGAAGCGGAAGCTCCCCTGGGTCTACTCAGACAACGTAACCTCGAAGTCCTCAGTACACGGGCCTACCATGTAGCGCGGGCTTGGAAATGGAGTCTGGAGCCTTGTTGGAACCCAAAGTAGATGTGAAACGATGGAGCTTGGAACCCACTGTAGAAGTGAAATGGTGGCCCGGGCTTGGAAATGGAGTCTGGAGCCTTGCTGGTGAACCCACTGTAGAGGTGAAACGGTGGCCCGGGCGTAGAGGTGAAACCGAAGCTTCCTGGAGTCCTCTTGTAGAGGTGAAACCGAAGCTTCCTGGAGCCCTAGTGTAGAGGTGAAACCGAAGCTTCCCTGGAGCCCTCTTGTAGAGGTGAAACCGAAGCTTTTCTGGAGCCCTATTGTAGAGGTGAAACCGAAGCTTTTCTGGAGCCCTCTTGTAGAGGTGAAACCGAAGCCTTTCTGGAGCCCTCTTGTAGAGGTGAAACCGAAGCCTCCTGGAGCCCTCTTGTAGAGGTGAAACCGAAGCCTCCTGGAGCCCTCTTGTAGAGGTGAAACCGAAGCCTCCTGGAGCCCTCTTGTAGAGGTGAAAACGAAGCCTCCTGGAGCCCTCTTGTAGAGGTGAAACCGAAGCCTCCTGGAGCCCTCTTGTAGAGGTGAAACCGAAGCCTCCTGGAGCCCTCTTGTAGAGGTGAAACCGAAGCCTCCTGGACTCACTTGTAGAGGTAAACGAGCCTCGCTGGACCCCTCTGTAGATGTGAACCGAAGCCTCCTGGAGCCCTCGGGTGAGGTTGAAACCGAAGCCTCCTGGAGCCCTCTTGTAAGGTGAAACCGGAGCCTCCTGCCCTCTTGTTAAATGTGAACCGAAGCCTCCCTGGAGCCCTCTTGTAGAGGTGAAACCGAAGCCTCCTGGAGCCCTCTTGTAGAGGTGAAACCGAAGCTTCCCTGGAGCCCTCTTGTAGAGGTGAACCCGAAGCTTCCCTGGACCCCTCTTGTAGAGGTGAAACCGAAGCCTCCTGGAGCCCTCTTGTAGAGGTGAAACCGAAGCCTCCCTGGAGCCCTCTTGTAGAGGTGAAACCGAAGCCTCCCTGGAGCCCTCTTGTAGAGGTGAAACCGAAGCCTCCCTGGAGCCCTCTTGTAGAGGTGAAACCGAAGCCTCCCTGGAGCCCTCTTGTAGAGGTGAAACCGAAGCCTCCCTGGAGCCCTCTTGTACAGGTGAAACCGAAGCCTCCCTGGAGCCCTCTTGTAGAGGTGAAACCGAAGCCTCCCTGGAGCCCTCTTGTAGAGGTGAAACCGAAGCTTCCCTGGAGCCCTCTTGTAGAGGTGAAACCGAAGCTTCCCTGGATGGAGCCCTCTTGTAGAGGTGAAACCGAAGCTTCCCTGGATGGAGCCCTCTTGTAGAGGTGAAACCGAAGCCTCCTGGAGCCCTCTTGTAGAGGTGAAACCGAAGCTTCCCTGAATGGAGCCCTCTTGTAGAGGTGAAACCGAAGCTTTCCTGAATGGAGCCCTCTTGTAGAGGTGAAACCGAAGCCTCCTGGAGCCCTCTTGTAGAAGTGAAGCCTCCTGGAGCCCTCTTGTAGAAGTGAAACCGAAGCCTCCTGGAGCCCTCTTGTAGAGGTGAAACCGAAGCCTCCTGGAGCCCTCTTGTAGAGGTGAAACCGAAGCCTCCTGGAGCCCTCTTGTAGAGGTGAAACCGACCTCCTGGAACCCTCTTGTAGAGGTGAAAAAACCGAAGCCCTCCTGTAGCCCTCGTTGTAGAGGTTAAACGAGCCTACCCTGGACCCTCTTGTAAATGAGTTGAAACCGAGCCTCCGGAGCCTCCTTGGTAGAGGTGAAACGAAGCCTCCTGATCCCTCTTGTAGAGGTTGAAACCGAAGCCTCCTGAGCCCTCTTGCAGCAAGGTAAACGAAGCCTCCTGGAGGCCCCTCTTGTAGAGGTTGAAACGAAGCCTCCTGGAGCCCTCTTGTAGAGGTTGAACCGAAGCCTCCTGGAGCCCTCTTTTAGAGGTGAAACCGAAGCCTCCTGGAGCCCTCTTTTAGAGGTGAAACCGAAGCCTCCTGGAGCCCTCTTGTAGAGGTGAAACCGAAGCCTCCTGGAGCCCTCTTGTAGAGGTGAAACCCAAGCCTCCTGGAGCCCTCTTGTAGAAGTGAAACCGAAGCCTCCTGGAGCCCTCTTGTAGAGGTGAAACCGAAGCCTCCTGGAGCCCTCTTGTAGAGGTGAAACCGAAGCCTCCTGGAGCCCTCTTGTAGAGGTGAAACCGAAGCCTCCTGGAGCCCTCTTGTAGAGGTGAAACCGAAACCTCCTGGAGCCCTCTTGTAGAGGTGAAACCGAAGCCTCCTGGAGCCCTCTTGTAGAGGTGAAACCGAAGCCTCCTGGAGCCCTCTTGTAGAGGTGAAACCGAAGCCTCCTGGAGCCCTCTTGTAGAGGTGAAACCGAAGCCTCCTGGCGCCCTCTTGTAGAGGTGAACCCGAAGCCTCCTGGAGCCCTCTTGTAGAGGTGAAACCGAAGCCTCCTGGAGCCCTCTTGTAGAGGTGAAACCGAAGCCTCCTGGAGCCCTCTTGTAGAGGTGAAACCGAATCCGCCTGGAGCCCTCTTGTAGAGGGTGAAACCGAGAAGCCTCCTGGAGCCCTCTTGTAGAGGTGAAACCGAAGCCTCCTGGAGCCCTCTTGTAGAGGTGAAACCGAAGCCTCCTGGAGCCCTCTTTGTAGAGGTGAAACCGAAGCCTCCTGGAGCCCTCTTGTAGAGGTGAAACCGAAGCCTCCTGGAGCCCTCTTGTAGAGGTGAAACCGAAGCCTCCTGGAGCCCTCTTGTAGAGGTGAAACGGAAGCCTCCTGGAGCCCTCTTGTAGAGGTGAAACTGAAGCCTCCTGGAGCCCTCTTGTAGAGGTGAAACGGAAGCCTCCTGGAGCCCTCTTGTAGAGGTGAAACGGAAGCCTCCTGGAGCCCTCTTGTAGAGGTGAAACGGAAGCCTCCTGGAGCCCTCTTGTAGAGGTGAAACGGAAGCCTCCTGGAGCCCTCTTGTAGAGGTGAAACGGAAGCCTCCTGGAGCCATCTTGTAGAGGTGAAACCGAAGCCTCCTGGAGCCCTCTTGTAGAGGTGAAACGGAAGCCTCCTGGAGCCCTCTTGTAGAGGTGAAACGGAAGCCTCCTGGAGCCCTCTTGTAGAGGTGAAACGGAAGCCTCCTGGAGCCCTCTTGTAGAGGTGAAACGGAAGCCTCCTGGAGCCCTCTTGTAGAAGTGAAACGGAAGCTTCCTGGAGCCCTCTTGTAGAGGTGAAACGGAAGCCTCCTGGAGCCCTCTTGTAGAGGTGAAACGGAAGCCTCCTGGAGCCCTCTTGTAGAAGTGAAACGGAAGCCTCCTGGAGCCCTCTTGTAGAGGTGAAACGAAGCCTCCTGGAGCCCTCTTGTAAGAGGTAAACGAAGTCCCCCTGGAGCCCTCTTGTATAGGTGAAACGTAAGCCTCCTGGGAGCCCTCTTGTAGAGGTGAACCGAAAGCCCCCTGGAGCCCTCTTGTAGAGGTGAAACGGAAGCCTCCTGGAGCCTTCTTGTAGAGGTGAAACGGAAGCCTCCTGGAGCCCTCTTGTAGAGGTGAAACGGAAGCCTCCTGGAGCCCTCTTGTAGAAGTGAAACGGAAGCCTCCTGGAGCCCTCTTGTAGAGGTGAAACCGAAGCCTCCTGGAGCCTTCTTGTAGAGGTGAAACGGAAGCCTCCTGGAGCCCTCTTGTAAAGGTGAAACGGAAGCCTCCTGGAGCCCTCTTGTAGAGGTGAAACCGAAGCCTCCTGGAGCCCTCTTGTAGAGGTGACACGGAAGCCTCCTGGAGCCCTCTTGTAGAGGTGAAACGGAAGCCTCCTGGAGCCCTCTTGTAGAGGTGAAACGGAAGCCTCCTGGAGCCCTCTTGTAGCGGAGAAACGGAAGCCTCTTGAGCCCTCTTGTAGAGGTGAAACGGAAGCCTCCTGGAGCCCTCTTGTAGCGGTGAAAGTAAACAAAAAACTTAAACCAAAAAAGAATAAAAAAAAAAAAAAGAAATAGAAAAGAAAAAACCGAAGCCTTCCTGGAGCCCTCTTGTAGAGGTGAAACCGAAGCCTCCTGGAGCCCCCTTGTAGAAGTGAAACCGAAGCCTCCTGGAGCCCTCTTGTAGAGGTGAAACCGAAGCCTCCTGGAGCCCTCTTGTAGAGGTGAAACCGAAGCCGCCTGGAGCCCTCTTGTAGAGGTGAAACCGAAGCCTCCTGGAGCCCTCTTGTAGAGGTGAAACCGAAGCCTCCTGGAGCCCTCTTGTAGAGGTGAAACCGAAGCCTCCTGGAGCCCTCTTGTAGAGGTGAAACCGAAGCCTCCTGGAGCCCTCTTGTAGAGGTGAAACCGAAGCCTCCTGGAGCCCTCTTGTAGAGGTGAAACCGAAGCCTCCTGGAGCCCTCTTGTAGAGGTGAAACCGAAGCCTCCTGGAGCCCTCTTGTAGAGGTGAAACCGAAGCCGCCTGGAGCCCTCTTGTAGAGGTGAAACCGAAGCCTCCTGGAGCCCTCTTGTAGAGGTGAAACCGAAGCCTCCTGGAGCCCTCTTGTAGAGGTGAAACCGAAGCCTCCTGGAGCCCTCTTGTAGAGGTGAAAACGAAGCCTCCTGGAGCCCTCTTGTAGAGGTGAAACTAAGCCTCCTGGAGCCCTCTTGTAGAGGTGAAACCGAAGCCTCCTGGAGCCCTCTTGTAGAGGTGAAACCGAAGCCTCCTGGAGCCTTCTTGTAGAGGTGAAACCGAAGCCTCCTGGAGCTCTCTTGTAGAAGTGAAACGGAAGCCTCCTGGAGCCCTCTTGTAGAGGTGAAACGGAAGCCTCCTGGAGCCCTCTTGTAGAGGTGAAACCGAAGCCTCCTGGAGCCCTCTTGTAGAGGTGAAACCGAAGCCTCCTGGAGCCCTCTTGTAGATGTGAAACGGAAGCCTCCTGGAGCCCTCTTGTAGAGGTGAAACGGAAGCCTCCGGGAGCCCGCTTGTAGAAGTGGAAACGGAAGCCTCCTGTAGCCCTCTTTGTAGACCGGTACACCGAAGCTCCTTGATCCCCTCTTGTAGAGGTGAAACGGAAGCCTCCTGGAGCCCTCGTGTAGAGGTGAAACGGAAGCCTCCTGGAGCCCTCTTGTAGAGGTGAAACGGAAGCCTCCTGGAGCCCTCTTGTAGAGGTGAAACGGAAGCCTCCTGGAGCCCTCTTGTAGAGGTGAAACGGAAGCCTCCTGGAGCCCTCTTGTAGAGGTGAAACTGAAGCCTCCTGGAGCCCTCTTGTAGAGGTGAAACCGAAGCCTCCTGGAGCCCTCTTGTAGAGGTGAAACCGAAGCCTCCTGGAGCCCTCTTGTGGAGGTGAAACCGAAGCCTCCTGGAGCCCTCTTGTAGATGTGAAACCGAAGCCTCCTGGAGCCTTCTTGTAGAGGTGAAACCGAAGCCTCCTGGAGCCCTCTTGTAGAGGTGAAACCGAAGCCTCCTGGAGCCCTCTTGTAGAGGTGAAACCGAAGCCTCCCTGGAGCCCTCTTGTAGAGGTGAAACCGAAGCCTCCTGGAGCCCTCTTGTAGAAGTGAAACCGAAGCCTCCTGGAGCCCTCTTGTAGAGGTGAAACCGAAGCCTCCTGGAGCCCTCTTGTAGAGGTGAAACCGAAGCCTCCTGGAGCCCTCTTTGTAGAGGTGAAACCGAAGCCTCCTGGAGCCCTCTTGTAGAGGTGAAACCGAAGCCTCCTGGAGCCCTCTTGTAGAGGTGAAACCGAACCCTCCTGGAGCCCTCTTGTAGAGGTGAAACCGAAGCCTCCTGGAGCCCTCTTGTAGAAGTGAAACCGAAGCCTCCTGGAGCCCTCTTGTAGAGGTGAAACCGAAGCCTCCTGGAGCCCTCTTGTAGAGGTGAAACCGACGCCTCCTGGAGCCCTCTTGTAGAGGTGAAACCGAAGCCTCCTGGAGCCCTCTTGTAGAGGTGAAACCGAAGCCTCCTGGAGCCCTATTGTAGAGGTGAAACCGAAGCCTCCTTGGAGCCCTCTTGTAGAAGTGAAACCGAAGCCTCCTGGAGCCCTCTTGTAGAGGTGAAACCGAAGCCTCCTGGAGCCCTCTTGTAGAGGTGAAACCGAAGCCTCCTGGAGCCCTCTTGTAGAGGTGAAACCGAAGCCTCCTGGAGCCCTCTGTAGAGGTGAAACCGAAGCCTCCTGGACCCTCTTGTAGAAAGTGAAAAAACCGAAGCCAGTTCCCTGAGCCCTCTTGTAGAGGAAACCGAAAGCCTCCTGGGCCCTCTTGTAAAAAGAGGTGATGTAGAGGGTGAAACCGAAAAAGCCAAGCTCCTGGAGCCCTCTTTTAGAGGTGAAACCGAAGCCTCCTGGAGCCCTCTTGTAGAGGTGAAACCGAAGCCTCCTGGAGCCCTCTTGTAGAGGTGAAACCGAAGCCTCCTGGAGCCCTCTTGTAGAGGTGAAACCGAAGCCTCCTGGAGCCCTCTTGTAGAGGTGAAACGGAAGCCTCCTGGATCCCTCTTGTAGAGGTGAAACGGAAGCCTCCTGGAGCCCTCTTGTAGAGGTGAAACCGAAAGCCTCCTGAGCCCTCTTGTGGAGGGTGGACCCGAAGCCCTGGCGCCCCTCTTGTAGCGGTGACCGAAGCCCCTCCTGGATCCCTCTTGTAGAGGTGAAACCGAAGCCTCCTGGAGCCCTCTTGTAGAGGTGAAACCGAAGCCTCCTGGAGCCCTCTTGTAGAGGTGAAACCGAAGCCTCCTGGAGCCCTCTTAGAGGTGAAACCGAAGCCTCCTGGAGCCCTCTTGTAAAGGTGAAACCGAAGGAGCCCTCTTGTAGAGGTGAAACGGAAGCCTCCTGGAGCCCTCTTGTAGAGGTGAAACCGAAGCCTCCTGGAGCCCTCTTGTAGAGGTGAAACCGAAGCCTCCTGGAGCCCTCTTGTAGAGGTGAAACCGAAGCCTCCTGAACCCCTCTTGTAGAGGTGAAACCGAAGCCTCCTGGAGCCCTCTTGTAGAGGTGAAACCGAAGCCTCCTGGAGCCTTCTTGTAGAGGTGAAACGGAAGCCTCCTGGAGCCCTCTTGTAGAGGTGAAACGGAGCCTCCCTGGAGCCCTCTTGTAGAGGTGAAACCGAAGCCTCCCTGGAGCCCTCTTGTAGAGGTGAAACCGAAGCCTCCTGGAGCCCTCTTGTAGAGGTGAAACCGAAGCCTCCCTGGAGCCCTCTTGTAGAGGTGAAACCGAAGCCTCCCTGGAGCCCTCTTGTAGAGGTGAAACCGAAGCCTCCCTGGAGCCCTCTTGTAGAGGTGAAACCGAAGCCTCCCTGGAGCCCTCTTGTACAGGTGAAACCGAAGCCTCCCTGGAGCCCTCTTGTAGAGGTGAAACCGAAGCCTCCCTGGAGCCCTCTTGTAGAGGTGAAACCGGAGCCTCCTGGAGCCCTCTTGTAGAGGTGAAACCGAAGCCTCCTGGAGCCCTCTTGTAGAGGTGAAACCGAAGCCTCCTGGAGCCCTCTTAGAGGTGAAACCGAAGCCTCCTGGAGCCCTCTTGTAAAGGTGAAACCGAAGGAGCCCTCTTGTAGAGGTGAAACGGAAGCCTCCTGGAGCCCTCTTGTAGAGGTGAAACCGAAGCCTCCTGGAGCCCTCTTGTAGAGGTGAAACCGAAGCCTCCTGGAGCCCTCTTGTAGAGGTGAAACCGAAGCCTCCTGAACCCCTCTTGTAGAGGTGAAACCGAAACTCTTGTAAGGTGAAACGGAAAGCCTCCATCCTGGGAGCCCTCCTGTAGAGGTGAAACCGAAGCCTCCTGGAGCCCTCTTGTAGAGGTGAAGCCGAAGCCTCCTGGAGCCCTCTTGTAGAGGTGAAACCGAAGCCTGCTGGAGCCCTCTTGTAGAGGTGAAACCGAAGCCTCCTGGAGCCCTCTTGTAGAGGTGAAACCGAAGCCTCCTGGAGCCCTCTTGTAGAGGTGAAACCGAAGCCTCCTGGAGCCCTCTTGTAGAAGTGACACCGAAGCCTCCTGGAGCCCTCTTGTAGAGGTGAAACCGAAGCCTCCTGGAGCCCTCTTGTAGAGGTGAAACCGAAGCCTCCTGGAGCCCTCTTGAAGAGTGAACCGAATCCTCTGGAGCCTTCTTGTAGAGGGGAAAAACCGAAGCCTCCTGGAGCCCTCTTGTAAGGTGAAACCGAAAAGCGCCTGGATCCCTCTTGTAGAGGTGTGAAAACCGAAGCCTTCCTGGAGCCCGCTTGTAGAGGTGAAACCGAAGCCTCCTGGAGCCCGCTTGTAGAGGTGAAACCGAAGCCTCCTGGAGCCCTCTTGTAGAGGTGAAACCGAAGCCTCCTGGAGCCCTCTTGTAGAGGTGAAACGGAAGCCTCCTGGAGCTTTCTTGTAGAGGTGAAACCGAAGCCTCCTGGAGCCCTCTTGTAGAGGTGAAACCGAAGCCCCCTGGACCCCTCTTGTAGAGGTGAAACCGAAGCCTCCCTGGAGCCCTCTTGTAGAGGTGAAACGGAAGCCTCCCTGGAGCCCTCTTGTAGAGGTGAAACGGAAGCCTCCTGGAGCCCTCTTGTAGAGGTGAAACCGAAGCCTCCTGGAGCCCTCTTGTAGAGGTGAAACCGAAGCCTCCTGGAGCCCTCTTGTAGAGGTGAAACCGAAGCCTCCTGGAGCCCTCTTGTAGAAGTGAAACGGAAGCCTCCTGGAGCCCTCTTGTAGAGGTGAAACGGAAGCCTCCTGGAGCCCTCTTGTAGAGGTGAAACCGAAGCCTCCTGGAGCCCTCTTGTAGAGGTGAAACGAAAGCCTCCTGGAGCCCTCTTGTAGAGGTGAAACGGAAGCCTCCTGGAGCCCTCTTGTAGAGGTGAAACGGAAGCCTCCTGGAACCCTCTTGTAGAGGTGAAACGGAAGCCTCCTGGAGCCCTCTTGTAGAGGTGAAACGGAAGCCTCCTGGAGCCCTCTTGTAGAGGTGAAACGGAAGCCTCCTGGAGCCCTCTTGTAAAGGTGAAACGGAAGCCTCCTGGAGCCCTCTTGTAGAGGTTTAAACGGAAGCCCCCGGAGCCCTCTGAGAGTTGAAACGTCAGCCTCCTGGAGGCCCTCCTTTGTAAGAGTACACGGAAAGCCTCCTGGAGCCCTCGTGTAGAGGTGAAACGGAAATCTCCTGAGCCCTCTTGTAGAGGTGGACGGAAAAGCATCCTTGAGCCCTCTTGATAGAGGTGAAACGGAAGCCCCCTGGAGCCCTCTTGTAGAGGTGAAACCGAAGCCTCCTGGAGCCCTCTTGTAGAGGTGAAACCGAAGCCTCCCTGGAGCCCTCTTGTAGAAGTGAACCCGAAGCCTCCCTGGAGCCCTCTTGTAGAGGTGAAACCGAAGCCTCCCTGGAGCCTTCTTGTAGAGGTGAAACCGAAGCCTCCCTGGAGCCCTCTAGGTGAAACCGAAGCCTCCTGGAGCCCTCTTGTAGAGGTGAAACCGAAACCTCCTGGAGCCTTCTTGTAGAGGTGAAACCGAAGCCTCCTGGAGCCCTCTTGTAGAGGTGCTGGAGCACTCTTGTAGGGTGAAACGGACCTCCTTGGGCCCCTGTGTAGAGGTTGCAACCGGAAAGCCTCCTGGAGCCCTCTTTAAAAGTGAAACCGAAGTGCCTCCTGAGCCCTCTTTACTTGTAGAGGTGAAACGGAAAGCCTCCTGGCCCTCTTGTAGAGGTGAAACGGAAAGCCGTCCTGGAGCCCTCTTTAGAGGTGACAACAGAAGCCTCCTGGAGCCCTCTTGTAGAAGTGACAAACGGACGCCTCCTGGGAAGCCCCCTGTAGAGGTGAAACCGAAGCCTCCTGAAGCCCTCTTGTAGAGGTGAAACCGAAGCCTCCTGGAGCCCTCTTGTAGAGGTGAAACCGAAGCCTCCTGGAGCCCTCTTGTAGAGGTGAAACCGAAGCCTCCTGGAGCCCTCTTGTAGAGGTGAAACCGAAGCCTCCTGGAGCCCTCTTGTAGAAGTGAAACCGAAGCCTCCTGGAGCCCTCTTGTAGAAGTGAAACCGAAGCCTCCTGGAGCCCTCTTGTAGAGGTGAAACCGAAGCCTCCTGGAGCCCTCTTGTAGAAGTGAAACCGAAGCCTCCTGGAGCCCTCTTGTAGAGGTGAAACCGAAGCCTCCTGGAGCCCTCTTGTAGAGGTGAAACCGAAGCCTCCTGGAGCCCTCTTTGTAGAGGTGAAACCGAAGCCTCCTGGAGCCCTCTTGTAGAGGTGAAACCGAAGCCTCCTGGAGCCATCTTGTAGAGGTGAAATCGAAGCCTCCTGGAGCCCTCTTGTAGAGGTGAAACCGAAGCCTCCTGGAGCCCTCTTGTAGAGGTGAAACCGAAGCCTCCTGGAGCCCTCTTGTAGAGGTGAAACCGAA
>CAJNDT010003273.1:0-24091 GCA_905221615.1 Symbiodinium sp. CCMP2592
CACCCTCGCGACCTCGGCGAGCGCCTTGCCTGTGCGCGGCAGGCTGGGGGGTGCTGCCGCTCCCGCTTGGTCCTGCTCCGCAACTTCTGCGTGGTGTGCCTCTAGGTTGCGCAGGAGGTCTTCCCATGGGAGGGGAAAGGTGAGGGCGTTGCCGCGCGCGCCCAGGCGGTGACGGGCGTTCTGGGCTTTTTCGTCTAAGGTGGTCCCTTCGCTGCGGTGCCGCGCTTCCATGGACATGCACACCAGGGTCGTCACGCAGGGGCTTGCGCAGATCATTTCCATCACTGTGACCTTCTCTGCGTGCAGGCGCGCCGGGGAGTAGCCTGTCCACATGTCATTGCACAAGCTCAGGGGCGGCAGCTGGCCGTTGTCCAAGTGTTGCGCGCAGTCGCGGCAGAGGGGCACCTCGCAGTGCTCGCAGAGCGTGTGCTGGCTTGGGTGCTGGGGATTGGCGTGGCAGCGGTGGTCTTCTGGGCAGCAGAGTATGTCGCCGAGCCCGGGGATGGTCACGGTCCACTCGTTCAGCTCGGCCACGTCGGTGAGCTTGACGTCCCCGGCGAGGTCGCCGTAGAGCCCCAGGTACTTGTCGATGCTCAGGATGTCGTGCAGACGTTCGGTTGTCTCGGCGTGGGTCCTGTCGTTGCTGGGGGGACCCTGGATGAGCCTGCGCCAGCGGATGGGGCCCGCGGCCTCGGCGTCGGCCACGCGTGTGTGGATGCATGCGCAGCAGAAGCAAATGATCGCTTCCACCCTGTCTTTGCTGGTGGCTTCGGCGAAGCTCCGCAGCGCGCTTCTGTCCCGCGAGCTTCCTGCCACGGGTGCGGCCTCTCTGCACCGCAGGGCTATGGCTTCGTTGTAGACGCTGGCCAGTGCATCGGCCGGGATTGGCTTGGGTAGGTGCTGTGCGACGCTCTGCAGTGCTGTTGCGTGCTCTTGCTGGACGTGCTCTCGAAGCTCTTGCTCGGTGCCCGTGAGCAATGACCAGTTGCAGCTCTGGAAGGCGCAGAACTGTCCTGGCCAGGGTTCCCCACGGTCGAGGTCTTCGGGCCTGGCTCCGGGCGGTATCAGCGGCTGGGCTCGCAGCTGGGTGTGTGCGAGGTGCCGGAGAGCCTCTTCCAGTTTCCGCCGGGGGTGGCTGCTGTCCGGCGCCACGGGCATGCTGGTGAGCTCTTCCAGGAGGTTGGGCTCGTCCTGTGCCTCTGGCTCGGGCGGTCGTGTCGCCGGCTTCGACGGCGTCTTGCGCGCCTGGGCCTGTTGATGGGCCTCCTCTCCGCCGGCGGCGGTTCTTCTGCGCTTGGCTGGGCGCGGAATCGGGTGGGGTGGTGGTGGTGGTGGTGGTGGTGGTGGTGGCAGTGGTGGTGCTGGTGGCGGTGCTCGGTCTATGGGCACCAGCAGGTCGTAGTGGTCCCTGCCGTTGTACCAGAGATGGATCACTTCCGTGGCGTTCGGTGCTGCGTGCGGCCCGCGTTGGGCTGCTTCGTCCACGTCCGAGTGCGTGCGCTCGCTCGTGAGGATGTCGCCGTTTGGCGTCCGCCAGTGCAAAAGGACTCGCTGCTGCCTCATGCGGGTGAAAGCGATGATGGCCGTGTCGCCGCCCCAGTGACCCGGATCGCTTTGGAGGTATTGGCTTTCCTGTAGCCAGGCCTGCACTTGCTCTTCGTCTTCTTCGGCTTCTGCGTTCTCTCTGAGGTACTGGATGATTAGGGCTCGGAGGCATGCCCCGCTCTCGCCGGTGTTCTCTCCGAGCGCGTGGAAGAGGCAGTTGCCGTCGCCTGACATCTTCTTGATGGCCAGCATGCCCCGAAAGTGCTCCTCTCGGGTGCATTGTCTGCTTGCCTAAAGAGCGCTCTTGACAGTGGATGCTCGAGGGAAAACGCCGGCCTCGACGCTGGGTCCGGGCTCCGTGTCGTGGTCGGAGTCCGTCTCGGCCCCCCCTCGTCGCGCGGCCGGTTCTTCGTGAGATGGTTCAGCGGCATTCCTTGCGAGCTTTGCCGCTTCCACGGCTTCGTTTCTTGGCGGTGTTGCCTCGGCGGCTCTGTCGGCCTGTGCACACAGTGGGACTAGACGCTTGCCGGGAGGTGTTGTGCGCCTTTGGGGTGTAGCTTCTCTCCGGTGCCTCTGCTCGCTGGAAAGCTCGATCCAGGGCTCTCTCGTCGTCGGCCGTCCATCGTGGCTGGCGCGGCAGTGGCTTTTTGGGGGCCTGCAGGTCACGATGCCGCGTACGGCTTGCTTTCTTTTTTCTATGTCTTTTCTCGTGGCACAAGTCCTTACTTGCATTCCGGCCGTGATGCCTTCTTCCGTCGGGGTGTTCTTGGCTTCGCGCCGGAGGGCGGGGTCGTGTCCCGTCGAGGTGCGGTTGTCGGGGAGGTTTTCCAGGCCTCGTGCGTGCATGCCCGTGTGCTCTCCTGTGATTTCTGAGGGCGACGGCACGAGGTGTCAGCGCGCCTCGTCGATCTTGATTGTTCCGCCCTCGGCCGGTGGGTTCGGTGCGCAGTTGCGCGACATACATGCGTGTATACACGGGTTCTCTCTTCGGAGGCTCTGGGGCATGCACGGGCGTCAGAAGTGTCAGGCTGCATCTCCTCGCCAGGTAGTCCTTCTTGAACGCTTCGAACTCCCAGCCGGTCGCCTCGTGGTTCGGTGCGCTGAGGCCGTTGAGGTTTCAGGCGGGGTCGGGCCGTCTGCGCGTGTCGCATGCGATCCCGCCTGATCGTCGTCGTCTGTCATGTCGGCCCACCGTCGGCTGCTTTCGGGCTGCATGATGGCTTCACCTGCACGGGCGGGGGAGCGAACCGTGCCTGCTCTTTCTCTCTTACTGTCGGAAGCAGCTTCGGCCTAGATGGTTCTTCAGGAAGCGGATCTCTGCTTTTGAGGCTCGATCACGAATTGGGCTGCGGTGCCGGTTAAGGTTGGTGTGCTCTTGCTGCAGGCACGATGTCAGCGTCGTTGGCTTGCTGCTTGCAGCCGACTCTCCTTTTTCGCTTCTGCTGCTGTGGCTGCAAGGCGCGGTGCTCCTTCGCGGCCGGCGCACGGCAGAGGTTGTGTGAAACGAACGACTCTTTCCTAGCTCTGTGCTGTCAGCATGCCTCACGTGTTATGGGCAAGGACTTCCGTGATCAGTGGCCCGTCTAACGTCGTGCGCACTGCTTGGTTGCGGCTCCGCAGGCGGCCCTGGGCTGCCGCTGCTAGAGCAGCGGATGTAGCAAGCTCTTCCAGCTCCGGCAAAGGGTTCGACATGCCGGCGATTCGCAGCAGCTCTTCGCCGGCCACCGTGGTGAACACCATGTCAACAGCATTTTGCGGGACGGGTGTTAAGCTGCAGGTGACGACCAAGGGTGAGGGCACTTCGCGGACGTAGACCTTTCCGGCAGGATAACTGATCCAAGTATCATAGTCCAGCTCCTCAGCCTCGAACACAGCAACCTGGGCATCTGCTGGATGCCACTGGACGAATCGGCACCGCAGTCTCTCCACGTAATCGGTGGAAAAGAAGAGCAGATGCCATCGAGGAGCTGCTTCAGTGGTAAAGGCCGCACCGTCCGAGTCAATCAATGACCACGAGCCAGGACCGCCTTGCAGACGCCGGCTCCACTCCAGACGGCGGCCCTCCATCTAGTTAGTGGGTGCTCTGAAGGAAAGGACATGCGAACTTTGAAGCTGCAAGATACTGCTGCGGAACACAGGATGCAATGCTCAAGCAGCATCTGCAAGACTGGAAGCTACATGCTTCGACCTTCACACCTAGAAATACTCGTGAACGATGCTCGGGCCGAGCGTGTTTTCACACCTGCGGTTGTTGCCTTCCTTGTGAAACATCCCCAGCTGTATTTCGGCTGAAATACGGTATGTCTCTACCTGGAACAAAGAGGGAGCTTGCCAAATGGATTTCCTTCATAAAATGGACGGGAATAAAGATTGCCAGGTGGTTCGCGGGCTCCCAAGCCGGTTTCCTTCATAAACTGGACGGTGGTGAGGATTGTCAAGTGATTCGCAAGCTCTCCAAGCCGATTTCCTTCGTAAAATGGACGAGGATACAGATTGTCAGGTGGTGGGCGGGCTTTTCAACTGGACTCCGGAGGTCCTCGCGTAGTTGTACCTTGGCATTGGAAGGGAATCAACGTAAAAATAAAGCAAATATGGCCTTGTCTAGTTGCTGTCAAGATGCGACCAAAGCTGTACCTTGGCTGCGGACATGTACATGAAGTCTGATTGCAGCCAAATTGCATTCCAAGGTGGTATACCTTGGCTGTGACGTGATGAATCAATGCATGTGCGGGAAAGTATGATGGTATGATGAAGCGTGAAGGTCTTTGAAGGCACCCCTTACCAGTGATATAGGAGGCTCATCTTGCATCTGCAGGGGCTCTCATCGCGGATGTATCTTCCTTAGGTCTTGGCTGGCAGCTTGGTTTGGAGCGGACCTGACGTACGACATGGAAGGGAAACTGCGAGCTTGCATGCGTGCAATTGCAGCTTAGTGGCCGTTTCTCATTGCCGTCCCTCTGGTAGTGCCTCGGCAGCGGCACAAAAAGGGCGGGATGCCAAGCTGACGTGGACATGTACGTGTCTGATTGCAGCCAAGTTGCATTCCAAGGTGGCATACCTTGGCTGGGACGTGCTGAATGAAAGCGTGTGTGTGAAAATATGATGGTATGATGAAGTGTGAAGGTCTTTGAAGGCACCCCCCAGCATACTTAGCCTGGGATGGCCCAAGAGGTTTTCCTTCTAACGCCCCAATAAGCGAAACAATTCTGCAAGAGGTTTTTTCGTCTAACGCCCCAATAAGCGAAACAATTCTGCAAGAGGTTTTCATTCCTGAAGCCCCAATAAGCGAAGCAATTCTGCCAGAGAATTTGGTTCCTAACGCCCCAATAAGCGAAACAATTCTGCAAGAGGTTTTCCTTCCTAACGCCCCAATAAGCGAAACAATTCTCCAAGAGGTTTTCATTCCCAAAGCCCCAATAAGCGAGGCAATTCTGCCAGACTAACCCTTGAAAACTCCCTGAAAGGCTTGTGCGGACTCGAGGTTTGCGTCTAGATTCTAGATGCAGTCTGGAGGCGGCTCTCGCCTCATCTGACCGCGCCTTGGCTTCGGCAGGGAAATTGATGCAAGCATGACGCAAGCATGACGCAAGCACGCTCTAGACGTGGACATGTTTGATTGCAGCCGAGTTGCGACCACCAGAGCAATGCCTGGGCGAGCACATGTTGAGTTAACATATATGTTGATGATGGCCGTGGACACGCACGTGTTTAATTGCAGCCGAGTCGCTTGCACCAAAAATCAGTCCTTGGCTTGGACATGTTCACTGAATGCATGCGTGGGAAGTATGAGAGTGTGAAGGTCTTCGAAGGCACCCCCCAGCGTACTTAGTACTGGGATGGCCTTATTTTAGGCGCCTTATAAGAGAATGTCCCGCAGCACACGCTCCCTGCTTCCCCGATGTTTCTGGTCGGATTGAAACATCCTTCGCCCATATGTGTTCACCGATTGGAGATAGATCGGATCCCCGGTAGTAACGCGCACCCGCGAGCGAGTACACGCGTTCCCGTTGACAGGCTCAATGGGAAGCCCCCTTGGCCCTTGGCACTGAGGAAAACAAACCGATCCTCGCGCAAAGCGCGTCCGTGGCACACATCCCAAAAGTATGACCGTGGCCTACTTTTGGAATGCTCAAGGAAGGCACCTCGGCTCTTTGTAGGTATTTGGAGGCCGCTTCGCTAGTGAACTGGCGCGTACAGCAGTCGCTGTAGTTCAACGCCATTACTAGCTTCCAAAAGACAGTTAGCATGTCCCCTTAGGGGGCGAGCGGAGGGTCCAAAAGCGCATTGTGTGTACGGTTCGGGTTCGGCGTTTTCGGTGTTTGGCTGCCACTTGCCAGGCCTCATAAATTGCCGGCAGGTGGCAATCCTAAGGGGTGTAGATTGTCAGAAGGTGGCAATCCTGGTGGGGGGGGGGGGCTAGATTGCCAACAGGTGGCAATCACACCTGCGTTTTTGGTGCTTAGCTGCCACTTGCCAGGCCTAATGGATTGCCGACAGGTGGCAATCTTAGGGGGTCTAGATTGTCGGAAGGCGGCAATCGTAGCGGGGTACAGATTGCCAACAGGTGGCAATCACAGGGGATCTAGATTGTCAGCAGGTGGCAATCTTAGGGGGTACAGATTGCCAACAGGTGGCAATCTTAAGGGGGTACAGATTGCCAACAGGTGGCAATCACAGGGGATCTAGATTGTCAGCAGGTGGCAATCTTAGGGGGTACAGATTGCCAACAGGTGGCAATCTTAAGGGGGTACAGATTGCCAAGAGGTGGCAATCCTGGTGGGGGTTGGTGGAAAGGGGGCGGATGGCTGTCACACTCCCTTGCTGGCCGGTTGCCCTTTGGATTGTCAGCAGGTGGCAATTTTCAGGGCTTCAGATTGTCAGCTGGTGGCAATCTGGGTGGAGCTTGGTGGAAAGGGGGCGGATGGCTGTCACACTTCACTTTGGCCCTATGCTTCCTTGGATTGTCGGTAGGTGGCAATCCCGAGGGGACCAGATTGTCAGCAGGTGGCACGACAACTAGGACTAACAAAATGGGGCTTTTTTTCTGCACTGGTTCTTGGCTTCTTGGTTTAAGGATGTTGAGCACGACAACCAGGGTTAACAAAATGGGGTGTGTTTTTTTCTGCTCTGGTTCTTGGCTTCTTGTTTTAAGGATGTTGAGCACGACAACTAGGACTAACAAAATGGGGCTTTTTTTCTGCACTGGTTCTTGACTTCTTGTTTTAAGGATGTTGAGCACGACAACCAGGGTTAACAAAATGGGGTGTGTTTTTTTCTGCTCTGGTTCTTGGCTTCTTGGTTTAAGGATGTTGAGCACGACAACCAGGGTTAACAAAATGGGGTGTGTTTTTTTCTGCTCTGGTTCTTGGCTTCTTGTTTTAAGGATGTTAAGCACGACAACCAGGACTAACAAAATGGGGCTTTTTTTCTGCACTGGTTCTTGGCTTCTTGTTTTAAGGATGTTGCTATATACATGGTACTTGGGCGAATATTTGGTCTCTCTATCGGCGGTCCTGTCGCCTAGCTGGCTTCTTCCAGACCTCTTCCTGTTCTCTTCCAATACCGTCCAAAACTCGAATTCCCCTTTGAAAGTGCAAACGTGCATGCGTGTAATTGCAGCTTGGTGGCCGTCTTCCATTGCCGGCCTCGTTGGTTGTACCTTGGCGCCGGGAGGGAAGCAATGCAAACATGAGATTGACGAACACGAACATGTTTAGTTGCAGCCGAGTCGCTTGCACCAAAAATCAGTCCTTGGCTTGGACATGTTCACTGAATGCATGCGTGGGAAGTATGAGAGTGTGAAGGTCTTCGAAGGCACCCCCCAGCGTACTTAGTACTGGGATGGCCTTATTTTAGGCGCCTTATAAGAGAATGTCCCGCAGCACACGCTCCCTGCTTCCCCGATGTTTCTGGTCGGATTGAAACATCCTTCGCCCATATGTGTTCACCGATTGGAGATAGATCGGATCCCCGGTAGTAACGCGCACCCGCGAGCGAGTACACGCGTTCCCGTTGACAGGCTCAATGGGAAGCCCCCTTGGCCCTTGGCACTGAGGAAAACAAACCGATCCTCGCGCAAAGCGCGTCCGTGGCACACATCCCAAAAGTATGCCGCGGCCTACTTTTGGAATGCTCAAGGAAGGCACCTCGGCTCTTTTTAGGTATTTGGAGGCCGATTCGCTAGTGAACTGGCGCGTACAGCAGTCGCTGTAGTTCAACGCCATTACTAGCTTCCAAAAGACAGTTAGCATGTCCCCTTAGGGGGCGAGCGGAGGGTCCAAAAGCGCATTGTGTGTACGGTTCGGGTTCGGCGTTTTCGGTGCTTGGCTGCCACTTGCCAGGCCTCATAAATTGCCGGCAGGTGGCAATCCTAAGGGGTGTAGATTGTCAGAAGGTGGCAATCCTGGTGGGGGGGGGGGGGCTAGATTGCCAACAGGTGGCAATCACACCTGCGTTTTTGGTGCTTAGCTGCCACTTGCCAGGCCTAATGGATTGCCGACAGGTGGCAATCTTAGGGGGTCTAGATTGTCAGAAGGCGGCAATCGTAGCGGGGTACAGATTGCCAACAGGTGGCAATCACAGGGGATCTAGATTGTCAGCAGGTGGCAATCTTAGGGGGTACAGATTGCCAACAGGTGGCAATCTTAAGGGGGTACAGATTGCCAACAGGTGGCAATCACAGGGGATCTAGATTGTCAGCAGGTGGCAATCTTAGGGGGTACAGATTGCCAACAGGTGGCAATCTTAAGGGGGTACAGATTGCCAAGAGGTGGCAATCCTGGTGGGGGTTGGTGGAAAGGGGGCGGATGGCTGTCACACTCCCTTGCTGGCCGGTTGCCCTTTGGATTGTCAGCAGGTGGCAATTTTCAGGGCTTCAGATTGTCAGCTGGTGGCAATCTGGGTGGAGCTTGGTGGAAAGGGGGCGGATGGCTGTCACACTTCACTTTGGCCCTATGCTTCCTTGGATTGTCGGTAGGTGGCAATCCCGAGGGGACCAGATTGTCAGCAGGTGGCACGACAACTAGGACTAACAAAATGGGGCTTTTTTTCTGCACTGGTTCTTGGCTTCTTGGTTTAAGGATGTTGAGCACGACAACCAGGGTTAACAAAATGGGGTGTGTTTTTTTCTGCTCTGGTTCTTGGCTTCTTGTTTTAAGGATGTTGAGCACGACAACTAGGACTAACAAAATGGGGCTTTTTTTCTGCACTGGTTCTTGACTTCTTGTTTTAAGGATGTTGAGCACGACAACCAGGGTTAACAAAATGGGGTGTGTTTTTTTCTGCTCTGGTTCTTGGCTTCTTGGTTTAAGGATGTTGAGCACGACAACCAGGGTTAACAAAATGGGGTGTGTTTTTTTCTGCTCTGGTTCTTGGCTTCTTGTTTTAAGGATGTTAAGCACGACAACCAGGACTAACAAAATGGGGCTTTTTTTCTGCACTGGTTCTTGGCTTCTTGTTTTAAGGATGTTGCTATATACATGGTACTTGGGCGAATATTTGGTCTCTCTATCGGCGGTCCTGTCGCCTAGCTGGCTTCTTCCAGACCTCTTCCTGTTCTCTTCCAATACCGTCCAAAACTCGAATTCCCCTTTGAAAGTGCAAACGTGCATGCGTGTAATTGCAGCTTGGTGGCCGTCTTCCATTGCCGGCCTCGTTGGTTGTACCTTGGCGCCGGGAGGGAAGCAATGCAAACATGAGATTGACGAACACGAACATGTTTAGTTGCAGCCGAGTCGCTTGCACCAAAAATCAGTCCTTGGCTTGGACATGTTCAGTGAATGCATGCGTGGGAAGTATGAGAGTGTGAAGGTCTTCGAAGGCACCCCCCAGCGTACTTAGTACTGGGATGGCCTTATTTTAGGCGCCTTATAAGAGAATGTCCCGCAGCACACGCTCCCTGCTTCCCCGATGTTTCTGGTCGGATTGAAACATCCTTCGCCCATATGTGTTCACCGATTGGAGATAGATCGGATCCCCGGTAGTAACGCGCACCCGCGAGCGAGTACACGCGTTCCCGTTGACAGGCTCAATGGGAAGCCCCCTTGGCCCTTGGCACTGAGGAAAACAAACCGATCCTCGCGCAAAGCGCGTCCGTGGCACACATCCCAAAAGTATGACCGTGGCCTACTTTTGGAATGCTCAAGGAAGGCACCTCGGCTCTTTGTAGGTATTTGGAGGCCGATTCGCTAGTGAACTGGCGCGTACAGCAGTCGCTGTAGTTCAACGCCATTACTAGCTTCCAAAAGACAGCAAGGATGTCCCCTTAGGGGGCGAGCGGAGGGTCCAAAAGCGCATTGTGTGTACGCGCGCGGGTCGGGGAAATCCTGGTCCCCGGGCGGTCGTAGATTGACGGTGGGTGTCAATTTTGCCCGGCTTCAAGACTGCTTAAAGCCCTTTGAAATAACTTCGGAAGCCACTTAGAACGTTTTAAAACCACTCTGAGCCTTTAAAAACCTCTCAAAACCTGCAAAAACTTGCAACCAGGCCACCCACAACGCCAAAGTGACAATCTCCAGGCCCCAAAGTGACAATCTCCAGGCCCCAAAGTGACAATCGCCAGGCCCCAGGTGACAATCTCCAGGCCCCAAAGTGACAATCGCCAGGCCCCGAGTGACAATCTCCAGGCCCCAGGTGACAATCTCCAGGCCCCAAAGTGACAATCGCCAGGCCCCGAGTGACAATCTCCAGGCCCCAAAGTGACAATCGCCAGGCCCCAGGTGACAATCTCCAGGCCCCAAAGTGACAATCGCCAGGCCCCGAGTGACAATCTCCAGGCCCCAAAGGGGTGGCAATCTTAGGGGGTCTAGATTGTCAGAAGGCGGCAATCGTAGGGGGGTACAGATTGCCAACAGGTGGCAATCACAGGGGATCTAGATTGTCAGCAGGTGGCAATCTTAGGGGGGTACAGATTGCCAACAGGTGGCAATCTTAAGGGGGTACAGATTGCAATCACAGGGGATCTAGATTGTCAGCAGGTGGCAATCTTAGGGGGGTACAGATTGCCAACAGGTGGCAATCTTAAGGGGGTACAGATTGCCAATAGGGGCAATCGTGGTGGGGGTTGGTGGAAAGGGGGCGGATGGCTGTCACACTCCCTTGCTGGCCGGTTGCCCCTTTGGATTGTCAGCAGGTGGCAATCTTCAGGGCTTCAGATTGTCAGCTGGTGGCAATCTGGGTGGAGCTTGGTGGAAAGGGGGCGGATGGCTGTCACACTCCCTTGCTGGCCGGTTGCCCCTTTGGATTGTCAGCAGGTGGCAATCTTCAGGGCTTCAGATTGTCAGCTGGTGGCAATCTGGGTGGAGCTTGGTGGAAAGGGGGCGGATGGCTGTCACACTCCCTTGCTGGCCGTTTGCCCCTTTGGATTGTCAGTAGCTCTGGACCCTCCCGGCGGATGGCTGTCACACTCCCTTGCCAGATTGACAGCAGGTGTCAATCGTGAGAGGTCCGGTGGGGGAAGGGGCCGGTTGTTGGCTTCTTGTTTCAAGGATGTTGAGCACGACAACCAGGACTAACAAAATGGGTTTTTTTTTCTGCACTGGTTCTTGGCTTCTTGCTTTAAGGATGTTGAGCACGACAAGTAGGACTAACAAAATGGGGCTTTTTTTCTGCACTGGTTCTTGACTTCTTGTTTCAAGGATGTTGAGCACAACAACTAGGGTTAACAAAATGTTGTGTTTTTGTTCTGCACTGTTTGCTGGCATCTTGGTGCTTCCCAACGGTGTGGCAAATACAATTTCTATTTATCCTGCTCTTGAGGGTTCGGTTCTTGGTGGCTCTTTCTGTCCCACTCTTGTCCGTAACAAATCGTACTGCCGGGTCTTGGTGGCTCTTTCTGGCCCACTCTTGGCCGTAACAAATCGTACTGCCGGGTCTTGGTGGCTCTTTCTGGCCCACTCTTGGCCGTAACAAATCGTACTGCCGGGTCTTGGTGGCTCTTTCTGTCCCACTCTTGTCCGTAACAAATCTGGTGGCTCTTTCTGGCCCACTCTTGGCCGTAACAAATCGTACTGCCGGGTCTTGGTGGCTCTTTCTGGCCCACTCTTGGCCGTAACAAATCGTACTGCCGGGTCTTGGTGGCTCTTTCTGGCCCACTCTTGGCCGTAACAGATAGTACCGCCGGGTCTTGGGGCCGGTCCGCAATTTTAGGTTCCAATCCAAAATTTTGGAGCACCGGTCCTTCATTTTCGGCTCCAATCCTTAATTTTAAAGCCTCGTCCTTAATTTGAAGTCTCAATCCTTAATTGTGGCCGACAGGTCCTTAATTTAAGGTTGGAGGATTTCAAGCGTCCCCGGCCGGTTTGCACTGAGGTTTAGGGTTATTATTATATAGGCTGACAGTAGCGGCCTATTCACTGGAGCCGCGTGGACCTGAGGTCCAGGACCTACGGCTTGCCTTTCGGCCGTCGCCTACGGTCCGGCAGGCGCCTTCCGGTCCGCCTGCTGCGGCCGACCCCATTCGCTGCGGTGGGGGGTCGGCCTTCAGTTAAAGGTTCTAGGGTTAAAGGTTTAGGGTTGGGTGTGTTGCTTGGGTCATTTCAATTTACTTAAACCGTTCAGTTGCACTTAGAAAAAAACTTGTCAATTTACTTAAACTGCCCTGTTAGAGTTTGGGGCCCTGTTAGGCTTTAGGGTTTCTTAGGCTTTAGGGCTCGGTAGGGCTTAAGCTTTGTTAGGCTAGAGGGTTTGCTAGGGTTTAGGGGCTCTTGGGGTTCGGGGTTTGTTAGGGGTTTTTCTCTCTTTCCGCCCAGGCTCGGCGATGCTCTGGTCTGGCCGGGCCCTCCCTCGCGAGGTTTCAGGGCTTCCAGGTGGGTTGGGGCTCCGAGGCAGAGAGGTCCGAGTGCGCGAGGCTTGGGTGTTGAGGGTTTTCCGGACTTGGGAGGTGGGTTGGGGCTCCGAGGCAGTGAGGTCTCGAGTGCGTGCCGTGCTTTGTGTGGGGGCTTCGGGTTGTTAGGGTTTGGGGTGTGCTAGGACTTAGGGTTTGGCAGGGTTTAGCGCTTGTCGGCGTTTAGGGTTTGTCCGGGTTTGCGGCTTGTTGGCGTTTCGGGTTCTGTTAGGCTGTTTAGGTTTCGGGTATCTTAGGGTTAAGGTTTCGTGTCGCCGTGGCCAGGGGCCAAGCCTAGGACCCAATCGTGAAAGGAGCCGGGGGGTCGAGCGGGAGCACCACTCGCTAGTCCCGGACCCGTCGGCTCCTTTCACTTTCGTTTTTCTTTTATATTCTTGTGGTGCGATGAGGTTGGTGAGTCGAGGGGTTCGAGTGCCCAGTTTACTCAAATCCTCCGTTCCTCAGGTTCTGCCAACTCGGTTAGTCGAGGGCGTCGAGGAGTGCGGTGCTCGGCATTCTTTTGACCCCCTGGAGCATTTCGCAAGTTTGGGCGAGGATACACGTGAAGTTGAACCCCAGCCGCCGTCTTCGGTTTCAGTTTGTTATTAGCAGTCATGGCCGCTTTGCCCCCAATGATTGTTGCCCCTGCGGGGACGCCGTTGAGCGCGCAGCAGCTGCTGCAGATGCAGCAGCACCAGCAGCTGCAGCAGCAGCTGGCTTTGCCCATCATCGCCGAGTCCCGACATAATTCATGTCATGTGTGAGCGTCTCTTTTGGTTATGTCCGTGCTGCATCATCTCACCGACAACTTTTCGGTTGAGTCATTGTAAACTGCGCAAAAAAAGGACCAGTCGGGGACGCTCTGGCTGCAGCCGGTGGCTCCATGGCTCAACTCAACTTCATGCTGTTCTTGTAGGGTGTTGCCTGTTTGCCGTACATTGTCATGCTCACCGAATCTCCTCATTGGAAAATGTCCTTGCTATCTGAGGTCCCTCCCCCTGTGCCGGCGAACATCTTGATTTTCCCCGCAATGTGACTCTGTGCAAACATTCGTGCATTTATTGACTTCGCGCTAGCTTGTTTTCCCCGAGTGAATCCAAGGCCCACACTGCAGCAAAGGACGGCCCTCGGTGGCGGGTGAGGCGCATTGAGAGACAGGCAGGGATCCGGCTCAGAGGACGCGTTGAACGCTCAATTTCTAGGACTCAAAGTTCTGTCCTGCAGGCGGATGATTCTTCACGTTTCACGTCGCCTCACTGCCCATGTTTCGTTGCAGGGTCAAAATTGCCCTAGCAGATGCACGTGCATGTTTCTTTTTTCTTAAAACTTGGGGTCTCCAATTAGGTTTTGGTGTTGCTCATATTATGTTTCTGGTTCCGGTTAGTTCTCTTTCGGATTAGGTGATTCGTGGTTGTAGCCGTGCTGTATTGTTGTGGTTGTAGAATTGGGGACCCGGGGGTAGTAAGGTCGGGGGTTTGTCCGGAGCGAGGTTCGCCTCCAGATGCCGAGGACAAACCCCCGACCAGAGCGCCCTCTGTACATACTGGGGACGGTATCCTGGTTTGCTCTTAATTAGTTAGTTAGTTAGTTAGCTAGTTAGTTAGATAGATAGTTAGCTAGTTAGTTAGATAGTTAGCTAGTTGTTAGTTAGTTAGTTAGTTAGTTAGCTAGCTAGTTAGTTAGTCAGTTAGTTAGTTAGTGTTTGGGATCATGCAGATGTTTGACACACTCACTTGGTGGAGGTGAATATTGACTTGATCGCATAGTGCATTTTCTTTGGTCCTTCTTGGTTTGTTTCGTCCCCGTTTCACGGGCCATGGGCTTTGCATCGCACTTGTTTTTGCGGTTTGTTGTCATCGTTTTAGTTTGATTTGCTATGGCATCTCTTAGACTAGGTGCTCGATGCAAGGCCCTGCGGGATGCGCTCCGTTAATGCGTGGCCCTTTTTTGGTACTGGAATTCATCTAATTAAAACCTTGACCTTTTTGCTTAATTCAACTTTTGTTGCCGAGCGCCTAACACCAGCATCGGTGGCTCGGGGCTGGGGCCGGCATGCATGTTCCTTTCTGACATCTTTCTTTAGCAACCGTCTTCAAAATAGATTGCACCGCTGCCGCGCTGTGCTTGCTTCTGTCCGCCCTTCCCCTCCTCTTTGCTCTTCCCTCCCCGCTGCCCTTCCTTTTGCTCAGGTCCGAGCTCGATTTGGGCTGGTGCCCTGAGAGGTTCCAGGGTTCGGGGTTTGCTTTGGAGGCCGGTTGGGGCTCAGAGGCAGCGAGGCAGTGGTCCGTGTGCGCTTGCAATGTTTCGGTTCTTGGCGTTTCCGGCTAAGCTTGTAGGGTTTAGGGCTCGGGGTCAAGGGCTTTCGGGATTAAGGTTTTAGGGCTCGGAGGGTTTTCGGGTTTAGTGTTTTCGCGGTGAGGGTCAAGGAGGGTTTGGCGCTCTCGGGTTCAGGGTTAGAGTTTAGGATTGTTTTTGCTGCTTGGGGTTTAGGGTTTTCGGGGTTGGGGTTATGGTATGAGGTTTTCCTTCTTAGGGTCTGGGGTTCGTTAGGGCCGAAGCCTTCAAAGGGTTTGGGGAAAGTTTGGGGTTTGCTAGGGTTGAGGGTTTGTGTCGGTTTATTTGTTGGAGTTCAGGGTTTGTTGGGCATAGGCTTCGTTAGGGCTTGGGCTTTGCCCTTCCCTCCTCCTTGCTCCTCCCTCCCCGCTGCCCTTCCTTGTGCTCAGGTCCGACCTCGACTTGGGCTGGTGCCCTGAGAGGTTCCAGGGTTTGGGGTTTGCTTTGGAGGCCGGTTGGGGCTCAGAGGCAGCGAGGCAGTGGTCCGTGTGCGCTTGCAATGTTTCGGTTCTTGGCGTTTCCGGCTAAGCTTGTAGGGTTTAGGGCTCGGGGTTAAGGGCTTTCGGGGTTAAGGTTTTAGGGCTCGGAGGGTTTTCGGGTTTAGTGTTTTCGCGGTGAGGGTCAAGGAGGGTTTAGCGCTCTCGGGTTCAGGGTTGGGGAAAGTTTGGGGTTTGCTAGAGTTGAGGGTTTGTGTCGGTTTATTTGTTGGAGTCGAGGGTTTGTTGGGCCTGGGCTTCGTTAGGGCTTGGGCTTTGTTGGGGTTCAGAGCGCTGTTCGGGTTTAGGGTTTGTTGGGCTTTAGAGCTCGATGGGGTTGAAGCTTTGTTAAGGTTAGCGGTTTGCCAGGGTTTAAGGGTTCTTGGGGTTCAGGGTTTGTTAGGGGTTTTCCTCTCTTTCCGCCCAGGCTCGGCGATGCTGCTTTTGCGTGGCCGGGGCCCCCCTCGCGAGGCTTCGGGGGTTCCAGGTGGGTTGGGGCTCCGAGGCAGAGAGGTCCGAGTGCGCGAGGATTGGGTGTTGAGGGTCCTTCGGCTTTGGAAGGTGGGTTGGGGCTCCGAGGCAGTGAGGTTTGGAGTGCATGCTCTTAGGGCTTTTGTTTCTTAGGGTTTAGGGTTGGTTGGAACGCAGGGTTCGTCAGGGTTTAGGGATCGCCCTCGTATTTTTGGGGTTTGGGGCTAGGGTTGCGGGTAGGTTGTTTGGGTCATCTTATTTACTTAAAACCTCGTGGGGGTTAACCTTCTCAATATACTTAAACCTTTCAACTTACTTAAACCCTCGTGGGGGGGGGGGGCAACCCTTTCAATTTACTGAAACCAACCCTTGCGGACGCTAAGGCTTTTCGGGTTAAGGGGTTGAGGGTTTTCGGGTTTAGGGTTAGGGTTTAGGGGTTTCGGGTTTAGGCGGTTTATTTGTTGGAGTCGAGGGTTTGTTGGGCCTGGGCTTCGTTAGGGCTTGGGCTTTGTTGGGGTTCAGAGCGCTGTTCGGGTTTAGGGTTTGTTGGGCTTTAGAGCTCGATGGGGTTGAAGCTTTGTTAAGGTTAGCGGTTTGCCAGGGTTTAAGGGTTCTTGGGGTTCAGGGTTTGTTAGGGGTTTTCCTCTCTTTCCGCCCAGGCTCGGCGATGCTGCTTTTGCGTGGCCGGGGCCCCCCTCGCGAGGCTTCGGGGGTTCCAGGTGGGTTGGGGCTCCGAGGCAGAGAGGTCCGAGTGCGCGAGGATTGGGTGTTGAGGGTCCTTCGGCTTTGGAAGGTGGGTTGGGGCTCCGAGGCAGTGAGGTTTGGAGTGCATGCTCTTAGGGCTTTTGTTTCTTAGGGTTTAGGGTTGGTTGGAACGCAGGGTTCGCCAGGGTTTAGGGATCGCCCTCGTATTTTTGGGGTTTGGGGCTAGGGTTGTGGGTAGGTTGTTTGGGTCATCTTATTTACTTAAAACCTCGTGGGGGTTAACCTTCTCAATATACTTAAACCTTTCAACTTACTTAAACCCTCGTGGGGGGGGGGGGGCAACTCTTTCAATTTACTGAAACCAGGTTGTTTGAGTCATCTTATTTACTTAAAACCTCGTGGGGGCTAACCTTCTCAATATACTTAAACCTTTCAACTTACTTAAACCCTCGTGGGGGGGCAACTCTTTCAATTTACTGAAACCAACCCTTGCGGACGCTAAGGCTTTTCGGGTTAAGGGTTTGAGGGTTTTCGGGTTTAGGGTTAGGGTTTAGGGTTTTCGGGTTTAGGATTTAGGGTTTTCGGGTTTAGGGTTAGGGTTTAGGGTTTTCGGGTTTAGGATTTAGGGTTTTCGGGTTTAGGGTTTAGGGTTAAAGGTTTAGGGTTGGGTGTGTTGCTTGGGTCATTTCAATTTACTTAAACCGTTCAGTTGCACTTAGAAAAAACTTGTCAATTTACTTAAACTGCCCTATGGTCGACCGTTGCTTGCCTTAAATCCTGCGTACCTGCTGAACATAAAACCAGAAGCTGCGCTGGCGCACCTTCGGCGCAAGCCGTCTAAAATTTAGGGTTTAGGGTTTAGGGTTTTCGCTGCGAGTGCGCTGTCGACCCCTCCATGAAGTGGTTGGGGTCGGCGCATGAGCTGCAATGCCCGCCCTCCCACCCTAATTTCAAACCTTGAACGGGTTTAGGGTTGTCTACCCCCCCAACCCCCCCTAGCAAGGGGGGCTTATATGGTTTGGCAACCAGACCAGGCCAACTTTTCCACAACGCCAAAGTGACAATCTCCAGGCGCAAAGTGACAATCTCCAGGCCCCAAAGTGACAATCTCCAGGCCCCAAAGTAACAATCTCCAGGCCCCAAAGTGACCCAAAGGGCCTTCTGGGTGGCTTCGGTGGGCTTGTGGCCTCTGGGGCCTTTGCAGGGTTTACGGGGGAGGACCTTCTGCAGGCTTTGTGGGGGCTGCGCGGCCTTCTGGAAACCTTCTGGACACCTTTTTGCCCACCTTCAAAACTGCTTAAAACCTATCGAAACAGCTACAAAAACCATTCAAAACTTTTAAAAACCACTCGAAGCCTTTAAGAACCTCGCAAAACCTGCAAAAACTTCAACCAGACCAGGCCAACTTTTCCACAACGCCAAAGTGACAATCTCCAGGCGCAAAGTGACAATCTCCAGGCCCCCAAGTGACAATCTCCAGGCCCCAGAGTGACAATCTCCAGGCCCCAAAGTGACCCAAAAACCCTTCTGGGTGGCTTCGGTGGGCTTGTGGCCTCTGGGGCCTCTGCAGGGTTTACGGGGGAGGACCTTCTGCAGGCTTTGTGGGGGCCTGCGCGGCCTTCTGGAAACCTTCTGGACACCTTTTTGCCCACCTTCAAAACTGCTTAAAACCTATCGAAACAGCTACAAAAACCACTCAAAACTTTTAAAAACCACTCTGAGCCTTTAAGAACCTCGCAAAACCTGCAAAAACTTGCAACCAGACCAGGCCAACTTTTCCACAACGCTAAAGTGACAATCTCCAGGCGCAAAGTGACAATCTCCAGGCCCCCAAGTGACAATCTCCAGGCCCCAAAGTGACAATCTTCAGGCCCCAAAGTGACCCAAAGGGCCTTCTGGTCTGGGGCCTCTGCAGGGTTTACGGGGGAGGACCTTCTGCAGGCTTTGTGGGGGCCTGCGCTAGGCTCTGGGTCCTTAATTTTAATTAGGTCCAGTTAATTTTAAGCTCCGGGCCTTTAAGTTTAGGCTCCGGGTCCGGTCCGGTCCTTATTTTAAGTTCCGGTGCCTTGATTTTAGCCTGGCCCTTAATATCGGCCCCTTAATTTTAGGCTCCGGGTCCTTGATTTTAGGTCTGGCCTTAATTTTAAGCTCCGGGTTCTTAATTTTCGGCTCCGGGTCCTTAATTTGAGGTCCTGGCCCTTAATTTTAAGCTCCGGGCACTTAATTTTATGCTCCGGGTCCTTAATTTTAGGTCCGGTCCTTAATTTTAAGCTCCGGGTCCTTAATTTTCGGCTCCGGGTCCTTAATTTTAGGTCCGGTCCTTAATTTTAAGCTCCGTGTCCTTAAGTTTCGGCTCCGGGTCCTCAATTTTAGGTTTTGGTTCTTATTTTAAGCTCCGGGCCCTTAATTTTAGGCTCCGGGTCCTTAATTTTAGGTCCGGTCCTTAATTTTGAGCTCCGGGTCCTTATTTTTCTGTTCCGGTCCTTAATTCTAACTCCGGGTCCTCCAGAAAAGAGGATTTTGCAGCCCCAGTCCTTCATTTTCGGCTCCAATCCTTAATTTTAAAGCTTCGTCCTTAATTTTGAAGTCTCAATCCTTAATTGTGGCCGACAGGTCCTTAATTTAAGGTTGGAGGATTTCAAGGGTGCCCGGCCGGTTTGCACCAAGGTTTAGGGTTATTATTATATAGGCTGACAGTAGCGGCCTATTCACTGGAGCCGCGTGGACCTGAGGTCCAGGACCTACGGCTCGCTTTTAAGCCATCGCCTACGGTCCGGCAGGCGCCTTCCGGTCCGCCTGCTGCGGCCGACCCCATTCGCTGCGGTGGGGGGTCGGCCTTCAGTTTAGGGTTTAGGGTTTAGGGTTTAGGGTTTTCGCTGCGAGTGCGCTGTCGCCCCCTCCATGAAGTGGTTGGGGTCGGCGCATGAGCTGCAATGCCCGCCCTCCCACCCAAATTACAAACCTTGAACGGGTTTAGGGTTGTCTACCCCCCCAACCCCCCCTAGCAAGGGGGGCTTATATGGTTTGGAAGCAACAACAACAAACAACTTTTCCACAACGCCAAAGTGACAATCTCCAGGCGCAAAGTGACAATCTCCAGGCCCCAAAGTGACAATCTCCAGGCCCCAAAGTGACCCCAAGGGCCTTCTGGGTGGCTTCGGTGGGCTTGTGGCCTCTGGGGCCTTTGCAGGGTTTACGGGGGAGGACCTTCTGCAGGCTTTGTGGGGGCTGCGCGGCCTTCTGGAAACCTTCTGGACACCTTTTTGCCCACCTTCAAAACTACTCAAAACCTATTGAAACAGCTACAAAAACCAGATAAAACTTTTAAAAACCATTCTGAGCCTTTAAGAACCTCGCAAAACCTGCAAAAACTTCAACGAGACCAGGCCAACTTTTCCACAACACCAAAGTGAAAAACTCCAGGCGCAAAGTGACAATCTCCAGGCCCCCAAGTGACAATCTCCAGGCCCCAGAGTGACAATCTCCAGGCCCCAAAGTGACCCAAAGGGCCTTCTGGGTGGCTTCGGTGGGCTTGTGGCCTTTGGGGCCTCTGCAGGGTTTACGGGGGAGGACCTTCTGCAGGCTTTGTGGGGGCCTGCGCTAGGCTCTGGGTCCTTAATTTTAACGGTCGGGGCCACATTCTGCAGCAAAACAGGGCCGTTCTGTATGTGTGCCGCCACTAAACCATCCAGTGTCCATGTGGGCCCAAAGCGGTCAAGGCCACATTCTGCAGCAAAATAGGGCCGTTTTTTTCGTGTGGCTCCACTAAACTCTTCCCTGCCCTCCAAAAATCTGGAAAATCGCTGCTGATTTTGCCTTGTTAAATTCTTTATATAAAATGTGCATTTTAATTAGGGCCAGGTGCCCAAGTCGAGGTCCCCCTCTTTCTTTTCGTGTGGCTCCACTAAACTCTGCCCTGGGGCTCCTCGGTCCAGGGCTCGGAACCGTCCCCGGGTCTTTAACTTAAGGCTCTTTAAAGGCAGCAAGGAGGAATCCAAGGGTGCCCGGCCATTTGCACTAAGGTTTACCGGGGCCCAGAAAGGAGGAATCCAAGGGTGCCCGGCCGTTTGCACTGAGGTTTAGGGTTATTACTTTATAGGCTGACAGTAGCGGCCTATTCACTGGAGCCGCGTGGACCTGATGTCCAGGACCTACGGCTTGCCTTTCGGCCATCGCCTACGGTCCGGCAGGCGCCTTCCGGTCCGCCTGCTGCGGCCGACCCCATTCGCTGCGGTGGGGGGTCGGCGTTCAGTTTAGGGTTTAGGGTTTAGGGTTTAGGGTTTAGGGTTTAGGGTTTAGGGTTTAGGGTTTAGGGTTTAGGGGTTTAGGGTTTAGGGTTTAGGGTTTAGGGTTTAGGGTTTAGGGTTTAGGGGTTTAGGGTTCGCCAGCGCAGTTTTTTGAGACTGCGCTAACAGGCGCCCCAAGCATCTCACGCGAAGCCAGCAGCTGCATCCCTTTCTTTTAAGGGGGCTGGTTCTTAAGCCTTAAAACTCCTTGTCTGCACTGCGATTGCTCTCTGTTGGTTCGGGCTAGACTAAATTGAGTCTTTCTGATTGTTAAGGGTTTGCTGGGGTTTGGTAAAAACGGCGGTTTTTGACAATCGTGTTTTCCGGCACTTTTTCCGGGTTGGGGATCGAAACCTTTGAACTTTTTCTGGCGCGGCCGGGTCCCCCCTCGCGAAAGTGGGCTTACGGAATTTTCATGAGATTCTTTACGAATCGTAAATATTCACTACCGTGATCCTGGGGGGCGCTGCCCCCCAGACCCCCTGCCAGGACTCCTCGCCCTGGACCCCGCCAGGACTCCTCGCCCTGGACCGCGCCAGGGGGACACCCCCTAGAACCCCCGAAAAGAGTTTTCTTTGGGGGGCTGGTCTTTAGGTCCTAAAGTTTTGCGTGTGCCCTGCGATTGTGCTCTGTTTGTTCGGGTTAAGTTAGGTTTAGAGCCCTGTGAGTGTAAAAGGATTGCCGGGTCTTGGTGGTTCTTGTGGTTTCACTGCTTAAAGGGGGCCGTTGCATAAGCCTTCAAACTCGTCGTCTGCCCCGTTGTCTGCTCCGCGATTGCTCTCTGTTGGTTCGGGCTAGACTAGATTGAGGCTTTCTTATTGTTGAGGGATTGCCGTGGTTTGGGGGTGCTTGTGGTTTCACTGCTTTTAGTGGGCCGTTGCATAAGCCTTCAAACTCGTCGTCTGCCCCGTTGTCTGCTCCGCGATTGCTCTCTGTTGGTTCGGGCTAGACTAAATTGAAGCTTTCTTATTGTTGAGGGTTTGCTGGGGTTTGTTGCCCGGGGCCGGGGCATCTTCCCACAGCCAGGGTCCGGGGCCGGGGTACCTTCCCCCAGCCAGGGCGCGGGGCCGGGGCAGGGCAGGGCAGGGCTGGGGCTGGGGCTGGGGCTGGGGGGGCTGGTGCTGGGGCTGGGCTGGGGCCACTAATACTTACCAATACTAATGGTCTTGGAACCCTCAATTTCTGAGCCAGTTTGGCTCAGTGGCCAAGACTAAGACTCTAAACTCTTAAGGGCGCTGGAGTGTTTCTGGATCCCCTCTGAGAGAGCAGCAACACCCTCTTGGAGGCTCTGAAGTGGATTCGTTGCTGTGGCGATGGCGATTCCACGTAATCGTGGACCGGAAGACCCTCTTGCAGGCTCTGAGAAGGCTGTAGCCCACTACCGAGACTCCTCTTAGAGCCTCTGATAGGGCAGCTTAGAGCCTCTGAGAGAGCAGCAGAGCCTCTGAGAGAGGCTCTTGGGGCTTCTGAAAGAGCAGCAAAAGCTTCTCTGTGGGCTGGGGAAGACCCTCTTGCAGGCTCTGAGAGGGTTGTAGCCCACTACCAAGACCCCTCTTAGAGCCTCTGATAGGGCAGCTTAGAGCCTCTGAGAGGGCAGCTTAGAGCCGCTGAGAGAAGAGCAGCAGAGCCTCTGAGAGAGGCTCTTAGAGGTTCTGAGAGAGAGGCAAAAGCTTCTCTGTGGGCTGGGGAAGACTCTCTTGCAGGCTTTGAGAGGGCTGTAGCCCACTACCAAGACTCCTCTTAGAGCCTCTGATAGGGCAGCTTAGAGCCTCTGAGAGAGCAGCTTCTGAGAGAGGCTCTTAGGGCCTCTGACAAAGCAGCAAAAGCTCCTCTGTGGGCTGGGGAAGACCCTCTTGCAGGCTCTGAGAGGGTTGTAGCCCACTACCAAGACTCCTCTTAGAGCCTCTGATAGGGCAGCTTAGAGCCTGTGAGAGAGCAGCAGAGCCTCTGAGAGAGGCTCTTAGGGCTTCTGAGCAGCAAAAGCTTCTCTGTGGGCTGGGGAAGACCCTCTTGCAGGCTCTGAGAGGGCTGCAGGGTTCAGGGTTTGTTAGGAGTTGCCCTTTTCTTTTTGCCCAGGCTCGTCGCTGCTGCTTTTGCGTGGCCGGGGCCCCCCTCGCGAGGCTTCGGGGTTTCCAGGTGGGTTGGGGCTGCGAGGCAGAGAGGTCCGAGTGCGCGAGGCTTGGGTGTTGAGGGTCCTTCGGCTTTGGGAGGTGGCTTGGGGCTCAGAGGTAGCCAGGTTTGTGAGTGCGTGCTTTTAGGGCGTTTGTTTGTTAGGGCTTGGGGTTGGTTGGAACGTAAGGTTCGTCAGGGTTTAGGGTTCGCCCTCGCATTTTTGGGGTTTGGGGTTAGGGGTTAGTGTTTGTTAGGGTTGGGGGTTTGTTGCGGTTTATTTGTTAGAGTTTAAGGTTTGTTCGGGCCTAGGGTTCGTTGGGGCTTCGGCTTTGTTAGAGTTTGGGGCCCTGTTAGGCTTTAGGGTTTCTTAGGCTTTCGGGCTCGGTAGGGTTTAAGCTTTGTTAGGCTAGAGGGTTTGCTAGGGTTTAGGGTCTTTTGGGGTTCAGGGTTTGTTAGGTGTCGTTTTCTTTCCTCCCAGGCTCGGCGGTGCTGCTTTTGCGTGGCCGGGCCCTCCCTCGCGAGGTTTCAGGGCTTCCAGGTGGGTTGGGGCTCCGAGGCAGAGAGGTCCGAGTGCGCAAGGCTTGGGTGTTGAGGGTTTTTTGGACTTGGAAGGTGGGTTGGGGCTCCGAGGCAGTGAGGTTTGGAGTGCGTGCTCTTAGGGCTTTTGTTGTTAGGGCTCAGGGCTTTCTGGGGTTCAAGGTTTTTTTGGGTTTTGGGGTTCGTCAGGGTGGAAGCTTTGACGGGGTTTTGGAAAGGTTAGTGTTTGCTAGGGTTGAGGGTTTGTTGCGGTTTATTTGTTAGAGTTTAAGGTTTGTTCGGGCCTAGGGTTCGTTGGGGCTTAGGCTTTGTTAGATTTTTGGGCCCTGTTAGGCTGTAGGGTTTCTTAGGCTTTCGGGCTCGGTAGGGTTTAAGCTTTTTTAGGCTAGAGGGTTTGCTAGGGTTTAGGGTCTTTTGGGGTTCAGGGTTTGTTAGGTGTCGTTTTCTTTCCGCCCAGGCTCGGCGGTGCTGCTTTTGCGTGGCCGGGCCCTCCCTCGCGAGGTTTCAGGGCTTCCAGGTGGGTTGGGGCTCCGAGGCAGAGAGGTCCGAGTGCGCGAGGCTTGGGTGTTGCGGGTCCTTCGGCTTTGGAAGGTGGGTTGGGGCTCCGAGGCAGTGAGGTTTGGAGTGCGTGCTCTTAGGGCTTTTGTTTCTTAGGGTTTAGGGTTGGTTGGAACGCAGGGTTCGTCAGGGTTTAGGGATCGCACTCGTATTTTTGGGGTTTGGGGCTAGGGTTGCGGGTAGGTTGTTTGGGTCATCTTATTTACTTAAAACCTCGTGGGGGTTAACCTTCTCAATATACTTAA
>CAJNDT010003274.1:0-24081 GCA_905221615.1 Symbiodinium sp. CCMP2592
TGCCCAAGCCACAGAGGTCAACAATCATGCGGTCAGGCTTTCGTCCACCAGCCTTCGACGGCATTGCTACCAATCTCCCATCGCCCGTTGCCTGAAAATTCAAGGCCTTAAGCAATCTCCTGGAGATCTGGCTTTTCAACTCGCATTTATCAGATCGATCCTTAGCGTCCGAATCGGTCATGTGCAAATGTCTGGACGAGCACACGTCAGACGACTTAGGATGCAACGTGACGTTTGAGGCAATGTACTCCCATTCATCCTTGCAGTAGCCGAGCTCAACGGCGGTTCCGGGAGATACAGGATCCCGAAAGGTATAACGTTGCCCGTGAGTGCATCCTTGGATCTTGATGCTCTTCCACATTGCATCTTCCTGAAGTCCCTTGTACTGCTTGGTTTCCTGGACTGGTACTCGAGGAGGTACTTCGATGATGATTTGGAACCCCCATGATGCCGCTCTGCGCGCAATTCTTTGGACGACCTCCCCCCATGGGTAGTCTGTCCGCAATTTGGCCCTTTCAGGGTTGTCAGCGATTTTCCGACTCAGCCACGAATTCTTGCCCAACACCCCTGCGCCAATGAAGATCACGGAGTTAGGGTTGTTTTTCCTCGCTTCCACCACGTCGACGAGGTAGGCACACATGGCGTCGTCAACTTCTCGCCCCATACTCAGAACATTTACTTGCAACCCAGGGTCGTAGTGAGAATCGGGAGCATGCTGCGCAATGCAGTCCTTGCCAGGAGCATACTCATTCCACCAGTTCTCCTCATCGACTCCTACCAATGTCCACACCGTCACTGCCTTTGGAGCATCGTTGATAGTGATACGGTATTTCCAACGGCTGTAAGGATTTTTGTAAGTATGGACCAACCCTCCATCGTGGTCGAGGAATTGGATCACCAGGCCCTCCTTGGGTTTGTTTTCGGCGAAATTGACCACGTGAGGCACAATTGCTCCATCATATCCTTGATATTCCCTTTTCTGTTCAGCCGCATCATGCCATACATCCTCGTACACTGACGACCATTGATCATAACCGAATTGAGAGGCTTGACTTTTGGACTGGCCGTTGAAACAAAGAGGCAATGTAAAGCCCTGGTACCCCCCATGGATGGCACGCGCCAGTGTGACAACCACCGCTCGCCATTTGGCGGGCAGGGCGCGCACATAAGACTGGCCCAAAGTCGGTTCAGGAGGAGGCAAAAACGGCGGCGCAAGGACGTCCGCAATAGCGGCTGGGCGCAAATGCCCCCGTACCGGATGGTACTGAAACACAGCACGCTCCACATAGCGGTCGAACTTGCCCGGTTGATCAAGGATAGCAGCACGGTCCTCCATCTGGTGCCACTGCCCTTCACGAAGAATCCAAGTCGACCGAAGGTAACGACCAGGCGGCAACGCGGAAGGCGGCCCCCGCAACATGCGCGGGAAATTGACAACCAGGATGGGGTCCACACTGTCATGTTCTTGCAAGCCTTCCTTACTCGACAATCCAGCGCGATACAACACCTGAGGGAGGATCGGCGTCTGCGTGTAAGGAAAACAGGGCACTTCGCTCTTGAATGAGTAGTGCTGTTGACCCTTCTCATCCGTGCTCTGGGTATGAGTAGGGCGCATCAGATCCATAATCTCTTGGGATCCAATGATAGCCGGCGGAAAAATGTTGATGAGCTGACACGCATGTGTCCAGGACACAAAATCCTTGAACGACTTGGTGTGTATGTCCGCTGACATCTTGGCAGTGACCTCATAGGCAAGAGAAACGTAACCTTCCTGAAAGATAGAATGCATCCATCCAATGCAGATGCCGTGGGTACGTTCCAAATGACGCATAGTCGGATTCTTGCCCGTGCGAATGACCCCGATCATGGTCTGGTTGTCGTCGTAGAAGACGAAGTTGGGGTCTTGCCCCCCAAGCTGCTGCCACAACGTGATAGCAGGCAATCCAAGACGTGACATTGCAAAGTCGGCCGCGACAATCTCGGCCTCAGGTGTGGAATGACTCAAGCACCCCTGCCTTTTGCTAAGTCCCGCCAAGGGAAATCTTGTGTGAGAACCTTGAATGTGCAAGTGAGCACCGGAGGTAGATTTCAAACTTTCTCCACACCCTGCATAGTCCGCATCTGCAAACAGCCCGATGGACGAGTCCTCCAAGGAGTTCCCGACCCATCCAATCATCATGTGATGTTTGGACTGGTGCACATAGGCCATGAGATGATGAGGCAGCGCATCCTCCTTCTTGGTCCATTTCGTGATCTTGCGTGCGAGATTGTTGATACTGCGCAGAAGATCAAAGCGGCAAATGCGCGCGGCATAAAGCAATTTCATGAGAATGCTGGCTGCCTGCGGAGCAAGTGCACCGCGATTAGCCTCGTTGATCTCCTCTTCCTCTGGCGCCTTGGGAATAGGTGGAGGCGGAACAAGCCGACCATCCTTATCAACAGGCATGGTGTGTCCACACCACGTGCATCGATGGCGTTTACCTGACTGTGCCGGAGCGCGAGCTGGGTGATTCTTAGTCTCCTCAGCCGGACTCGGCGATGGTACCGTCTTGAATTTTGTCGGATCGAACCCAGTCACGTCGCAGTACTTCTTGACTGTCATGTCCAGGTACGTCTCCATGTCGTAGGTAACGGTCTGCACCTTCGTTTTGTCATGCAACGTTGCCTCGCCCTTGGAGATGCGACAACCCAGATACAAACCTAGTGGCATTTCTTCTTCCAATCGGAGTTCTTGGCGCAGCATGTCCCAACCCTTGGGTAGATTCTCTTTGGGCCCTGCCATCTTGAGATCATCCACGTAGATGACAAGTAAGAGCTTCATCTGCGGGTGGAAATACAATGATGTCCATTCGTCGCCAATCGGCTTGAATCCTACTTTCTGTACCGCGGTATGGCAATGTTGTTCCCACATGGTTCCTGCATCAGGATGTCCATATAGAGCTTTGATCAAACGACATACAGGTCTACGGAATTTATGCCGTTTCGCAGATGGATGCCAGGCTTCATCAGGCAGTTCAACCCAACATGGAGTGCCCGATAGTCTCGCCTGAATGTATGCTTGGATCGCATCCGCCATCTGGACATCGTTGCCAGGAAGGCATCCGTAATAATCTGCCCACCGTGAGGCGTCAAACGTAGCCGGGGAATTCCCCAAATCCTGAAACAACGCGGCTTCCATATTTTGATCTTTTACCTGATCACCGAGTAGTACACCTCGCCCTTTGAACTTCCTGGCAGGATCGTCCTCTTTGAGCTGATAGTTCTTCTCGTATATCAGTCCATGTACTCGCGCCATATGTTCTTTCTCACCTTTCTTCTTTGCCTCAGCGACGACGTCGTCATATTCACGCGTAGTTGAGAAATCAAACACCTCTTGGTCCCACAATCCCTTCCATTCTTTCATGAAAGCTTCCATGGCCTTGGGGTTGTTGCCCATCTCCTTGCGTGTGACGGGTCGAGTGACCATGGCATTGAAGCATGATCCTCCTGCATGATTCTTTTCCCGATGTACGTTTCTGTGAGAAGTCGTACACGGCATAGACGGAATCCAGTTATCATCCATGACCATATGCGCCGGAACGGCCGGCACGACGTCTGCCAAGAATTGTTCTTGTGTGTATTGATCCACATAGGACTGTGCCCAGGATCATCCATCGTCGTCGTCAATGGACACGTTGAGTTGCAGATCAATTTCTTCACATGGAACAATCTTGGGAAAGATCATGTTGTCCAAAATCTTGGTGACTATCTTCTTTCCTATCGCAGCCTTCTTCCGGTCCTTCTTGGCAACTCGAGCTTTGTCTCGCTTTTCTTTCTTGTACGCTGCCTTCTTCTCCGCTTCACTCATTTTCTTCCATGCTTCCGGAGAATAGGAATGGATAGGTCGCCGTGTAGGAAGTTTTCGTCGACCATCACTTCGGATCTTGTACGGAACTCCCCTTTTGTCGATCTTGCAGGCTTCACCATCGTCAGTGAGATATACAATGCCGTCCCCTTTCTTCCCCGTACTCCAATGTTCAATCTCCTCGGGAGCCAACTTCTTTTCTTTCAGGATCTTGATAATATCTCCAGGTTCTTCGATGTCTCCTTCGGGGATGAGTCTACCGGTTGGACCGACTTCGCGGGGCGATCGCCGATCTTTCCCGGTGACCTTTGGTTCAGAAGGAGGCGGTGCTGCACGTAGACCTAGCTCTTCGTCTAGTTCTTCGAGTCTTTTGTCTCCTATAGCATCAATAGCTTCATGTTCTACTGACTTGAAGACTTCGCCAGACGGCTCCGTCTCTATGTCAGATGGATCTATGTCCTGTAAGTCAGGATCTTCTCCGGTATCCGGTGGAGGAAGAAGACCATCTTGATCATCATCATCCCCGTTGCCACCATTTCCTCCAGGCGGACCGTCATCCCCGTCATCGACGTCTTTTATCTCCTTGCCAGCGAGGTCAACGTTGTCCCTGAGTCCCTCAATGGTTGAGTTCATCCTCTCGTACTCGGCTTTCAGGGGAAATGTCATCTCCTCTGGGAAGTAGATAACTTCTGTCTCGTACGGTCTCATCAACTTCCTGGGAACAGATGCGTCCATCGACAAGTTCGCATTGGCAAATTCCTTCATGTCCCACACGCGATACTTCTTGGACCATCCTTGACCAGCAGTGATGATGTATCCGGCAAAAATGCCTGGGATCCCCTTTGGATCGAACTTGTTGCCATATGTCTTCGGCCTTGTATCCGTCGGCTTGAAGAAGACTTTGGCCCCAAATGGTATGGCTTTTCCCTCGAAGTCCTTTCCAGTCATTCGTTTCCATGCTGAGTCACCATCGCCCTCCACGTCTTCAATGTTGAGGTTCTGCATCACGCAATTCAGCGCAAAGGACCAGTATTGGGCGGGTAACCCGGCGTGTAGCATGGATGCTGCGACTGTGTTGATCACTTCTTGATTTGATCGTTCAGCGAGTGAATTGTTACTGGGTTCCCCTGGAAGGGAATGATCTATCACGATCTTCAACTGCGCCATAGCTGAATCGAACTCTGGTGCTTCATCACTATACGCCATATGAATCTTGCGTCTTCCCATTAGGCGTCTGATGGCCATGACGACCTCGTCAGTGCTCCTTGAAGCCGTGGGAATCGCGGCGATCATTTTGGTGGCGATGTCTCTGATGACTAGAACTTCACGTGCTCCATCATCGAGTCCGATACCTGCTTCGGCGGCCTTGCGCATATCGAGGAAGTCGAACGTCACAAGATCTCCCCAGTGTTTGATCACACGTTGAAACGCGCCTCGTTGTGTCCGCAAGTGCTTCATCTTCGCGCGTATGCACGATTCGCAATATGGATTGCGGTAGCGATGAGTACACAGATGTGCCAACGTCTTTGCTTCGGCTTTCAGTGTTCCGACTCTGGCCTTGCGGCTCGGCGCACCGTCACCTTCCACATCAATGATCATCTCATCGTCACCGTCCAATGGAATTTCACCCACTCCTTTTCCTTCGTCGTCCGGAGGTCGTCCGGCCTCGGACTCTGGTACTTCTTCTATAGGAGGTTCTTGGGGCTCAGTATCAGGAGGTCGTTCATGATCGTCACCTTCTTCTTCTTCTGCTTCAATTTCGCTCGGTGCAGCTTCAGCGGCAGCTGCGACACTGACGTCAACATCACCCGCGGTTAGCACACCCTTGAAGATTTCGGTGATCGCTTTGGCCTCCGGATCATCATGAACCAGTGACTTGGAACTCCCGGCGCGAATGTACGGGATGTCACCGTTCACGAACAGAGATATTCTCTTGCCCTGCGGGTTGATCATGAATGGTTCCCTTCCGGGTGGCCACACGAACCCGTAGTTGAAGTTCATGCATCTTTTACCTGTGGAAAGCACCGACGGTGTGTCATCCAACACATAAGCGTTGATCGGTTCCTCGAACGACTCAGTCTGGAAGTTCGACACAAGATCGGTATCGGTGATTCCATTTGCTGTCTGAAATGATATGGGCTCTGGAGTCACGAGTGTCTCGAGGCTGTGCTTCTCGATCTTCTTCTGAGATATGAGGTCGTGGCCACACCCAGTGTCCATGAGAAACTTGATCTTCTTCTTGATGATGACTGGTTGAACCATGCATTTGCATACACCTTGATTGATGATCCGCTTGCTGTGCGCAGCATCGAGTTCACGCTCAACGATGGAATCCTCACCGTCGTAGAAGGAAACCTCTTCCACCCGAGACGTTCCTGGGATCCGTACGAATGAAACTCGATCTCCGCATTGATCATCATCGTCGTCAACCATGTCTCTCATGATCTGTGCCCTCAATCTCGCTTTGTGCTTAGCGAATTCCAAATTCACGGCGCGATCCTCGTTGTTGACAAGCGCTTCCATGTCGACGTACTTCACCTTCCGCTCCTTGTCCTTCTTCGATCTTCTAGGACACGAAGAAATGAACTTCACGTCATCGGCGAATGTCACGTTACGCTTGATCTCTTTTCGGGTCGACGTAGTCGGTCCCGAGGATTCGTCGTCAGTTGAACAATCCGAATCAGCGTCGCTGTCAACGGATGGACAATCTGACTCTTCCTCATCTTGTCTTGAAGATCGCTTCCATATAGCCGGAGCTGATGGATTCCACCTTCGACACAATCTGATGGCGGGTGCCGCAGGGAGTGCCTTGGCCTTGGCATTCGTCTTCGCTGGAGCTGCCTTCGCTTCGGATTTAGCTTTAGCTTTTGCCTTTGGTTCCGGAGCTGGGGTAGCTGCTGCCTCATGCTTGAAAGGACAATTCTCTCTTGAGCACGAGCCTGTGTTCTTGAACGAGTAGCATATCCTGTTTCCTCCTCCTCCAGATGGACTTGGAGTTCTCGTCCTCGGCGTGAAGGGTCGTTCTGGAGTCTTCTTCGAGTGCCTGAATGGACACTTATCGCCATTTCGACACCCTGCATCTGTGAAATGGAACTTGCAGCGGATTTGCTTCTTGCTCTTGTCGCCTCTGTTGTCCGCTGACTCACTCCTCGTCTTCTTCTTGGGTTTTGGCTTGGTCTTCGCATGACTCTTCGCTTTGCTTTGAGGTAGTACAGGTGTTGCTTTATCCGGCTTGGTAGGCGAAGCTTTGACCTTTGCGGATGGAGCTTCGTTAGGCGTTGGTTTCTCAGGTACCTTGGCCGGTGCAGCGAGCAAATCCTTGCCCTCAAGCATCTGGCGCAAACCAATTTGAGTCTGAGTGAGATTTGATTGTTCTCGTCTCCGCATGATGGTACGGTCGATGATCTTCATCAGATTGTCGTACGATCGGTCTTCATGATTGTAGGGCAAGTGTTCGTAGTGCATGCCCAACTCCATCTTCATTGCGGGAGAGTCTTTGATCTTGCTGTACAAGCAATCACGGAGAGCTGTTTTGGATGGTATGTCTTCTTGCCTCATCCGTCCCAGAACTTCCAACCACGTCTGCTTGAATGTATGAAGTTTGTTGTCGCCTTGGTACTGGAGCTTCACCAGATACTCGAGAGTGATGATCATGTCGAGACGATCGTGCGTTCGAAAACTTTCATACATCATCGCAATGATTTGTCGTCCTTTGCTGATCTTCCCTTCGGGCCTGCTGATGTAATCGTTGGCCTTCCGGTTCACCTCCAGGTACAGATCAGCAGATTTGTCACCACCAGCGCGTAGCATTGCGACCATGGCGATCCCCAACTTGACGTCTACGCTCTTGAACTTCTTGTGTCCCGAATCGTTCAGTGCTTCGACATCAGGGAATGGAATGAACGCTGGAGCCAGCCATAACATCCAGTCCTCATGATTTGGGTCGGCTGATGCTCCTAAGACATTCGCCGTGCATACGGATCGCCAGTTGTTGAGGTGAGTGAGAGTAGGCCATGGAGGAACGGTCACTTTATCGGCCTCCCTCCTGGAAATTCTCACCTCTGTGACTTCAGGATCTGCGTCTCCATCAGGATCACGCACATGAGGGTCAGGATCCGGGTCAGGTTTGCCTCCACCGCTTCTCTTCTTATCATCATCGTCATCATCAGGCGGATCTGGAGGGTCATACCCCGTGCCGGCTCCTTCATCATGCTCTCCCTCTCCGTTCTCGTCGCCAGCTTCATCACCGTCATCGTCTCCATGGTCTTCCTGAATCGTTTCAGCAAATAATCTCCACTCATCACGATCAGCTCTGAGACGCTGTTCGGCTTTCTGGGCCTTGAGTACTTCGCTTCGCAGATCAGCAATCTTCTCTTCGTACCGTTCCGCGACCTCTTTCTCGATCTGACGCCTCCTTGCCTCATGGATGGAATCGTCATAGGCGACAGGGGCACCAATGAGGTCGTTGCCCTTTGTAGATGCGATAATGCCGTCGATACCAACAGGTCTTGAGGAGCTGGCAGATGCTGTGGACTTCGATCCCAACATCCCGCGATCCTCCAAGAGTTCGCGTAGCTGTCGATCACGAACGGCTGCCGCATCACTTTTCCCATGAAATCCGCTTGGTATGCCAAACAGAGTGGCTGCACTAGGCGTGGAACGCGCATGTGCTGGGCTGCTAATGCCTGGCACGTAGTGCTCGGGCATTGCATCCGCCACGATTGGCGTTGAATAGGATTTATTCACCTCACCTTTGATGCGGCCAGTGAAGAAGTTTCCACCGGTAAATGGAATTCCATCCATCGCAAGGTTCTTGTCCTTGTCCGATTCCGAGAATGCGAACTTTTCTTTGGCGACTGGACTAACTTGACTTGGGGACCGTATTTCAGGGGATCGTACCTCACCTCCTACGGAAAATGCAGTCACTACTTCCTTTCCTACGTGCTCCCAGCCAGACTCAGTAGTCCTCGAAGACATGGGCATGCTCGTAGGCCGTGTCACTCCGCCATGGTAGTTGGAGTTCCGTGCTGCCTCCAATTCGCTGCGTGTCCTCGCTTGAAGATCTTCTTGTGCTTTGAGTGTTTTCCTGAGTTCACTCAGCTCGTCGTGCAAGGTAGGCAATGCGCGCCTTGCATGCTCTTCATTCTGATGAAGTCGGTCCTCTGCATCTTGCATCCTCCTCACAGCCATTTTGCGGTACTCTTCCTCTTCACCAAGACGTTCGCGAAGCCGAAGTCGTTCTTGATCAATGGCTGCGCTGTTCCCAGCTAGCCCTTGGATCTCGTTCACGGCCCGCAACTCCTGATTCCTGACCAGGTGGAATCGTTCCTGCATTGCTTGTAAGGCTTGTTCCGAACTTGCTGTGTTCGACCGGAGGAACAAGTTCTCTCTGGCATGTTCATGAAGTTCATGAGGCAGACGCTCATACTCACGTGCCATAAGCTCACCATCGCCTTGCGCTCTTGCCTCCAACTGCACAAAGTTAGTGGCTGCTTCCGTGCGAAACACATGTAGCTGCTGAGCCAACTCCTCGGCAACGGCGTGTGCTTGACGTTGTTGAGCAGAGTTCTGTTCATCCATGCGAAACAAAGCTGTTTCATAGTCTCGCTTCATCTCCTGATTGACAGTGTTGATGTGCCTCATGGCTAAGCATGCATGGTCACGTTGTCGTTCCAATTCTTCAATGCGAATTCCAGATCCTTCATCTTCTTGTTGCATCTCCTTGATCTTGTCCATCAGGGTCTGAACAACTCCTTCGTACTCTTGCATCTGACTGCGATAGTACATCTGTTGCGCAAGGTTCGATGCTTCGAACTGTTGCGAAATCGTCAGTTCCTGATAGGCATTCGGACCATCGGCTATGGCTGGCGTGGTCACCGATGACGCATCACCACGTGCAGGAATAGTGTCCAGAGTCATATCCAGATCGTCAGCATCGCGTGGTTGATTGGTAACCATCCGATTCCATGTCATGGACTTGTCACGCCCACGATTAGCCGAAGTCCTTGATCGTGCTGAAGAGCTTCTCGAAGATGATGGTCTCGACTTCTTTTCCAAGGTCTTCACTCCCTTGTCCTTGGCCCTGGACGTAGTCCGAGGTGCCTGAAAACCAGACGCTTCGGCTCGTCGTTCTGGAGCCTTGCCCGTCCTCGAACCTGTGGATGTCGGACGCGAAGGCGTAGATGCTCTTGGTAGACTCTTTGCTTTTACTTTGGGAACTGCCTTTGCAATGGCAAGCGCAGAAGATTGACCTTTGTCATCTTCCGTGGAGCTATCAACAGATTGCACCACTGTGTCATCAGCTGTTGACTCACCAACGGCTGGCGCTGCCACATCGGCACCGAAAGTCATTGTCGTATCTTGGCTTGATCCCGAGTTCATTGTGGTCGTAGTAGATCAAGAAGTCGTTGCTGCAGAAAGGCAGAGCCGCGTACGGCTGATAACCTGCGTGGGGATTTGATCTCGATTATGTTGCTGCTCTCCCCACCAGAGCTGTAATGAATATAGGTGTGGCTGGCTTGCACTCTCCACAGACTGGGACCCTGTCTCTCTCACACTTCCACACGTGCAATCCTATGCAGGCAGAATCGGCGGCCGTTCCTTTTGCACTCGCTGCCGGCGGCGATTCGTCTGTGCGCGGGATAGCTCTGATTGCTCAGGATAGAAGACACATATAGCACTTAGCTATGGGCATTGACTTGAGCCAAACGTTGCGTGGGCGGTCACATAGAAAGGTAAGGAGAAGCGATGCGGTGTGCGTAGCACGTCCACAAGCTTACTCCTAGAGTCGAGGGACGCGTAGCGTGCCCCCTTCTCTTGCACTCTACACGGTCTTGCTCACAGCTCTTATAGTGACACCTTAGAACTTGACAAGGCATCGCAGTCCGTTCGCATATAGAGACTAAGATTGCGAAACCCTGAAAACGTTTTGTTATTCGGCTGCAGGTAGGACTGGAGAGTTACGCCAAACCCTGAACCCTAAAACCCTATAGGGTTCAGGAGCCTGTTTCGACAGAGCGCCGCGCTGGAACCGCTCTCGCCGTCGCCGTACCTGCGCCGGAAAGCAGCTCGGCTCTGCAAGGGCTTCAGGGTTTAGGGTTCAGGCTTTAGGGGTTTAGGGTTTAGGGGTTCAAGGTTTAGGATTTTGGGGTTTAGGGTCTAGGGGCTTGGGGGTTAGGATGTAGGGTTTAGGGTTTAAGGCTTTTAGCAGAACTTAGTTTACAAGGTTTTGCAATGATCTGCTAAGGTGGCCCCTAAAGCCTGGACCCAACGGCCCCAAACGGCTACAACCCTACACGAGACACTCCCAAAAGACTCGTTCCACCAAGTCCCAACTTCCTAAGTCTGAACTATGGTTCCCTCGCGGCTGCTCTGTCTGTGGTGGTCTTAACGCCCCAAGCCTCTTGCCCGAAGAACCTGATGCCTAAACTGTCTGTCGGCAAGATAAATGCCGTCGACTTCATGATGCTCGCCACCATCAGCACGAAAATCAGAGATAAGATCAACATCATCAACGACATCATCATCTCCGTCATCGTAGGCGTCATGAGCTGACGGAAGTACTCAACAGTAGTAGCAGTAGACATCAGCAAGCAAAGTTCGACTGGTCCAGGGCACAGGAGAATCGGAGATGCTGATGCCGCGGGAATCTGGCAAAGGATGGGAGGCGCTTTCTTCAGGGTTTAGGCTTTAGGGGTTTAGGGTTTAAAGTTTAGAGATTACGGTTTTAGGGTTTGGGCTTTAGGGGTTTAGAGGTGTAGGGCTTACTTTCTAGGCTCCCCAATATCACATACATAATGCGGGGTCTGTTTCCGATTCTTATTCAGGGATATTCAATGATGGTAGGGCTTGTTAGGGAGACCCCAAAATGAACAGGGTTCATGCTTCGCGGTCCTAGTTGCATATCTTACAGGGCTGGAAATGTTTTCTACGACAGTGCTTCTTCTGAGGTTTAATTACCTTCTGGATGCAGATGGTATGCATCAAACCCTGCCCTGAAATACTGCTTCTACTTGAAGTGGGCTCTCGGAAGGGTTATGCAGCTATGCACGAAGCAAACCCGACATGATGGTTGGATTCTTCAAGTGCTGCTTCGGCATGTACCCTTCTGGCCCGGAAGGCTGCTAAACCCTACTTGGAGGTTCATGGATGGTTATCAGTAGGGTATTAAGTAGGGTAACTACAGTTATAAGCCCTATTAATTAGGGGACTTATGACTCCATTTATAACTACCCATGAACCTCCAAGTAAACCCCAAGGGTTGTGAAATCGTCCTCAGACGGTACGCGCGTCCAAGGACCCGCTGCCAAAGAGCCCAAGAGCGCACCAAACGGTTTAGGGTTTGGTTTAGGGTTAAGTGCTTACGGGGTTTGTGGGTTTAGGGTTTACAGTAGAAGCCAGAAAGTTGGAATATCATTATCGTAACCCCTTTAAGGTAAATTATAGGGGATCCTACCATTAATCCATATTCCAACTTTCTGGAGTTCCCTTAAATTTAGGGGTTTATGGTTTAAGGTGTCGGGCTTAGGGTGCGCATCCTCTACACAAGCATGCGCTTACGCTTATGCGCACATGCAGATATCCACATGCGGACAAACAGACATAGCTGCACACGCACGTACATATATGTGTGTATGCAAGAATGAACCTGTATATCTACAGCTAATTAAACATGCAGATATTGGTTAAGAAGTTAAGCATGCGAATTTAAGTTGTGTATTCACGAATGCATGTATATGTGTACATATTTACACATGTACAGGAACATATGTATGTGCATATAAATATACACATATGTACGCATCTACATATAATTACACACATACACGCATAGATGGATGGATGAGTGCATGGATGGACGGATGGACGGACGGACGGATGGACGGACAGACCGATGGATGGACGGAGGGATGGATTGATGGATGGATGGATAAATGGATGGACGGATGGATGGATGGATGGATGGACGGATGGCTAAAAGGATAGCCAAAGTAGTACAGATTCATACATTCGAACATATGCATGCCTATGTATGTACGATTATGTATGTATGGATGTCCGTATGTCTTGATGCATGTATCTGTATATACGTTTATATGTGCACATAACTGTTTACATAGATTAAGAGAGGCAGAGAGAGAGGGGGAGAAAGAGAGAGAGAGAGAGATGCATAAACAAACATGCGTGGAATCTGAAGAAACAAACATGCAAAGGATGAGTGATTGCTTGAATGAGTAAAAGAATGAATTCATGAATGAATGAATGAATGAATGATTCAATGAATCAATGAACAAAGGGACGAACAAATGAATGAATGGTTCAACTAAATAATGTCAGAATAAATCCAAGAGTGAAGGCACGGGCGAATGAGCGAACGAACGAATGCATGAATTAATGACGGGGTGAATCAATGAACGGACAGACGAATGAACAACTAGACGAATGACTAGCGACTAGTATATCATATATGAAGACTCACATGTATGTGTCTGTGGCCCCGTGCAACTTACCAATCCGGCACATGTCTCGTGGAGAACGGATATTGAAAACCCCAGACCAGAAATCTGTATTCCTGACAGTACTGGAAACCCAAATCCTAGCAAGCGACCGGCGTTATGCGAACACCCCAAACCCCAAACCCTCTACGGACCCCCGTGCTCATGCGGCTGCTTTTCTTCGATGCTGTTTGCAGCCACTTCGGCTGCGTCTTCCTGCAGAGGGACTAGGGTTCAGGGTTTCAGGACAGGGCGCCGTTGTCGTGGCGTCTCGCTTCTATCTTTGTCTTTTTCTCGTTTGAGGTTGATGGCTTTATTTAGAGTTTAGGGCTGGGTCTATGGCTTCGTATGAGGTCTCATGCACAAGGATACTGGCTAAACTATTGAAAAGTGATAGTGATGGACAGTGACATCCCTAATGCAGGGGCCTTCGGGGCATCATCACTAGGCACCAACGATTGACACCTCTAATATAGGCGCCTTAACAGTTGGAATAAGGTTTGGGAGCCCATTATACTATAAGTACAGGAAGGAACCCCCCAAAAATAGTATAGGTAATTATTAATTAAGGCCCCCTATATTACAGAACCCTATTATAGATTCCTTATAGAACCCCTGAAGGATCCCTTTAAAGCAACCCTATAATTAACACCTTGGCCGTGGCTGTCCCCCAGACCTCAAAGCAGCGGTATCGTTCACGTGTCGAGCAGACTCTTTGACTTCGGACTTGTCTAGACCCAAGAGTAACCTAGGAGAAAAAAGGGTGCCCTTTTTGGGTTAAAGGGGGTTATAAGAGAACCTAAACCCTAACAAAAAGGGAATAAGGGCCTACTCTGCGTCCTAGAATCACTAAAAAGACAAGGTCCGAGGACGTACCCCAAGGCTCCATAGTAGTTCCTTTTTGGGATTACCTCTTAGAATTCTAAATATGAACCCCAAAAAAAGAACTACTATGGAGCCTCCAGGTAGTTGCTGAGTTCATAAGCCCCAAGAAGTGTACACTTCTGGGTTTATAGTGGGGAATATTATCCAAGAAAGTGTAAAGCGTACGTATCCACTCAGCTACTAAGACTAAAAGACGGGGGTCTGAGGAGGCTGCATCTCCTGGTCTCCGTGGTACTCCCTCCTCAGGTTCCCTAATTGAGGATCACGTTGCGAGGCATAAAGCCTAAGCAAGCTTAAGCCCTTCAAACAGTCGGTTTTCGGGTTTGTGTAGGGTTTGGACGAGGCGATAAACCCAATGACCCCTTCCTCATTGAAACCCCAAACCCTAAACCGAAAGTGGGACCTGAACCCTACTCAAAACCTCTGAACAAACTTCTGCAAGGTAACCAACCAGACTTGTCCGTCCTGGGTGCTGATGTTCTCTTGCGCTAGGAGCTCTGCAAGCGGCAGTTCCCGCCTGGACGTTGGCGGAACCCCAGGCAAGTCCTATATAAGCCCAGAACCTGTACAAAACAGTGCAAAACATTGCAAAACCCTTGCAGAACCCCCGTGTATAGAGGACTGAACCATTCGCAATAGTGTCCGCTCAGAGTTCCTTTACGACTGTACTGTAATATAAAGCCAAAAGCCCTACTCCGACTGTTGTGCCCCCCTTCCCCGGCCCGTAACCCTACTGTAGAGCCACTAAATCGTTATTACTTCACGCTCCTATTCTCCTTATTACTATCAGTAATTCTTATATTATACAATATCTTTGTACTGGATATTATTCAACGTCTGTGTCTTGCTATTAGTGCCGCTATTTTGACTGTTAGCCGGTGGTGTGGCTTTGAGGCTTTCTCGGGCTCGGGAGTGTGGGGTAGAGAGCAAAAGCCGCAATCCCTACACATAGGCAGCTTATGACACCAGGGTCAAGGGCTTGGGGTTTAGTGCTCAAGGTTTACCTTAACCCTGAATATCCTACCTGTTGAGGGTTCCATATTATGATTTCCGTCCATAAGTCCTTAAAAAGGTAGGTTCTTCCGGGTTCAGGTAGGGTGTAGGAGATACAGTGCACCAGCCCTAAAGCCACAAGCCACAGCTACGCTTCAGAGTGCCCCTGAACCCTGAACCCTGAACCCTAAACCCTGAACCCTAGACCCTAAACCCCTGAACCCTAAACCCTGAACCCTGAACCCTAAGCCCTAAACCCTAAACCCTAAACCCCTGAACCCTAAACCCTAAACCCTAGACCCTAAACCCCTGAACCCTAAACCCTGAACCCTAAACCCTAAACCCTAAACCCCTGAACCCTAAACCCTAAACCCTGGACCCTAAACCCTAAACCCGCCCCGAGACTCCAATACCCCCTTAATTAAGGAATATACCTTATCAACTACCAGACCCAAGAGTAACCTAGGAGAAAAAAGGGTGCCCTTTTTGGGTTAAAGGGTGTTATAAGAGAACCTAAACCCTAACAAAAAGGGAATAAGGGCCTACTCTGGGTCCTAGACTATAGTAGGATCCCCAGCATGACTTAAGGGATATTCCTTTATTTAGTAATATACCTTAAAGTATAGTAGGATCCCTAGTATGATTTAATATTCCTTTATTCAGGAATATACATTAATTTATAATAGGATCCCTAGTATGATTTAAGGAATATTCCTTCACTAAGGGGTATTGGAGTCTCTGGGAGGGTGGGGTCGGGTGGGGGGTTTTGGGGTCCCGAAGTCGACAGCTTTCCCGTGAACTCAGAGACGAAGCCCCCCCCCCACTCCACAAAAAAAGGAGGGTTTAGGGTTTAGGGTTTAGGGATAAGTAGAATAGGGTTTGGGATTATTGTATAACCATGCTAAGGAACCCTGCAGGAACACAGAGGTACTGATTGAGGCTTCAGCAAAGCGCGCAGAATTAAGAGCATGAAGAGTTTAGCGACTGTGAGCAGGTAGCGGCTTTGGAAGGTGCGGGGGCAAAAGGTTGGCCTGAGCATATACCCAGGGGCCCCAAAGTAGTTCCTTTTTGGGTGTGTCCTCTTTTTTGGTTAGGGATTCTAATATACTACCCAAAAAGGAACTACTTTGGGGCCCCTGGGTATGGACCATGGACGGCTTGTGAAGGGATGGTAGCACCAAGCCGCAAATTACCGTTGATTCACCCTAAACCCTAACCCTCGGCTAGACCCAAGAGTAACCTAGGAATAAAAAGGGTGCCCTTTTTGGTTTAAAGGGGGTTATAAGGGAACCTGAACCCTAAAACAAGGAATAAGGGCCTATTCTAGGTCCTAGTCGATCAACACCTACACGCCAGATCGTGGGCTGTGGAGGTGTAGATTTCACCCGTCTTTCCAAAACCAAATCATTCAGACCCTAAACCCTAAAACCCTAAACCCTAAAACCCTAAACCCTAAACCCTAAAACCCTAAACCCTAAAACCTTAAAACCTAAACCCAAACCCCAAACCCTAAACCCTCAACCCTCAACCCTAAACCCTAAAACCCTAAACCCTAAACCCCAAACCCTAAGCTTCCAATCAAGCGGGGCATGACCTACAAAAGGCGAACAGCAGTGTGGTGCCTCAGCTCCTCATCGTCCCGGCACCAGCTGCACTGCCAGTGGTGGACCGCATAGGTGCCTCAATCTGAGGATCTCGGCTGGGTCTAGGTGGGAGTTTCCGAAAATTGGGGGCCCAACTATAGTACCCTAAATAGCACGATCCTTATTACAAGGACCCCAATAATAGGGTACCCCTATTAGTCGGAAACTCCCGAGTGCCAAGAGGGTTCAGGCTTTTACGGTTTTGAAGGGCCGACGGTTTCAGAGGTTTGCTGTTTAGGGCCTCGTGGGTTAGGGTTCAGTGCCTGAGGATACCCAACGACCAAGCACCCATGACTGGGATCTAAGCATATGATACCGAGTTCGTGGGCGGCTTCGCCCATGGAAATGTCGACAAATCCGTCCAGAAATCCCTCTGAAGTATCTGACATCCTGTAAACAGCTGTAGAAGAACCTCACCCCTATTAACCCTAAACCCCAAACCCTAAACCCCTCAACCCCAAAGGCCGTGAACCCTAGACCCTGAATCCTATAGACCGCCTGTGGAACTCCCATAGATCCCTTACAAGGAACCCACAATGACCGAAACCGTGCATCCTAAGCCACAGACCCTACACCGTCCTTATAGAACCATTGAGCAGTCTTGTATAGAACCATATAGAACCAATGTAGAACCATTGTAGAATCTTGTCATAAAGCCGTTATAGAGTCTCATAGAACCAGTATAGAAGCATTGTAGAACCATTGTAGAATCTTATAGATCCTTTATGGAAGCTTATAGAACCCCTTAGTCCTTAACCACATTGAGCCGATCGGCGGCCGCTGTGCAGAGCTGTTGGCGACGCCAGAGTTCGATCTAAACTCCTGCGGCCAAGGACTCCAATAACCCTTAGAAGACTCTCTTCTTCAACAACCGGGCCCCAAAAAGTTCAAACTTTCGAAGATAGAGCTAATATATATATATATATATATATATATATATGGCCAAAAAGTTCAAAGTTCCCCCGTTCACTATCTAAGAAGAAGAGATAGGGCTTTGGGTTTAGGGTTTAGTACAGTAGGGGTTTAGGGTTTAGGGCTTCTTGGGGTTTAGGGTTTCAGGTTTCAGGGTTTGTGGGTTTAGAAAAGCTCCCTTCCGGCGTCCTGTCCACTATACACTTCGACTATAGAACGATCAAGCAAAAAAATGCTCCCGCGAAGCCTGCAAGCCTCGCGCACCAGTTCGTCCTGCAGGGGGCTTCTGTCAGAATGCAGACAGCTTATGGACGGGTGCTTCTGAGCTGAAACAAATTCAGTTTATCACCGGGTTTGGGTCTGGGGTATATGCACTTGGGCCATGTGATGAAACCCTAATGTACGCTGAGTCGATCACTTGTGTTCGGATCTTGCTGTCGTAGGTTGCTACGGTAGAGCTGTGCAGATTTCAGGGTCGAGGAGGCATTTCACGTGTGTGAAAGGTCACAGAACCGCCTACAACCCTAACTAACTAAACTCTCGACACTAACCTAAACTTGGCTGACTTCTGAACCCCTCCTAAAAGTTAAACTTTTTGCCTCCTTATTATAGTTCATATAGAGACCCAAAAAGTTAAAGTCTAAAGAGCCAACCAGAAGAACGCCTAGTAAAATCTGCCATATCCAAAAATTCCACACCCGAAGCTCCATGCAACACCCTTAGACCTACATGCGAAAATCTCGCCCTCGAAGCTCTGGACCCTTAACCCGAAGCCACAAAACCAAAGTCCCAACCCTGAACCGCAAGGTCAGGGTTCAGGGCTTTAGGGTTTCATAGGCTTTTTTTGGAGTCCTCAAAGTGTGCTGTGGTTTTTCCGGCATTTCAGGCTTGTAGCTCTTTGCAATTAAGTCCCTGCCAAACCTTTGCGCCCCAGAAAGCAAGCTGCCACAAAGCTCAATCCTGAATCCCGAACGTCTTCTCGTCCAAAATTCTATCCAGCCAACGTCATGTCCCAAACTCCGAAGACTTTGGTTTCCCCCCCATATCCCTGAACCCCGTCTTCTCTTCTTTTTATCCCCGTATCTTGTGATAGTTTGTTAAGTCCCGGCCGGACGGAGCCAACACAGTCGCTTTCACGCGTCAGTGGGCTGCCGGCGCTAGCAGGCCCCATTCCCCCTCAAGCTTTTTTTTGCAACCCACGAGTCTAAAAATAGGTTCTAAGTAGGGTACCTAGATCTTTCGGTAGGTTTAGGATTCCAACACCGTAGATAAGCCTTTTCGGTAAGCACTGATCGTCAAGTGATGTAGAGGCCTTCATGATTCCAACAGAATTCCCTTGTGTGTATGTATGTATGTATGTATCTATGTATCTATGTATTAGTGTGTGTATGTATCTATACTAGGTCTGTATGTATGTATGTATGCATGCATGCATGCATGTATGTATGTATGTATGTATGTATGTATGAAGGTATCTATGCACCTATGTGTCTATGTACCTGTGTACCTATGTAGAGAGATGGATAGATAGATCGACACACAGATAGATAAACGCTAAGATCGTAGACTAAGTATAATGACCAAGGACCCCCAAGGAATGATATTGGCTTCTACACAGGCCCTATTGTTGTGACGACCTTTAGCTTCAGGAGTCGTAGTGTAAACATTGGGACAACGTCTTCATGATAACAAAAAGCAGAACAACAAAAACAGCAACGATAGTAGATGATAGTAGCAATACTACGAACAATGACAATAATGTGGTTGTGGGCTTGTTATGGATAGTAGACGATAGTAGCAATAATACGGACAATGATAATCATGTGGTTGTGGGCTTACTATGGTGACAAATATAATAAGGAACCCGGGGATCGGAGTTGAGCTAGCTGGAAGTCATGTTCGAGGTATAGCTCTTCTTTTTGGGCAACTAGGATGCCGAGTAACCTAGGAACAACAAGGGCTCCCTGTTTGGCAGTGGGTAACTTTATAAGGAACCTAGGACTACAAACAGGGAATAATCCGAGGGTCTCAATATTAAAAGGGTCACATTTAAAGAAACTTTTTGGGGGCCTGTAGGGTCCGGAAGAGGAGTTCCATAACGTAGGTGTTGTAGGCTTTGCGACCTCTAAAAAGGGTTCACATTTCAAGAAACTTTTCCGGAAAGCCTAGGTTTGGCAGTAAAGTAGTAAAAGATTGGCCTCTACTAAGGCTGTAGCTGCAGTAAAGTAGTCAAAACTGGGCCTCTACTAAGGCTGTATCTGCAGTAAAGCAGTAAAAACTGGGCCTCTACAAGGCTGTAGCTGCAGTAAAGTAGTAAAGACTGGGCTCAGAGGCCAGATTTATGAGAGGGTTCCGGGCCGATTCCTTGATTACAAGCGATGCTGTCCATGAGTCCTTGCTGCTTCATGAAAAGGAGTTCGCCTTGCAGTTGAATTCCAAAGCTTTGCTTTTCCAGAAATCTTAAGCAGGCCAAAAGAGTGGATTCCTTATTGGCTTGCTTATTCAAGAAGGCATATTTTCATTGCTTCGTGAGCTACCCCTTACAATGGCCCTTCCCAGCACTCCTGGCCAGATTTATGAAAGGGTTCACATTAATGAAAAAAAATACCGGGCCGATTCCTGGATTAGAAGCGATGCTGTCCATGAGTCCTTGCTGCTTCATGAAAAGGAGTTCCCCTTGCAGTTGGATTCCAAAGCTTTGCTTTTCCAGAAATCTTAAGCAGGCCAAAAGAATGGATTCCTTCTTGGCTTGCTTAGTCAAGAAGGCATATTTTCATTGCTTCCTGAGCTACCCCTTACAATGGCCCTTCCCAGCACTCCGGGCCAGATTTATGAAAGGGTTCACATTAATAAAAAAAATCCCGGGCCGATTCCTGGATTAGAAGCAATGCTGTCCATGAGTCCTTGCTGCTTCATGAAAAGGAGTTCCCCTTGCAGTTGAATTCCAAAGCTTTGCTTTTCCAGAAATCTTAGGCAGGCCAAAAGAGTGGATTCCTTATTGGCTATGCGGCGACAGCTAACTACTTTCTGCACCAGCTGCACTGCTCTTTGCTCCATGCTGCCACTGTCTGCATGTTGTGCCACCACAAGAGCCAAATCACTGCATCAGCTCTTCTCTTCACAGCCCACCCCCCAATCCCCCAATCATTCTATTAATGCGACCCCCCACTGTCCATTATTGTGACCGCCCTAATCCCTGGACCCGCTGGGGGGCGGGGGGGGGCCCCCCCCCCTATTATTGCGACCCTCGGATTAAGGGTACTACTGGGAATTCTAGGCAAATATAGTTCAGCGACTGAGGGCTTAAAATCTTACTGGTTTAGGGCTACCAGGCTACGTGGCTCAAGACTCGCGATTTGGTGGGCGAGCACGCCAAACCCGACCCTGCACTATTCAGCTAGTGAACACTTCAATTGCACAATTCAAGGTGCTCTGTTTGCTTCCCTGCTATAGGATTGAAACTCAATGCTTCGAGAAGTTCAGGGTTTAGGGATGCGGACAGGGATTTCGGACTCATGTCCGCTGTCTCTCAAAAAACCTGGCATCTAACAGATTAACTTGTTACGTGCGCACCCACCAAGGCTCGTAGCTCAGAACACTGAGCCACAGAACAAACGTTTAGGGTTTTTAAGGGCTCTATGGGGGATCTTTATAGTTACGGTTTAGGGTTTAAGGCGTCAGAAACCCAAGCCGGCCCAAACCAGCGATCGGTTTCAGAGCTTCAGAAGGAAGGGCTTTACGGGACTTCGTGTGTCATCGCTACTGACCAGCACCACCCAGAATGGGCTAAGCCCATCCAGGCCACAAACAGGTCTCGCGGTCTGGTAGCAGACGGCAAGGAGAAAACACCATTTCTTCAAAAATCGGTGTCCCTATGGTATGGATGCCAATGCCACGTCCGAGGGCCTCTGCAATTTTCTTGCAAGAAGATCGCACGCCGGCTGTAATAGGCGAATTCGCTCGGGCAGACCTGTCACGCCTTCGAAGAAGAGCCATATTGTGCCAGTGAAACATCCTGAAATCACCAGAACAACTTCGTTTTGGTAAGTACGAGATGGCTTGAGGGACTGCAGTGAACATGCAATGGCTATTCCACATCTGTCGTGTTGATTTGTATCTCAGCTAGCACGTGGATTTTGCAGCTGCTCAGAGATACCGAAATCTTAAGCCTAAACCCTGAAATATCGTACGCCTCGAAACGATCAAGATTCACAGAAACGAACCTAGAGCCCTGTAGCTGGTAGCCAATCTAGAATGCATTTCGTCTATGCCGGTGTCTAATCTCACACCCGAACATGCTCCACTTCCTCTGACGATATATTTGCTAAGAGCCCTGGTTTGAGGAACCCCAACCCTAAATCCTAAACGGTCCGCCAAGTCAAAAGACACATATAGTGCCGATATCCCCGCAACAAGCCACAGATGAACTCTCTACTGTTCCTAGGGAACCCTCTATGCACCTGCCACATTCCCCACAATAAAGTTTCGGTCGAAATGAAAAGCATCCCCACGCTTAAATGAACCCTGCTTCAAGCAACACCTCCAAACCTGCACTTCTTGCCGAAGGCGTCGACAGGAAGGCTATGGGGAGCCGCAGCCACACGGGGATACACAACATCTACAGAGGCCGTAACGACTAGAATGGGGTGCTATAGGCTTTGCTTGGGATTTATAATGCTGTGCGGCCAAACTCGAAAACTGCAGCTTAAGAGTTTAGGGTTCAGGGTCCTGTAAGGATTCAATTGCTCAGGCTCATGAAACTCGGGCGTTCGAAGGGTTCCCCCTACAGTAACTGCAGGTCAACTGGTACATGCACGTATATGCACATATGTACGTAAACATGAACCATCATCATACATATCTGTATGTATATGTGTACAGACACGTATCTACACAAACATGTGCATGTACATGGCTACTTAGACTATGAAAGACAGCCTAGATACTTTATCCTTCGGCTCACCCTCATCGTCACAGAAAGGGTAGTGTAACTAGGGGCCATAACAATTCGAGTAGCTTCTTGGGGATAGATGAAAACAATACCTATGTTGAAAACTTAAGGAAAAGCATCCGTAATTTGTCCACTCAAGAGTTTTAGGACGAGGGAGCTGCAGGGTTCCCTTTGTGAAGGGTGCAGTAAACGCTCCTTTAAAGCCCAGCAAGGGTGCAGGTTTAGGGTTGCTGGCATAGAAGAACCAGAGTTCAGTTTTCAAGTTGGGTTTAGGGTTTAGGGTTTAGGGGTTGGGGACATGAAGTGTGGGTAAAGCGCTGGTGTCGTAAGGACAAGACAAATTGCGTTAGCAATATTCCTAAAGAAGCCTGTGAACAATCACCACAAGTCTAACATCAACCTTACCTTAACAAACCTAGGGAGCCAGTAGTGCAACACGCCTACGCCCTAAACCCTAAACCCGAAACCCTGAGATTTAGGAGCAAGCCGGCAGTCGGAACCCCTCACAGGTTTAGGGTTTAGGGTCAAGCTTCTAAGGTGTAGGGTTCAGAGCTAAATTCGTAATCCATACTTAACAGGTAGTCTTGAATTTCGGGCTTACGGAAATATGATTTTAGAGACGAGAATTTCAAGCTTTCGCTTCTACTTTGCTACAGTTTCTTGTTGCGAATTTCCGCAGGCTTCTGGTCCTCATAGGGGAGGACATGCAGCTCCACAATCAGGTGTGGGAGCTTTGCACGTGCAAAAGCAAGGCCATCTGCCCCCCATCTCGGAGGGTTTCATGGCTTGGGTGCTCGGGGCTTAGGGGTTAGTTAACATGGGGGGCCTTATTAACTAGAAAAAGGGTTCATTTAACGAGGTCCATGATGGCTACTACAAGGGCTATTAAAAGGATTTAGTAGATGGGCCTTAGTAATTAGAATAGGGTTTTGGGGCCCATTATACTACAAGTATCATAAGGAACCCCCACAATAGTATTGGTAATTCTTTAGGCATCTGTATCAGGTTGAGGGTGTAGGGCCAGGGTTTAGAGCTTAGGCTAAGGTTTAGGGCCAATACCTGGGCATCATAGATAAAATTGGGCTTTGTCGTAGAACTCTGGCAGAATTATCAGCAAGCACCCTGAGGAATAGTACTATTGAAGCATGGCCCCTATGCCCTTTGCTCGGGCTAGTCTTTAGTCTTGCGGATTTATGAAACAATTTAGAACGTGAGAGTTTGAGTTTCACGATTTCGGACCGGATACACTGAAGAATCCCCTCGTTCAGTGTCGATACCACCCAAATCCTCCCAAGCCGACGCCCAAAACACTACTGTGAGAACCCTGAGCCCTCCTCCTTCGTTGAACAGTCTACCGGT
>CAJNDT010003275.1:0-24077 GCA_905221615.1 Symbiodinium sp. CCMP2592
GGGAGTGCTCGGACGCGCCTTTGCCTTCGGCCCGGGCCCGGCACCGTTGCTTCCGGGCGAGAACAGCCGCCTCCGAGGCGTCTTGGGTGAGCCTGGGGACTCGGAAGTTTGAAGCCGCTTTCTCTTCCGAGACTGGGGCGTCTTGTTCGCTGTGGGACCCGGCTGCTGGCTTTTCTCGGACGCCTCGTTTGGAGTGGTGATCTTCTTCTTGGTAGGAGTCTCGGGGCCGCCGTCACACTCCTTCAGCACGAGGGGCCGACTCACCGCGAAGCGGTCTTGAATCTTCATCTCCTCCAGCAGCTGACCCACAGCTCGGACGCACACTCCCCGCTTGATTGTGCATTTGGCCCACAGGAAGGGATCGGCCAAGACGGGGTCACCTCCTGCACAGAGCTCGGCCGGAAGCTTGACCTTGGTCTTGGCTCGGGCGGCGGATGTGACCAAGGTGTTGTCGACGAGGTTGAACTGCCCATCCGCGATCTTCTCGAGGCTCCAGTAGCTGTGCTCCGCCCAGAAGTCCTGTGTCTCAGTGACTGAGTTACGTACTAATACTAATTATTCTTGCTAAGTATTAATTAATTAATTAATTAATTAGGGGGATTCCACTCCTAGTTTCACACAACTTGTACCGCTCCAGTCCTTCAACGTCTTCTGCTCGGACACTCGGAAGGTGGACCCTCGGGCGCCGAGTAACTCGTACCGCTCCTTGAGCTTCCTCGTCAGTCGCCCAAGGCTCTTGCACGGCAGAGCACTCGCAGGGTCCATCCCACAGAGGTAACCCAGCACGCTGGCCACATCCAGCCTCGACAAGGACTTCTTTCTGCCTCCCGCCGTCCTCGGGCGCCGGCTGCACCGTTGTCGTGCTCAGCCACTCGGACAGGCCGCTGTTGAGCTCGGACAGTATGCCCAGACTGACCTCCTTGCTCAACAGCTTCACCTTGTTCATGTGGCCCGGCAGCTTGGTCTCGGACGGCTCGGGCTCGTTGTTGAAGTCCATGTGCCCGGCCTTGATGTTAGCCAGCATAAAGCTGGCTTCGCTCGGGTGGGACTCGAAGTAGCCCATGAGCTCGCTCAGAATCTGAGCCTGGCCCTGCCTCTGCTGCAAGGCGATCGCCTCTCGGACCTGAACCTTCTCCTTGTCCTCCAGACGGGCCTTCTTGGCCGCCGCTGCCTCCGCCTTCTTGCCCTTCTTCGGCGGCATCTCGGGCAGGCGGAGCTCGGGCAGACGCAAGAGCTCGGAGGACTCGGGAGGTCAGGTCTCGGGCGGTTGTGCCCGAAAGTGCAGATCAGGGCTCGGGCGGTTTTGCCCGAAAGTGCAGATCAGAGTTGGGGCACCTTTGCCCGATGCAGACCAGAGCTCGGGCACCTTTGCCCGAAAATACAGACCAGAGCTCGGGCACCTTTGCCCGAAAATGCAGACCAGAGCGCGGGCAGCTTTGCCCGAAAGTGCAAATCAGAGCTCGGGCACCTTTGCCCGAAAGTGAAGATCAGAGCTCGGGCACCTTTGCCCGAAAGTGAAGATCAGAGCTCGGGCACCTTTGCCCAGATGAGGATATGGTCCCGGGTCTCCAGGTCAGATCTCCTGCAATTCCCCAGAACTGCAGGATTGTCCGCGAGGAGGCTTCCTAAACAATTGTTTGTTTACTGATTGTTGAATGTTGTATGAAATGTCTAATGTAGCTGCTGGCCTTTGCTCGCTGCTGGCCTTGCTTGAATTGCAGCGAATCCTCGGCTTCTGTCTGTACCTGATGCATAACATTATTATTATAGTGGCTGCCTGCCTGTGCAGTAATTGAATCTTGCATTCGCATCCTCGTCTGCTCCCTCTCTTCTAATTTTGAGCTGGCGACAGCTTCCTGGAATGCAGAGTATCGCTCGGAAAATCGTGCAGGTTGCTTTCAAGCAGCAAGTTCCAATGGATTTCTGGTCTCATGCCTGCAACCGCTGCAACTGGATCTGTGCCTAGAGCCTCAGAACTGCAAAGCCTGGCCTCTAGACAAGTGCTCCTCGGGCCTGCGAAATGAAAGAACCGTCTCGAACATGTCCTAGCTGACGGCCGTTACATGTCAATCCTGTACTGAACCGTTCCCTCTTCACGTGCGAAGCGACTCTTTTTTGCTGCTGCACCTCGGACGACTGCCCCTCGGACGAAGCATCTACCCTTGCGGATGCTTTCCCAAAAAACGGTGCCTGATCGGCGTCCTCGGGGCTTCGTCGGCCTCGCTGGCCTGACTCGCAGCGGCGCCCTGGTGCCTCACTCGGACGTGCTCGGCATAGGTCTCGGCCAGGTCTCGGCCCTCAAGCCACACCCACTCGGGCAGGGTCTCGACACATCTTCTGTTGGTGTACCCCCAGACCACAGCCTGCGACACCCAGTCCCGGACCGTCTCGTGCCACCTCAGCTGCCTCTCCAGTTGAGTGATCTTCACCCTGGCCCGCCGCAGCTCATCCCGGGCAAGCCGCAGCTCCTCCTCGGGCGAGACAGCAGCCTCCTCGGGCGAAGCAGCAGCGATAGGCTGGGCCGGCACATCCTCGGTTGGATCTTCCTGCTGTCAAGAACTCAGCAGAAGATTTATGTGGGCAACCTGCTGTGGTTTGATTTCCCGATCGCGGCGAAGACTTCTACAGGATGTACATGTCTTAAAATGGCCGGTCAGAGTCTGAACTACGCCTGTCCGAGGGTGAGTACGACTATGTTAGAGTCCTCAGGTAGCTGATGATTCTCATGGAAGACTCTCTGTCATTTCTTATCCCTGCTCGGTCCTCTTCGGCCTCTTCCTCCGCCTCTTCCGCCTCCTCGGCCGCAGGGTCCTCGCTGTCTGACGAGAGAGCCATGCCGTCCTGGTCCGCTGGCCTGCCCCGGTGCTTTATCTTCTTCTTGTCGGCCTTCTTCTTCTTCTTCGCCTTCTTCTTCTCGGCCGCCGACTTTTTTCCTCTCTTGTACAGCTTCTGCAGGATCTTCCTACGCTCTTCGGGCGTTTTTGCAGCGGCCACCTCTGCATGGTCTCCATACCGAGACTTGACTCGGCCGCGGCTCTCCTTACGTTTGAGCTCGTACATCTTCCCGAGCTTCTTCCGCCGATCAGCAGGAGACATGTCCTCGGACACTTCTGCAGCATATTTTGTGCTGAACCTCTTCTCGGCCTTCTTCTTCGGAGCCGCCTCCACCAAGGCCATCTGAGGCAATGCAGTAAGTGCTCGGACGAGGACTCAGACACTACGTGACTACGAGTCGGACTGCCAGTCAATGCTCGGACTACTTTCGGACTTGCCTTCAATGTAGGGAACCTTACAACCTCAGGTGCTGGGGCTACTTTTGGGACTTGCATTCAAGGAACCTTCCAGACTCAGGTGCAGGGAGAAAGTTGTTGTGCTTAGATATGTTGCCTCTCACTGGCTCTACTGCATGCTGCTAAGCAAATCCACGGCCGGGTTGAGTTCTAAATTGGACTACTCTTGGGAGTTGATGTCTGCAGGAGCGCTTTGGCAGAAAGTCCTCTGCTGCAATGACAAATGTCTTGCTCGGCTTCTTCAACTAACTGCAGGCCATGCCCAAGAAACACTTGCAGGACGGGAAAGCAAGAGAGGGGCACTCGCTCGGAAGCAGCCGAATCGTCGAAGCCGCATCGCCGTCGCTTCGGTCCGGCCTGAGCAGTCAGAACGGCAGGAAAAGGCTGGCAGGCTAGCTGCGAAAAGCCCTGACCAGGAAGGACCCCGCGAAGGCCCTGCGAAGGCACACCCCCTTCGACCGCAGGCCTGCGAGCCCCGACTGCCGGGGGGTTCGGCGAGCTTCGGCGAACCCCTCTCTTTCTCTCTCTCTTAATAGGCAAAGAAGAGCCCCGCGAAGCCCCGCGAAGCCCCGCGAAGGGCTGCGAACCCCTCCCTCGGAGCCTTCGGCGACCAGCCCTCTGCGAACGCTTTGGCCCTTCGCCTCGAACCTCTGCGAACCCTTGCTCCAGCCCCTTCGGCGACCCTCTGCGAACCCTTCGTCCGGATTGCAAGAACACCTCCCTTGTTTGCGACCTCTCCAGGCTACGGATGCCTCGGCTTCTCCCTCTTATGCCAAGAATTCCGTGCGGCTGGCTAGATACTAGGATAGTCAATCTTGCTCGTGTGTTGCACTTTTTTCCAGTGTCTGAGTTTCAGACTCAGCAGCTCGGTCGAAGACGATTCCGCGGCATCTCGGGCACCTCATGTGTAGAATGCTCCTACACGATGTGTCCTCTCTTGGGTTTAGGGTCTAGGGCCTAGGGAGTGACACGGACTTTGTAAATTGCTCCTACACTAATTAATGTCTCCTCCCTTGGGTTTAGGGTGTAGGGCCTAGGGCAAAGGGACGAACTCGGGCTTTGTTAAATTTAAAATGCTCCTACACTATTTAAAAATGTGTCCTTTCTTGGGTTAAGGGTGTAGGACCTAGGGCTTAAGTACAAACTCCGGCTTGTAAATTGCTCCTACAGTAGTGTGTCCTTTTTTGGCTTTAGGGTGTAGAGCCCAGGGCTTAGGAACAAACTCGGGCTTTGTAAAATGCTCACACACTACTTACTCATGTGTCCTCTCTTGGGTTTAGGCTGTAGGACCTAGGGCTTAGGGACAAACTCGGGCTTTGTACAATGCTCCTACACTAAAAACTAATGTGTCCTCGGTGGGCTTTAGGGTGTAGGGACAAGGGCTTCGGGACAGACTCGGGCTTTGTAAATAATATGCTCCTACACTAACTCTCTTGGGTTTAAAGTCTGGGACCTAGGGCTTAGGGACAAACACGGGCTTTGTAAATTGCTCCTACACTAATTAATGTGTCCTCCCTTGGGTTTAGGGTGTAGGACCTACGGCCTAGGGAGAAACTCGGGCTGTGTAAAAAATGGTCGTAAAATAATTACTACTGTGTCCTGTCTTGGGTTTAGGGTGTAGGGCCCAGGGCTTAGGGACAAACTCGGGCTTTCTACTTGTAAACTGCTCCTAGAGTAAGTTAATTTCTGTGTCCTGTCTTTGCTTCATGGTCTAGGGCCTAGGGCTTAGGGACAAAGACCTTCGTGGCTGAATGCCAGCAGTGTCCAGAAAGCCTATGTTATACAGCATTAGAGACAAAGGCTAGCTCTTGAATTATCCGTCTCGAACAAGTACTCGGACGTGCTTCTGCTTGCAGACCCCGACTAGATGATATGATTCGGGCAGACTGACTGGGGTGGGCTGAAGCCTTATTCAAAAAAGGCACTTATCCTAGTCTAGCCTGCACAAACCCGCAAGCATGAGGATCTCCGCCAGGAAGTGCCACTCCGATGTCTGGACCGAGCCCCCGCTGTGCTGCGACTGCTGTGTTGGTTGTTGGAAGAGGGATGCCTTGCCGTGATGGCAGTTGTGCTGGCATGTCGCATGGGGCAGTGGTGCTGAAAGGTGCCATTCCTGCCGCGGCTTGCTCCAGAGCTCAAGCTCTCGTCGTCAAGGAGCGGCGGCGATGTGCCCGAGTAGTAGACGCCGCTGGTGGTCGTCAAAGCCCTACGGCGCTCGAAGCCGCTGGAGGCGAGCTACTCGCCAGGTGGTACGCTCGGCGATGGCTTCCTTGAGATTCTGCACTTTCCGCCCACACCGGACGCTGGCCGAGTGCGCCGAACTCCGAGTTGACGTCGGCCTTGGCCTACAGCAGCATGCCGACCACCTCCTGATGGCCTTCCTCGCAACAAAGCCTAGACTTGACACCAATGCCGAGAAAGCGACCTAGTGCTCAAGGGTCCGAAACAACAGCCCAAGTGTGGCCGAGGAATACAGGCAGCCCCAAGCAAAGGATAAGTAGATGGGAGTGTTTAGGGTGCCAGGTCTATTGCTTAGGTTCCTTACTTCGGCGAATCATCCCTGGATCTGCGGCCTGAACCCCGCTAGCCTGGTCGACGTCACAGCCGAAGGCTTCTTTCTCCTGACCAGGGCAGTTGTCAATACTGTCGGTTTCTATTTTGGAAAACGCTCGGGTGCTTGAAGGCGGAGAATGGGGGATATGGAAGAGAAGATTGAGGCTGCAGCACCTTTGTCATGCTGTCGCATGGTTAAATTAGAGGATGGATTGCCGGAGACATCTCTATGTTCATTGGATATGGACCAGGAATCCACTATGTACGGTCTTGCTGGAATTCCTGTTCTACTGGAAGAGTACAAGAGTTGTTTTTTTTTCATGCCTGATACACCAGTAGCAATAGGAATGGAACTAGCAGGAGTACTGCTGCTACAAGGATTAGAGCATCTCGAGTACGACAAGTTGTACTGCTCAAACTAAGAAAACTTAAAACTACCACGAGTCGCACCACCCTTACCAGCAGCAGCAGGAATAGCACTACTACCACCAGGACAACGAGCAGCACCGCTGACGGATTTGTGGTCTTATTTTACTATGTGTCAAACTTCCACGCAATCACGCCGCAGATTTTGGTTCTGTAATACGGTACGACGTGGTTGGGTAATGCTGCTTCTGTGAAAATTAGCCAAGTTGTAATTTATTACTGTTATTTTTTACTCTTACTGCGAATACGAAGGCAATTGAAGTCTTCGCAAACACAAAGAAAACTTCGCTTATTGTTTAAAACGCATAACTATGATGATTTTTGTTTTGTTTAGTATTCTTCTGTTTGACTATTCAACGCAGTTCCTGCGCCGATTCAGCTCTCCACGCAGTGACGGCGCAGAGCTTGCTCCACGCAGTCACGGCGCAGAGCTGGGTCCACGCAGTGACTGCGCAGCGTTTGGTGGCAGCATGAATTACATCTATATTAAACAGCACTTAGTATGAATAATTGTAATAGTACTTAATTAATACAACTGATTTAAATTTAATACAACAACTACTACTAGAAATACTACTACTAGAATTAATACTTGTAGTACTAGTATTACTACTATAATAAAACTCATTGTAGTAGTACTGTCACTAGCACTTGTACTAGTACTAATACTAGCAGTAATACTAATACTAACAATAATAATTATCAAGTAATGCTGAATGCTACTAGTAGTTGCCGTAATAGTAGTAATAATAATAATAATCGTAACAATAGTTATAAAACTACTTGTACTACTATATCTATTCATAGTAATGGCATCCAATTATTTATTGCTGCTGTATGACTAGTAGTACTATTACAAACACTTGTAATGGTACTTTGGTACTGATGCTACGATTAATACAAGTACTACTACTACCAGTGCTGCTACCAATATTTAGTGCTACTACTACTATAACTATTATTAATAATAAGATTCCTACTACTAATAATTATTTCATATTACTATTAATGCTACTAGCACTCGTGGCAATGCGAGAAATGATAATAATTTAAGTGCTAGCAATACTTCTAGCAATACTCATATTCTTAGAACTCATATCCGAATTAATATTATTAGAAATATTAATTAAGTAATAATAATTTAATTATTTCATATTATTTTAATTACAGGATTCCACGCAGTGCCTGCGCCGACCAGCATCTCCACGCAGTCACGGCGCAGAGGGGCCTCCACGCAGTCACGGCGCAGAGGGGCTTCCACGCAGTCACGGCGCAGAGCTGTCTGGTCACGTATTATTCAAAGTTACAAGGACCTTGCTATGCGGCTCTACATCCAAACTTGTAACATAAGTTCGCATGCCTGACAATTCTGAACTCCAACCTGCAGCAAGGGCCTCGGACGTGTTTCGGCTCGGATGGCACCAGGCTGCTGTCCCGCCTCAGATTCGACAGAGCTTGGACTGAAACTACTCCTACTCCGTTCTTGTCGAGGACTTGAATTCAAGGATACCTCTCGGACGACTTCTGCCTGCTGCTGCTTCTCTGTCTGTCTCATTTTTATTGGCAGAGACTCCCCAATCCGGAAGAAACCCCATCAGAACCATCCGAGAAATCCAAGGACGACAACGCTGGGTGCCTCGCGACGGGTCTGCATTGGGCATGCCGTCACCTGCGACCAGGTCAAATCAAAGTCTGTGACCGCTGAAGGTGTCAAGAACAAGCACTTCCTGCAAGCTGCACGGGTCCTTTTTTCGCCGCAAGTGGCGAACGGCGCTTATTCGGATGCAAGATGCAGCGGCTATGCCGACTGCACAAAAGCCGTGCCTTCACGGAGGCAAAAGAGATTTTGCACTCGGGCGACTGATTTATGATGATTGATGAGCTTGCTTCTGTAGAATGCTTGCATATGCATAAGTTAATAAGTATCCAATTCACATTGCCTGTGCAATTCTTTAAAGCATCGCAGCTCTGATGAGGTACTAATTATGTATGTAATTTTAGCCGCCATCTCGGACAAAATCTACCTTTGCTCCGGATCAAGACTCGGGCAGGACTTGGACCGGACGTGGCTCAGTCCTCGCTGCCCTCCTCTTTGCCCGCCGCCTTGCTCTTGCCCTTGCCCTTGGTCCGAGCTCGGGCGGCCCTCATCTCCCTAACCTTCGCCACCGCCTTGGCCTTCTCCTCCGCCTGGGCTCGGGCTGCCAGACGCTGCCGATGCGTCGCCATGATCGCCCGCTCCTCCTCCTCCGCCGTCCGCTCCACCTGACGTGGAATCTGGCAAAAAAGGCATGACTGACACTGACCGCTGCTCACTTCAGAAAACTTAACTGTTTAACTAATTTGAGTTGAGCTGCGAACCAGCTGCTCCGCTGCCTCGGGCGGGTGCTCGGGCTCCCTGGCCGGTGAGGCGACCTCCTCGGGCGGCTTCTGGATCGGCCCCTCGTCCTTGTCATAGAGGTGTGGGAGGTGCCTTGAAGGCGACCTTCGGCTCGGGCGGCGATCCAGATCCGGAGGCGGGCTCGGGCTCGGGCGGCGATCCGGATCCGGAGGCGGGCTCCTCGTACTGCATCCGGATCTGCTCGGCCATTGACGGTGGCGGTCCACGGGGCGGCGGTGGCGGCGGGAGCTGTCGTCGAGGTCTTCGGGCGCCCTGCTGGGGATCTGTTCCCGTCGTTCCGAAATTAGCCTGGAATGAGGGGCCTCTACATTCACTTCGGGTGGCACCAATTCCAGCAGACCCCAAACAAGCTTCCGAATAGACCGACCCTGTGCCTGCGAAGGAGTGGACTCCTGGAGCCACGCGGTGCCTCCGCCTCGGACGCCTTCGCCACTGCCACTGCTGGCTCCGCCTCGGACGCCTTCGCCACTGCCACTGCTGGCTCCGCCTCGGACGCCTTCGCCACTGCCACTGCTGCCGCCGGCTTGGGTGCCAGGACCCGCGGCATCTTCTTCGGCTGCAGCTGCTTGGGGCCCTCCGAGCCACGAGCTGGCGGTGCTGGCGCTGCCCTGGATGGCGAGCTTTGGATTAGGCACCCAACGGAAGAAGGAATCCTCTGGGAAGACCAGCTCCTAGCGCCCCCTCGGACTGTACCCCTGCATGACCAAAGGCCCTGAAGAGAAGTTTAATTAATGCTTTTGGGTAAGGGCAACAATAAAGAGGTTGGGAAGGTCTCTGGCCTTCTCAACAACTCGGGCGGAGGCTTGTCGGAGGACGCGGGCCGAAGCTTATTGGTGGTCCCTTCGGGCTCGGAAGGGCCGACGAAGACTCCGTCGTAGCAGTAGCCGCCGGTACCAGGATCGGGTCCGAGGAAGTCCTGCCATGCCCGTTGGTACAGTTACCAAGAAAAGTTAGTATTTATACATAAATGATAAAAATACCAAGCAAAACTCCTCCGTCCTCTGTCCTGGTCGGCTCGGACGGCTTCGCCACGGGCATCGGCTTGGGCTTCGGCTCCGGCTTGGGGTTTGCAGCTTTCGAGAGCGGCGGAGGCGACTGCTCGGGCGACTTGGCTTTTGCCGGTGCCGGTGGAGCCTTCACCGTCACGGACCCAGTGGCCTTCCCAGTCGTAGTCGCCTCGGGCACTCTGGAACCAGTGGCCTTCCCAGTCGTAGTCGCCTCGGGCGCCGCGGCCTTGCCAGTCGAAGTCGGCTCGGGCACCCTGGGCACGGTGGCCTTGGCAGTCGAAGTCGGCTTGGACACCGCGGGCGAAGTGGCTGGTGTCTCGGGCGGCACGGCCTGATGGCGGACTCGGGCGAAAACGAAAATATGAACAGGGCTGTTATTAGTAAAATCTCGGGCGGCCCTTGGTTGCCAGTGATCCCTGCCTGACTTCCTGATGATGATGCCTGCACGGGCGGCTCGGACGGTGCAACCGTCGGCCAAAAAGCCTGATGTGGACTTGATGTCATTAAATGAGTTAAAATAACTAAGTGAACCAAGCGATCAAAAGTTCTACTGAAGCCCCAAGTCTGTGCTCAAAACCCTGAAGATCCCTCAAGTCCACGAGTTAATGTCCTAAACCTTTAAGCCCAGATCTCGGACGAGGCCAAGCGGCATCATCACTGTCGTGATGGAAGTCAGGCCGCGGCGGCTCGGACATGTCCAGCCACTCGGGCAACTCATTCTGCAGGAAGAAACGCCGCTCCTGAATGAGCCCCGGCAGTGTACTCCTCTGCTTGGGAATCGCATCGGAGTTTTGGCCCTGGTGGGCGTCCAGCAGACTCCTCGTCACCTTCGCCGTGTGCTCCCGAAAGTAGCACCACCCGTGCGGGTGCTCGGACGCGACGCCGAAGATGTCCTCAGATAATTATGCCGAAATTAGAAAAGAGGATGCCAAAAGCAAAGAATTTACTACACTATTCACGACTATTTAAATTTGTTTAAATTAATTCTTTCAATTAATTGAAAATGTTACTGGCACCTGCTATGAATGAATGCAGGCCAAACTCGAACCACACCTCGGGCGGCAAAGGCGACAGCTGATAGAGGCACCATGCGACCTCGGGCGCCGTCTCCCAGAACTGCTCCAAGTCCACTCGGTCCTCGGATGCAACCAGAATGGGCCGATGCAGATCTGCAGGAAATTTAGAAAGAACCAATTCCCGCCCATCTAGGACCAGCTACGGCAGAAACGTTACGTTGTTACACATAATTAATTAATTAATTTCTCGGTCAAACTTTAGAAATAGTTATCTAATCTACCATGCAGAAAATATTTCAGACGTCTAGGAAGCTAGACTTGGTCACTGGGCTTCATAGTTCGACTGCTATTCTTCCAAAGTCACAACGGGACTTGCAGTTGGCGGCATTAGAGTAATTCACTTATGAATTACATGATTCTTAATTGGAAAGTAAATTGCTAATTAAGAATTAGGAATTTATTTATTTATGTATTAATGAATGTTTTAAGAAATTATTATGACCTGTCTGTACAGTGGAGAGTAACTGCTACACTCCGACTGCTGCTATACCCTGTATTGCATTGCTTGGGTTCCTGACCGAAACTGCCGAGCAATATTCGGTGACATTGACATTGGCTGGACAAACAGCTTGCAACAACAGTTTCCAAAAAAGGAAGAGCAGCCTAGTATCTATGGTCGTAGCACTTTTGGTTTCCGGGTCTTTGGGAACTGGCAGGAAGCCTGACGCAGTCTGGACTCAGGTTCAGAAGCACTTTACTTTCATGAATGTCTGACGGAAGCTACCACTAGCACTTCTGCTCTGCATTGGCTTGAACTTTAAATTTGGCAGCTTCCGTTCTATCTTTTGGCTCAGGAACAATCAAAGAGCACTGAATTCTGAATTGTCTACGCCCTCAGAATTGGTATGCATCTGAAGCCAAAGTGGGCCCTATTGGAGTGTGGTTTTCACTGGGACTCTACTTGCCCAAACTTTTGTGATAACATTCCTGCCTGGATGCTAGTGAATTGAATGCTGCAAAGGGACATAGTGAACAGTTCGGCCGTCTGTTCGGAGGCGGTCGCCACGTTTGGGCTCGGGAAAGCCATTGTCATGCTGGGCGCCTATGGTTGATGGACTGCAGCAGACAGGTCTGCGAAAACTCTTAATTTAATACTTTTTAAGTGAACCTGAAGCCATGAAGAATTCAGATTAAATAGCCAAGTCTCGAAGCCAAGCAAAGGCCTTTCTGCATCCGACCTGAATCTGCCGTGGCACGTCGCTCCATTCCTCGGACTTCACCACATAGCGCAGCACCTGTCCGCAGAGGTCTCGGGCGAAGTCCAAAGCTCTCGGATGGGAATGTCTGGCCAAGGCCGAAATGACCTGAGATGGAAAATTTACGATTTTAATGCTGATAAAGTACATTTTTATTAATTTAGTAAGACTAATGAGAAGTAGCACGGAAACCGATCCTGAAGTGAAGCCAGGCCGCAATCCAAGAGCCTTCGTCCGCCCTGAGCTTGTAAAGGACCCACGCCAGCTCGTACCGGTCCCGAAACAGAGCTTTGACCACTTGCTTGAGAGGCCAGCTGCACGGCGGCAGCAGAGGATTCAGATGTCTCGGGAAGCCTGCCGAGATGCACAGATGTACAACAACAAAAAAAAAAACCTTGGGCCTGTGTCCCGACTATTTCAAACAGAGCCGGGCCTCGGTCCATCAAAGTGGGTCTCGGGCGGCCCATGTCCATCTGATCCTCTATGTAGTCCATCGGCGGCTCTCGGAATAAAAACCGGATACGGTTATCCTCGGACGGGCCGCCTTCCTCATCTCCGGACTCCCAATCCGGCATATCCTCCGGCCGGATGGTGATCAGAGTTCGGCCCTCCGACGGGCCTGCCATGGCTCCTCGGGCGAAAGCCGGAGCACGGCACGGGCAAGGAGGAAAACTCTCCAAAAAGCCAGGCTTTTAATTATTTATTGTTGAGCATGAGAATTAGTCTGTGTATGAATTAGCACGTCCTCAGATGCCAGGGTGGCGGGTGCTGTGATTTTAATTTTGGCTGGCTGCCTGAAGTACACTGGATGGCACTAAAGCCTACCGCTCGGGCATGTCCTTAAGTAAGTAACTAAATACCGCTCGGGCATGTCATTAAGTAACTAAGGCCTAGCACTCGGACGGCCCCATGTCATGTCTTCCGAACTTCTCACTTAATTAACGCCTGGGGAAGCTGCGGACATGCAGCAAGTTCTGCTCAAGCTGAGGCAGTGCAGTGCTCATGCAGCCCTGTGCAGTCACTCCGACATGTCGTTACACAACCGCTGCAGAAGCGACAAATGCATGCTTGCACGCGGCGAGCCTCGGACATCGCGAATCGCGAGGTCGGCTGCAGCTTCATCGGGCGCCGGCGGCTGCTCCTTCGAGCATGGGAAGTTAAGTTGGCAACAAATTACTGTGGGATACCTTCAACTGACTGTCTGATTCTTCGTGTCTATTAATGCAAGGTCTCAGCTGTGGGTTTGTCTGCTTGTGTCTCGGGCTGGGTGGCTCTGCTTCCAACTCTGAACTCAGATGACAAATATTCGTTCATGCTACTCTCAAATGAATTCCCTCTTGGAAATCCAAAATGCCCTGGGGCCCTGGTTGGGAGACTCTTGACATGGTTTCTCTGCCACGGGCAAGGAAGCTTCTGGTCGGCAGCGAGATCCAGGGGTTTCAAGGTAGAATATAGTTTGATTTGATGTTCGATCCACTGCTTGAATTAATGATAAGCCTGGGGTGCCCTGAACCCCTTGAAACCCTGCATCTCGGACGGCATCTGTTCAGTTCATGATTAGTCTTATTTATTACTAATTACTAGACTAGGATTCAATAAGTTACTTATATTATTTTTATTGAAGGCCACTCCTCCCGCTTCGGTCCATGATTTAAACTGAGTCATGCGTTGATACGGAAGATCTCATGGCAAATGAGAACCCAGCACTCCAAGCCAACTACTAAATAGAAATTTTCCTCGGACAGACTTGCTCAGTACGACTTAGTCTGATTCGGTCCATATTTATATGTGTACATATATATATATATTATATATATCATATGACATACAGAAATAGAATGACAACATTTGTCAACATCATTAATTGAATTTGTTGCTACTAGTACTTGCTCGGCCCTTAGAGCTTCCAAGACAAATTCATGCCGTTCCCACTGCTCGAGTCTGATTTTGTTGTTAATTTAATTGTTAGGACTTGTCAAATGGAGAATTAATGAATCCTGAAATCTGGCTCTGCAGGTCAAGGGCTGAGAAAATTAGAGAGCCCGAGTTCCTATGCGATTTTGATTTTATATTTCATACTTAATGTCATTAAATGAATATTGTAGTAAATAGTCATGAATATCTACCCGAAGGATCCCCGGAATAGCAAGACATAAAGAATCAATGAATCAGTCGGTTGATTGGCAGCATGTCAGTAGTGTACTAATCTGTCTTGAGAAACCAAAAGGCAGCCTTATGCGGCCGAAACCGCACAACCGCATCCTCGAACCGTGCCACTTCACTTCTTAAAATTGGAATCTAGATCATCCATTGAGAGTTCAACAATTGAGAAGTATACTAAATTGGTTACATAGACAGAAGAGTACATTGCTCCATCGTTTCACGAAATCCTTTCAAAATTATTACTAATTACTTTTTAATTACTCAAATGCATCGGCAAGCCGAAACTTCCTACCGACCCTCCAGAGACACTTGAGGAATGCCCTGAACGGCTGAATCTACCTGGATTTGGCTTGTCTTTCCTCCTAAGATTTCTAAGATCTTGTGATCGGGACCGAGTGAAGTTTACTTTTATGTCTAATCTTGTTCTCGATTGTTCACGTAATAATTAAATTATTATTGCCGAATTCTTACTATACCTACGCTGTCGACGTCGCTGAATGAATCAAGCCCAGTCACACGGGATCTCCCCATTAAGCCTCGTCAGCTCTCAACCTCCTGCCTCTGGATACCCCTCGAGTTCGTAACTAGCCTGCAAGTTCAATTACTTAAAATACTTACAACGATTTGCTCCCCTGCTGCACTTCACTTTTCCATTAATATCTGCTCGTCTCGGACCGTGAGCAGCATGCGGCAGTCTCGTCTCGGACGAGAAAAAAGGCATGGAAGAATGGAAGAGCACCACGCGGCAGTCTGACTCGTCCCGGACGACAGGAAGAAAGGCGGTGGTGGAAAGCCCAGGCTCGTTGAGTCACTTCTGGCCAGGGCTTCAAGGCTTTGATTTGGGCTTACGGGCTTGGCTTTTCTTCATAAATTCCCGCCTTCTTCTCGGACGACTCGGCCTTTGGCTCGGCAGCTTTCGCCTTGGGAGCCTCAGCCGCCTTCGGCACTCCCACCTGGACCTTTGCTGCAGCTTTGGCCTTAGCCATACTTTCCACCGCCACCGCCTTTGGCACCCCCGCCTTTGCCTCGGCCGCCTTTGCCACCGCCGCCTTTGCCTCCCCCGCCTTTGCCTCGGCCGCCTTTGCCACCGCCGCCTTTGCCTCCGCCGCCTTTGCCTCGGCCGCCTTTGCCACCGCCGCCTTTGCCTCCGCCGCCTCGGCCATCTTTGCCACCGCCACCGCCTTTGCCTCCGCCGCCTTTCCGCCCTTCTCGGGCTGCTTGCCACCTCCTTTCTCGGGCGGCTTCCCACCTCCTTTTTCGGGCGGCTTCCCACCTCCTTTGCCCTTCTCGGGCGGCTTCCCACCTCCTTTGCCGTCCGCCGCCTTTCCGCCCTTCTCGGGCGGCTTCCCTTTGCCGTCCCCCTTTCCGCCCTTCTCGGGCCCTTTGCCGTCCGCCCCCTTTCCGCCCTTCTCGGGCGGTCCTTTGCCGTCCGCCCCCTTTCCGCCCTTCTCGGGCGGTCCTTTGCCCTTTCCGATGCCGCCGCCCCATCCTTTGCCTTTTTCCCAGCCCTTGCCCGGCTGCTCGGGCGCCGCAGCAGGCTTCGGACGAAGTGGAACTTCGGCACGCTGGTAGACCTCGCCGAATTAATAAATGTGATAATGAATAATTGATAAGTGCCTCTAACTAGCCATGAAAGTTCCAGGATGTACTAGTCTGGGAACCGAAACTTATTTGCTACTAGTACTAGTACTAGTACTACTACTAGTACTAGTACTAGTACTCGTACTCGTACTCGTACTCGTACTCGTACTCGTACTAGTACTACTAGTACTACTAGTACTACTAGTACTACTAGTACTACTAGTACTACTACTACTACTACTACTACTACTACTACTACTACTACTACTACTACTACTACTACTACTACTACTACTACTACTACTACTACTACTACTACTACTACTACTACTACTACTACTACTACTACTACTACTACTACTACTACTACTTACTACTACTTACTACTACTACTACTACTACTACTACTACTACTACTACTACTACTACTACTACTACTACTACTACTACTACTACCTACTACAACTACTACTACTACTACTACTACTACTACTACTACTACTACTACTACTACTACTACTACTACTACTACTACTACTACTACTACTACTACTACTGCCACTACTACTGCCACTACTACTACTACCACTACTACTACTACGACGACGACGACTACTAGTTAATAACTCAGTCGCCTTCACTGTGGTATCTTCGGCGAAGACAATCGCGGTGACGGTGATACAGTAGTTGTACTCCTCCTTGGCCAGGGTGCAGCGAAGCTAGCTAGCTAACACAAATAACAAAAAATAATCAATTAACTAGTTACTAAGTTACTATATACTAAGCATTATTATATACTAGCGAATTAAATTAAATTAATAATGATATAATTAAGTCTTTTGGATTAATTTACTACAAAATAATTAAGAGTTACTCCTGGACTGACTTGAACTGAGTATCGGATGTCCACGTTAAGCCCTGCAAAGCCTGTATTACTGCTCTTCCAAGTCTCGGGCGCATGCAATGCGAAAATTGCCAACTGGGCCCGGGCCAACTGCAGGAGGTCCCTCAGCTCCTCGGATGCTTTCTGTGCATTAATAATTATTATGATTAGCAAATAATAGAGATTCCAGTCGGCCTGGAACTTAACTAGAAGGATACATCACAATACGACTAGGCAGTAGCAAGAACATGAAGCTGAGGTTCCTGAACAGCTCGGGTGAAGTCCGCCATCGTCACGGGCTTATTGATGGGCTGCAGTGGCAGCATCCCGTGGGCATCGGCGATCTGGAATTGGGGATGTTGCACACGAAAATATATTTGTTAGAACATTTAAATTCCAACCCCTGAAAGACAACCAATCAACCCCTCAATGACTCAAGGATCCGAAAAAAGTTGCTTAGCACGCCGAGCCACAGCCTTCCTGCAGGCATGCATGTACACCAAACGGGCATTCATGCAGCACCACTGGCGAAACAGGATGTTGTATGCCGCCGTAGGATCGGACGGGAGGTTGTCCATGTTCTCCATAAACTCGTTCACCTGTGGATACCTTGATTGGAGCTTAACTCGGGGCACGCATGAACCACACCAGGTCCAAACCCACCTCTTCCTACAGCCACTATTCACTATTAATACTAGCTATAAATAATAATCAAATATAGTTGTTATATTACTTATAATTATTTATTATTATTAAAATAATATTATTACTTATAATTATTATTATTATTAATTATAGTCTATTTATTGATTTAAAAGTATTAATAAAGGCAACACGGGGCTGAATCTTCAAACCGAGTTGCGGAGACGGCCGCCCGGCCGGCCGGCTGCTGCTTGACGGCTCGGACGCAGCACGAGAACTCGGCCGCCCACCACCACTGCTGCTAGCCGGCTCGGACGACGGAGGCCTGTACCTGTGAGGATGCCGTTTCTCGGGCGGCTGGCCAGCTTGCTCCGCCGCCTCCCGGAGCAAGCGACGCTTTTGCCGCAGCTTCTTATTGGGCTTGGAGCCTGGACGCCGCTTTTCCTGCAGGGGCTTTCTATTCAATCATCTCAACACCGTAAAATTAATTAACCCAAGTTATCTTTGGCTCAATTCAAGGGAAGGCTTAATTATTTATTATTTAGTTAGAGCTTACTTTTCCAAACACCGTCCTCGGGCACATCCTCATCCTCCTCCTCTTCCGCATCTTCGTCTCCGCCCGGCGGTTTCTCGGGCGGCTCCTCGTTCTTTCGGCCACCTCCACCGGCGGCGCTTGCCATGGCTGGCACAGAACTTCGATCTAAATGATTAATGTTTACAATTGACAAGGTACTCAATACTTCAAATTCTAGCCACTGACTACGTGTAAAATAATAGGTACATGTATGGGATTGAGACGAGGGCTCTCGTTCGTTAGAGAATTATTATGAGCCTTGCTACCACTAGCACTACCACACTGCTGCTGCTGCTACTACCACTACTTCTTCCACTACTTCTACTACTGGTGGCCCTGCTGCACGGGCTTGCTATCGTCTGGAGGCAAAGTGGGTGCTAAAACCCCAGCCGCTCAATCAAGTGCTTCACGAATTACTCGAGGATGATGGCGGCGGTGTCGGTCACAGCCACTGAAGTTTATTAAAAGTCTCATGAATTTTGCCAAATGCGGGACTGGACACATAGTCAATAGTAATAATAAACACCCTTTGACGTGTGGCCTGGATCTCGGACGTACCTCTGCAAACTCCAATGTGGCCCACGTTTAATATTTTTAGCAAGGTTTCAAGCCCCTTCGACCCAGAAATGTTTAGTCTTATTTGTTTATTGATGCTGCCACAGCCCTCGACACCCCGTCAATGGACCGGTCCTCGGACAATCGTGGTCAGCCAACGGCGAATCGCAGCGGGTGGCAGACCTGAGCGGCAGGTATTGCGATTGCGGGTGAGCAAGCTCCTTGGGTTGAAGGCTCCGAAGTCTAGAGTTTGGGGTTGTCGTTGTGGTTTATTTACGAATCTAAGTACTGAGGTGTGGGGCTGGGGACTGGATGTTCACGCAGTCCCAAATCCAAACACTCCCAACTTCGCAAACACAGGGCTCTTAATTGGCTGGAACAATATTGTATATTATAATGCAAAATCGATTGTGGGAATGCTGTGGCTGCTAGAGCATGCTTTTGATGTCTGTAGTCGGGGTCTTATAATCATAATAATTATATTGAGTTGGATCCTAGTAGCACTAGTAGTCTTCTTTGCTCTGGGCTCGGGCAGGAGGTATGGGTCGCTCGGGCAGTTGCAAGGATGGCTTGGTGGGGTGATGATCCATGGGACGCTGTTTAGTTTCTTAACTAACGAATGTCTATGACGATCAAAGAATGAGTATTATTATGATTGTCATGGCTCTCTTGAAGAATGAAGTTCCATGAACGATGCTTTGGGAAGCTCGGGCAGTTTCAACCTGGAATACGGAATGATCACTATTAGTATAATTATTACTTATTAGAATTATAAGCATTGCTATTCTCAGAACTCGGACAAGTCAATTGAAGCCTTCAGGTGGGGTTCGGGTTGACACCTCCTTTATTTATTTAGGGCTTACTAGTTGAAATTGAGGGTATAATTAGGGGGAATGAATCAATCAACCCCAACTGACTCCGTAACTGAGGCTCGGACCAGGGCCGGGCGGGGAGGGGAATGTGTATTATTAATATTATTATGGTTTAGGGTATAATTTAAGTATAGTCTTGATTTATTAGTAGGGTTTCAGACTACTGCTATTTGGGGGCTCGGGCGAGGTTGGAATGATCTGGTCGGGAGCCGCGGCCACCCAGACCAGTATCCGAAGATGCCAGGGTGAACTGAAAGCCGCATGCCGGAAGCCGGGAGCCTGACCGGTGGTCAGGCTGCCACGGCCGTCCAGGCCATGCCGGAAGCCGGGAGCCTGACCAGTGGTCAGGCTGCCACGGCCGTCCAGGCCATGCCGGAAGCCGGGAGCCTGACCGGTGGTCAGGCTGCCGCAGGCCGCCCAGACAAGGCTGCTTCCAGAAGACCGGGAGCCGGGAGCCTGACCGAAGTCAGGCCGCCACGGCCGCCCAGGCCTATTGAGCCGGGAGCCTGACCGGTGGTCAGGCCGCCGCGGCCACCTGGCATCTTGGATGCTGTTGAGGGGCCTGGTGCAATGCACCAGTCCACCTCTTCAAACCCAAACCTCTAATAACCACTAATCCTAAACGCGCCTCGTCACGAAGTCCAGGGCCCCCGGCAGTTACTAGAATTAAATTAAATTAAAACTGAACAAAGAACAACACTAACAGTAACAGTAACAACCCATCAATTCAACTAAGCCTCAACCCGAAACCCCAGCCTGAGTCAAGCCCCAACCCGACCCCAAACCCCAATCAACACAAGATCATGCTCCACCCGACAAACCCGCAAAGCTCCAATCTGAACACCCTGAAAACCCGGACCCCCCGAACCACCAATCCCTAGAACCTCGACCCCTGAGCTCCAAACCCTCAACACCAAACCCGCAACCCCACCAACACGCCAAGGCCCCAAGCTGAACCCCTCAACAACCTGGGCCCCCCAAACTCCCAAACCCCTTGACCCCCAAACCCTAACCCCAAACCCCCACACCCTGGACACTAAACCCGAAACCCAAAGAACCAAGCTACAACCATGGACCTGAAAGTGGGGCGCCGGCGTAGTGTCGCCGGTGCCCGCCGGAGGTGAAGGGGCGGGCTGGGGTTTAAGGTTAAGGGGAAGTTACAGGGGGATTTAAAGTTATGGGGAAGCTAATGCATATGTGTTATAATCATGTTGAGATAAAAATATTATGTGCAGATGATTGTGTAGGTGAGGCTCGGGCAGTTGTCGTTGGAATGGTTATTTGATACACTCGGGCGACCAGTACAATTTCAATTGCCACATAATATTAAACTAAGGTTAGATGTACTTAAGTAGGTGAGACTCGGGCGGTTCTTGTTGCTGCTACACTCGGGGGTATGGCATTAGTTATTTAACTGTTCTTATCATATTTACTACAAGAATTTATTGGGTAGCAAACAATTGGTTATTATTATTCCGTAGCTCTTATTCATTATCATAAGTAATAAGTTGTACATTGTCTTTGTAGTTGTCCAAATATTTAACCTATTGCTTCTCAAACAGTTATTAGAGTTCTTGTGATGGGCTGTGTTTGTTAAATTGTGTTCTTTCTTTGTGGCTCACAATTACTACACCGGAAGTATTACATATAAGCAACTACTCAGACTCTATTATCTAAAACTAATATAACAACAATACTAATCCTCGCATATTTAATATAATAATACTTGTAATTAGTTATAGTATATCTTAATACTAATTATATAAGAGTACCACTACTAATTATTATATTATATTAATACTAAATATATTAATACTAATATTAGCCACAGCCGAGGGCGAAGTTCGACGAAGGGGGCGGGGGTTCGGCGAAGGGGGGTCGAAGGGATTTGGGCTGCCCCCCCAGAGTGGTGCCTACGCCTGTTTGCCCTAGAAGTTCCTTTTGGGGATTACCTAATAGGATTCTAAATATGAGCCCCAAAAAGGAACTACTTTAGGGCCTTAGGGTAACCATTAGCTGTTGAATTGTAGTGGCGCAGTAGTTGTTAGGTTCATCCGGCTCTTAAACTTTTGATAAGACCCTGACAAGGCAATAGTCACCCAAAACGGCGTGCTGCACTCCAGTCCAAGCATGGCCTGAGCAGTCCCGACCCTGAAAACATGCTATTCAGGGGCCTCGGCTGGGGGGTCCTTATAATAAGGATCCTACTATTTAGGGTACTATATTAGGGACCCCTATTTTCGGAAATTTCCAGAGTTTCTGGAGCAGTGATACTCTTCAAAGGGACTCCTCAAGAAGCTTTGAACCCCTTCCTCACCGCTGTTTGCTGGAGCCTTCTGGAACTCGTCCATTCGGTGGGATGCCGTCGTAGTCTTTTCACCATGAAAACCCGATCCTGGCAAGCACTTAGGAGGCTTTTCAAGTTGCGGTGGAAAGATTCGTGGACACCCAGGCAAGCAGAAAGACGGACAGAAACAAAGCAATGGACCACGGCGCAAAGCGGTGCATGCATCGTTAAAGTTTGATGGAGACGCAGCAGACCGGCGGAAAGATGGAACAAACAACGGAGACAAGCAAAACGAAACCAGGTGATACTAATGGCTGTGTTCCGTGTGTACATGAAGATCATTGCGAGGGTGTCATCTTGTGTGCAGTCACTGATGCGCAGCTTGTTCAAGGTCAGGTGTACTCGAGCCAAGCACACGGGGTACACAGGTACTGGTGCGCAATTATGAACGACAGACAATCCGCACAACCGGCAGCATGCTCAGAACCAGCGCTACATCATGAACAAAGAAGTCGCAACAGCATGACCATCCTTGCCATCGTCTTCGTCATCATCCCCCGTCGTCTTCATCACATCAAGCGCCATCAGCGAACAAACCCAACAATCAGAACACCCAAAGTTAAAACCAACAGGGCATCAGGTTGGAAACGAGTAGGCAGCTGGTCCTGCAGTGGACTTTGGCGAGAGTCGGCCGACCTTACTCTCCGGCGCACTGGGGTCAACGCCGGCCTTCTTCTGAAGCTGCAGCCTGGGTTTAGGGCTTACCCATAGGCCCCAAAGTAGTTCCTTTTTTGGATTACTTTATAGGATTCTAAATATGAACCCCAAAAAGGAACTACTTGAGGGCCTTAGGGTTTTAGGGCTTAGAGCAAAGAGAAGAAGTGCAAGTTGGATGGAGGTTCGTGTGTGGCTTTGGGGTTTACGGTCTAGGACAGGCAGGGTAGGAGTGTTGTTGTGTTTGCTGTCGTTGTTTTGTTCGCTGTCGTTGCGGGGCGCGTTTTTTTGCAGTCGTTGCGGGGCGCGTTTTTTTTTGCTGTCGTCCCCGGGGGGCGTGTTTTTCTTTTTTGCTTTGCTGTCGTTGCGGGGGCGCGATTTATTTTTTTGTTGCTGTCGTTGCGGTCCTGGGTGCTTCTTTTTAGGCTGGGGACCACAATGACAGCAAAAAACCGTGCCCCGCAACGACAGCAAAAAAAAAAGGCTCCCGGGAATGACAGCATTTGCAAGCCCAATTTGCGGAGTCAAATGTTGTTGCCACAAAACTGTTGTTGAACCCTTTTTGCTGCTCCAATACGCATGGCCAAGCGTTTTCCGATTCTTGGAGCAGCAAAAAGGGTTCGACAACAGTTTTGTGACAAAAACAAGTCGGAACCTGGATCCAGCAAACGTGCTGCAAGTGTCTTTAGAGGAAGATCGCCAAGATGTGCGCGTAACCGTGCAATAAAGGTGTACGTCTTCCACGGGAGAAGACAAATTATCATCGATATGTGTGTTTTGTTCTGATTTTCTATGTACTAGCCGTTACTAGCCACGATTGCTTTTGGAGCCTACTGGGCGGTACTCCAAGGACCAGGGCTTTTGATATCTAAACTCAGCTCGTCTATGCTGATCCATGTTGTTTGGCCTAAACCCTAACTCGTACACCCTGAACTAATTGCGCAAGGGTCTTCGGGTCCCATTTGAGGCTTAGGGTTTAGGGTTTAGGGTCTATCGTAACAAACAGCCGACACCAACTATTTGCTCAATAATTCTCAGCTTTGCTTGATGCATTCAGTGATATTCAAGGACCGGGGACAAGGCCGTCTTTTTGTTCCCAAGTACACCAGCCGGTTCCCAAGCAAAGAAAAACGCCCTGCAACGATAGCCAAAAAGCAACGACAGCAAAAGCAACACGGGGCGCATGTTGATTTTGCTGTCGTTGTGGGAACCGGGGTTCGATCACTCACTGGCTTCCTGGGTCCGCGCAACAAGAACAAAAACAAACATGAGGCAACTACAGCAAACAAAAAAACACCGGTTCCGGGCAAGCGCAAGAAGCTAAACTTGGATTGTGGTTCATGTGTGGGTTTAGGGTAGTCCAGAACTTGAGGTATACTGAACCATAATCCTGTTAGGCTTCGATGCTGTCGGCCCGAACCTCCTAAGCCCGCACTCCTAATCAAAAACTCACCTCCGAAGACCACAGTCCGATGAACAATTGGAGAGCTGCGCAATGTCATTTACTATACTGAACTTAGAATAGCAAAAAGTGTAATTTTAGCTGTTTCTTAGGGATTATACTAACCAAAAGTTTAAAAAATATTTCTAAGTACCCCTAAGTTTAATGTAGGGGATTCAAAAACTGGCAAAGGGATTTGGCATGTAGTATAGTTATTTAGAATTGTAGTCGGGAGCCCAACGGTAATTGAGGAATGCGAAGAATACTCATCTTAATCAGGCCCCTGCAGCATATTCGACGATGACTGGGCATCGAAAATCTGCTGCTCACAACATATCAAGACCATCATCAGCAACCCTTCCTAGAGTATTTACCATAGTTCCCTGTTGCCGGCGAACCAGGCATAAAAACAAATCTTC
>CAJNDT010003276.1:0-24077 GCA_905221615.1 Symbiodinium sp. CCMP2592
GAAGATGGCACGATAGGACATAAGAAAATTCCGCCGCAACATTGACATTGAAAATCAGAGCTTTGTATCCCAATTAGAAACGTTGTGACACTCATCTACGTCAGTAACGATCCCCTGAAATGACAAACGAATCAGGCGTCACCGAAGAAAGAAGCATTCGCGATGGCATTCCACGGGCGAAGCTCAGAGGTCACGAACTGATAGTCGAGGAAGATCAGGCGTTGTCTCGCCACCATCTTCGCGTTGACGTAGGATCGCGTTCCCAGGGCCGGAGGTTCTCCTCTGGATATGGGTTCCTTGGCTTTCCCTTGTCCTTGCCTTTGTTTCGGCCTTTGGCGGCGATGTAGTCGTGGTAGGAATTGGTGTTCCAACCACCATGTTGCTCGCCTCCGGTTCTTCCACGCCCTTTTGAAGGTCCCTTGGATGAAGAAGCGCTTTCACGTTCCTCCGTAGTGACAGGCGTGTCCAGGATGGAAGTACCACCTGGAGGAAGATAGTCAGCGGCCGAAATGTGATGTAGGGCTTCCGTACGCCTTGTCGTTGGGTTTTGCTGTCTCTCGGTCTTGGATCTGTTCAATCTGTCCATGAAATGCGCAGGCATCTGCACACTGTGGTCCACCAGCAAAGCGATGGTCTGGACTGACTGATCAGAATGAGTCAGCAGAATACCGACAGGGTCGATGTACAAGAAGTCCACCGGTCCAGTTGGCGTTGGTCGTAGCACTGAGAACTGTTGGTGTCCCGTCACCATTGGGATCACCTCGCATAGGACGTTCAGGCAACAAAAGTGCATTGCCTTTACATCTTCATCCCTGTCGCTCTTCAAATAAGTAGTAGGGCTGAAGTTGTCCCTGCCAATTCCCATCATGTTGGCTCCCCGTACAAGTAAAGAAAGCATCTGGTTCGTCCGGAAGCGCTTCAAGGTGTAAGTCCCGTTGTGATCATACTGTTTGAGGTTCTCAGGTTCCTTTGCAAAGCGAATGATCTCCTCATCAGTCACGTCCCTGCTCACACCCGTTTCCTTATCCACTGCTGCCAAAGATCCCCACTTTCCAAGCACATCGTAGCGTTGGCCAAGTGCGAAACTTTCCCTCATCTGAAACAACGGCATAGTCGCCCACTTTGCGAATCCTGACCAAGCTTTGTAGATGGATCGGCATACCACGTATGCCATGTACGACAGAGCGGTCATGTTCGCATCGATGCAATGGGCATTTCGCTTTCCAGAATAGTAAGATGGCTGCATGGCGGTACGTGCAAGTTGTAGCTCAGGATCGATGTTCAAAGACTGGCCGGTAATGAAGACGGGACGACGTTCCTGTGCAATTGCATCTGGTACTGCGTCATCAAAGTCCTCTCCTGGCTCTATGTCCATTTCTTCATCAGGTTCCTGTTCTGGATCGTCTTCCGCGACAACAGATGGTTCTGGGATTTCTTCAGGTTCCGCAACGGTCTCTACCTCCATGGCTTCCTGCTCCTCTTCGGGCGCCTCAGGCACTGCGGCTGCTGCGGCTTCCATTGTCTGAGCAATGAAGTCACTGGGGATCTCCGTAGGAGTATCCCGTTGTGGAGAACCCTGATAATATCCGCTTGAAATGAACTGTGACCAGCAAGACGTGCATCGGGAGAAACATGCTGGAACAATGTTGTAGCATGCCGGGCACACCCTCATTCTCCGTCCATCCTCGTCTCTGCGTAGGTCTTCGGGTCGCCAATTCTTGATGACAAACTTGATTCCTTTGTCCATGTAGTGATGCCGAACCGTGTTCTCCCTGTGGGACTCCAAGACAGTTGTGAGGTCACGAATTATCTGCTCCTTGCTCGTGTCGTGGGGTCCAGGAGGGCAATCATGGCGCAAAGCAATTTCCATGCTCTTGCTCGGCGTTTCGGTTAATATAATTATAACTTCAAACTCGGGCAAGCAACGGTGATGCATTGTAGTCCAACACCAGCTCTTTCTCCAACCTTTCATCGTAGATCTTTTCCACCAGAGCGAAAGAGTGTGTATCTCGAGGATCAGGGACGCAAAACCATACCTCCTTGACGAAATGGAAAGGTATCGTCCGACCAACGATCATGATGCCGCTGTCTGTGATACGACCATCTTCTCGTGCAAGATCTTGCGATGGGACATGAAGAACTGCCAATGGCATATGCTTGGCGTCTCGTCCGTGTACTCGCATCTTGGTCGTTGCGTTCCGGTGATCGAACGGCGCAAACACCCCCCAATAGCTGTGGAGTCTGCCGCCTTGGTTGCCTCGAAATTGGCGCCGATGGTCGAAGTCCCCGTCGGGGTCCTCCGAACCAGGCATGATGCCTTGCGTGACAATGGAATCCAAGTTGCGGCATGCCGTAGCGTGGAACGCACCTCCAAGACGTTGCAAGAGGGTCATAGACGGAGATATTGCGAACCTGTTCTTGTCCAATTGAAGCAAGTTGTTCTGGGGATCTGAATGCGCAGAGTGACCACTCGTAGCCCGAACTGCCCATGGCTTCACCCAGCCGTTGCATTGGTTCAGGTACCTCTGGCCATGTCGGCAATGGTCGTTGCTCTGGATCTCTGCGATCTGGTCCCGAACTGATACCAACATGTTCGAACCTGCTGATCCAAGAACTTCCGTGCCGGGGTCCTTCACTCTCACACCCAGGAACTGCAACCGAATCTTGGCCTTGTTGCGTTTCGTGGCTGCAATCATGTTCCCCTGGAACAATAGCTGAAGTCTTTCATTGTACACTCTCTTCTTCTGTTGGTCATCGGTCCTTGAGACCCCTTCGGTGATGCGTCTGCTTTCATGGGTCCATAGTGGCTCATGCCTCACCAAGTCTTCGATCAGCACCCATCCTCCTTCATCACATTTGATGACACTGTTGAATGCCACCTGGCACCGGTTGTCAAGCCATTCCGAGCCTGGGCGCCTGGCGATTCTGTGGCGCAAGTCAGACTGGATGCATGATAGCGCCCAATCCGCATTCAACCTGCGCTGACGGGTGATGTTGCGAAGGACAACTTCGTTCACGATGTCCCACCGATTGTTGATGAAGCTTGCACCCTTGGTTGGGATCAGGTCGAGAATCCCGCACCGGATTGGCCTTCCGCCGCCGATGGATTCATAGCCTGGATTGGTGTAGCTGTTAGTGTTCTCGTCGTACACATAGCTAGGACGGTCTCCCCGTTGGGGTAGGCGTCGGTCGCGATGGTCCGAAAGCTGCTCAATGATGTCCACCACTCGCTGGCTATTCTCTGGTCCCGATTCCTGCAGTGGTACGCCACAAGCATCATTTAGGCCCCGACGGTTCTCCACATCCGTGCAGAGATTGTGTTTGTTCTCATAACGGATCAAGACCACATCACCCCGAACGGCTTCGCCTCCGCGTCGCGGTCGGGCTTTGGCCTTGGGTCGTCGGTCCGAGGATGCAACACTCACATGATCTGTGGTGTCAACGTCCATTGGTTCAGCCTCTTGTGAAGGTACTCGACGTGGATATCGAAGAAGACTTTCCTTGATGATCTGGACGCTTCGAAGTACCAGGTCCCGGGTTGCAGCATTCTCTGTGCAATTTGACAGAGTGTGTAGGTCACTGCCACAAGCAACACAAAATGTGATGCGATCGCTTCCGACTGACATCTCGCCCTGAGCGAGTACGCCAACATAGTCTTGAAGCTGCGTGACAACTCCTTCACGAATTGCATGCCTGGGATCAGGGCCTTCTGCACCTTGCTCTTCTTCAGGTTGCGCATCCACATCCACATCTTGTGCAGGTATTGGTGGAGCAACTGAGAACCCTGGATCGTCCGTGACGTTGTCAGCGGCCTGTGTCTCGTCGGTTCTCGTAATCTCTACAGGGTAGATATCACCATCGACGATCACTGTGAAATCAATCACGAGGTCAGCGGACATGTTGTTGACGATCTCAGCGACTGCTTCATTCTTCTTGGGCGGTGTCCTTTTGCGCGGGGAGTCAACCGTGATCAGCTCGATGGCTTCGGCCGACGCATAGCGGAAGAATGATCTTTCGATTCCTCTCGCGCAGGCATTTGCTCCCTCAAGGCCACCCCAATTCATGAAATGACTTGGGTGTCTCATGGCAATCGTAAGAAGCCCGAGCGCCAGCTCCAATGTGTCACCCAGGAGCTCTTCCTTGGGCAATACTGACCCTCGGTAGCATTCTTGGCGCTCTTCTGGAGTCAAAAGCATCCTCATGAAACCAGCATAAGCGCAGTTCCCGGCGTCGTAGTAGCAGATGTAGCATGTCTTGCCTTCGGAGTCGTACCCTCTGTCCCACGCCAACTGTTTGGCCTTTCCCCATGCCGCGTACTCGATGGCCTGACTGGCTGTGATTCGGAGACCACCGTAGTGAGAAACCGTCTTGCCGATGTCTTCATAGACCATTTCTGCACAAACTTTGAGGAACTCCTTGATGTCCACACGAGGATCCACGAATTGAAGCCTCAGGTCATAAAGGTGCTTTGCGCAAGCCAAGGTGTACTTCTGGGACGCGATCAAGTCATTGAAGGAGCTGATTTGATGCTGCATCTTCAAAGCTGAAGTATGCGCGCACCCAATGCAGTGCCCAGGATACCCGTTTCCGGTCGGCTTGAAGAAGGCTTGTGCGTAGCACTCAGCCAACTTCATTCCTTCACATCCAGAGCAATAGAACGTTCTCCCTTTGACATAACCAGTGTTCGGGGTCGCATAGGTGTCGATCCTGAACCAGTAGTGCCGGTTGTCGTAGTAGGCCTCGGGAACGGTCATGGCGATGTCAAAATCCTGCCAGGTGACTGTGGACGACTCAGCGACCGTGTCACCCTGGGCACCCGACCTGATCTGTTGCTGCTGTTCCCCCGTAAACCATGTCTGCGAGATCTTGGTGGTCGTCTTGACTTCACTCTTGTCCTCCCAAATCTCGACAAGCGACGGGTGAGCGACTAAGTCGGTTCTGACCGTTTCGTCCCATGAGCGAACTTTCGATGCCTCAACAAAGCACGTGGATACCATCTTCTCGCAAAACAGCTGCTTCTCATAGATAGCTAGGCCCAATTTGAACCTGACCCGATTGTCTGGTGGTGGTACCTTCTCAACTGACAAAGTGTGCACGCCAGACGACGCATGTTTCGCCTGACTGTACATTCTTGACCAAAACGAAGATCCATGAATCACCACACATGCTCGGGCCCGCAACTCCAGTTCAATGTACATTCCCAGCGCGTGAAAACCGTTGAACATAGAAGCTTTCTGTCGAAGGTAATTGCTGGCTGCTCCTACGAACCGTAAGTCGTGGTTGATGTTGACAATTGGAGGGCGCGTGGTACGCTTCCCTGCCGCAATGATGGGGTCAACGTACGTGGCTTTGAGCTGCCGCTGCAAATCAGCACGAATCGCTGCTCCGTCTCCGACCTCACTCATCGGAAATGAAATGTTCTCGATGAGGATCGCTTGGAGAGACAGATGGTAGTGCAATGTGACAGTTGCAAGCTGCTCTTCAGTCAAGCCATCCAATGTCTCATTCACAGATTCCAACGATCCCTTCGTAACTTGGAAGTTGTAGTTGGCACCTGCGGTGATCGACGGGCTCACAATGTAGATCTCACTCCATCCATGCATGACGAGATTCTCCCTCACTGTATGCGATGACCCTCTGGTCCTTGCGACCATGTCAAAGTCTTGGACGAGGATCGTGCATTGAGAGCGCATAGTCGCGGCATCAGGCTTGCCACCCATACCCAAACTATTGCGAAATCCGTTCAGCGTGTTCATGGTATTGATCCTTGCTTCTGCCGGAATTTCATCGTTGTCGACAAGATCGCGTCTGCCTCGATCATCACAGCCGAGGTAAGCATTGGAGGAGAAGGAAGATGCACGCACGACACCAATGCCAATGCATGGTATAGCCGCGAGTACATCCGTAGCCACATCTTCGTGCTCAGCTTCACGTAGACCTTCAGGTTGAGACCCTTGTCGTCACTTTGAGAGACGGAACGAATCCTTGCCAAGTAGGTCACCAGTCTTCTGACGTAATGCTGAATCGGTGTGGTCCCCACGTCGTGGTTGGCCACGAACTTTGGCGTCTCATCAATGGTAGGTGGGTACTCGTCTTGATCACGGGTCGTCGCCAGCAAGCTTGAGCGACAGCCCTTTTCATCAATGTTGACGTAATGGTACCAACTTTCCTGAGCGCCAGCGGGGATTGGAGCTTCCTCCCATGTCGGTTGCGATGGTTCCTCTTCCGGTTGCGAAGTCGGTGGTTGTGGAGGAGGTGCCGCAGAAGATGATGACGCCGATGCCGTTGCCTCGTCCGTCCTTGCCCTCTTTGGTCCGTGGCTAGGGGTGGCTCGAGGCTCGGTAGCGGATCCTTGTGGTTGTCCCGGCGTTCTTCCATGCTCAGGGTGCACGATTCCTTCCGGTTCGAGGTTGCTTGCCGTAGGCATCGCCACCCTCCCCGTTGAGTACACCCAGCTAGGATGCCGTTGAAGATTGGGCGGAAATAGGCCATCATCTTGCAGAAGCGGTCTTGGTGCCTCCATCTGTTGGAATTCTGCTTCCCATATGCTCAGCGTGGCGCGTTTGGTAGAGCAGTCGACCACATATCCAGATTCAACTCCGCATTGATTCCAGGTGTAGCTACGGAACGCATCCGGCAATTGGAAGCCGTTCCTGTCTTGATCTGCACATACAGCATCCACGTGGTGCTTGAGGAAAGAGTACGTGGTGTAGTCGGAATCAGGGAGCACATCGTTGGACCATCTGTAATGCGGGTGTCCAGTGTCTGGATCAACCCATGATACGTAGGAATGAAGCACGTGGAGACAGACACTGAACGCCTGGAGCGAGTTCATCGCAAAGGCGAGCGGGTGTCCCATGCCTTGAGGCATTGTGCGCATCATCATGGCCAGCTGGTGAACGTTGAGTGGCGTGGCGCCATCGTTGTTCGCAGCACATTCCTGGTTGTAGGTCCGTAGTCCATATCCAGTGTGTTTCGCGAACATGTACATCAGCTTGCACACCCTACATAGTGTAGGCTCCGCCAACAGGTCTGATTGGTCAGGTGCCCTACCCGACATTGGCAACTTGTGGTAATAGTCCTGATTCACCGTATACCATTGTTGAATTCTCGTGTCTGTCACAGTCTGGTAGGGCGTCTCCACGGAGTTGATGAGAACAGCGAGGTTGTAGTAGCCGTCCGCAGTGACGATGTTCCTTGTTGCAGTGTTCAAGTCGAACCGAACTTGCTTTCGTTCTTGTTCCAGTTCAACCACAGCCAATTTTGCATCATCGCGGATCACTTCCTCATCCACCATGAACCTGGTGATGGCATTGTACTTCCCCTCGTGGTCAGCAACAATGTGTTTGAGACCTCCACCAAACTTAGTGACCATGGCGAGTATCTCCCCATAGGGTTTGTCCATGTACTCCTCAGGAGCGGCAAGTAAGCAAGCTTTGAGGATTTCTCGGACTCGAATGGAAAGATCCCCTCCTGACGACAGATTTGCACACGTGAACAGCAAGACCAACGGAGGTGCTTTGAAAGCTGCCCATGTGCGAATGAGATCATTGTCGACCACTTTGTCTTTCGTAATCTTCGGCGGGAGCGAGACGCTCTGCGACGCGTCCCCAGAATACATCTCCAGGAACTTGTGGAACTTCAGAAACGTTCGCATCATCCCACCAGACGGGAAAACTTCCTCGTGGTCCACTCCATCGAAGGCCAGCTCGTAGGCATTGTAGCTTTCAGCCATGGCTCGGGTTTCGGTCCTTCCTCCGTAGGAGGGAAGTCCCTACACCCTACTCGACTTCACGGTTCCGGGTTCTCCGTAAGAGGCACCCTTCCCCGATCCGTCTGGTCAGACCTTAGTTGTTCCTTAGTTGGGGCTGTCTAATAGCCCCTTCATCAGCGTCTACACACTGATGTTGCTGCCGTGCAATGTCCTCAGATTCATGTGCAACATGACTGACACTGACATGAGCTCGAACAAGGCTGCGAACATTCCTCGCAATTGACCGCCATGAGACATCAATGCGCTGCGACAAACTGTTCTTCGAGTCATGGTCCAAGCAATCATTCAGTCTCATCACCAAACGGTCCGCTTCAGGCATGTTAGAGAACATGATCCTGCGTCCACCACCATCGCCATCAGCACCAACATGATCATCAACCTTAACCTTCGTCACCTTGCCACTTGAAACAAGAGCATGTAACTCTGGCCAAGACCAACATGAGCATGAAGAAGGCATGTCAAGCGAAAAATAGACGTCGGAAAATTCCGCACACTTCTTCAGCAGGCGTTTGAGAGATTTCAAGACACTTCTGAAAACCTTGTACTTCCCACCAGAACGTTTTTCACCCCCCACGCAAGCCCCTTCACTACTTCCAGGACCAGCACCTGATCGCAAAAGCGATGCCACAAATAGCACAGGTGTGCGCAGGTCGTTCCGGCACGCATCCTTCATTGTACCGATAAGGCTATCCTCATCGGCCTTGGAGCTGATTAGCTCCTTGCAAGTTATGCGAGAGCAACCTTTAGTGGACTTAGGTACGGCGTAGCCGTTACCCAAGCCACAGAGGTCAACAATCATGCGGTCTGGCTTCCGTCCACCAGCCTTCGACGGCATGGCTACCAACCTCCCATCGCCAGTTGCCTGAAACTTCAAGGCTTTAAGCAATCTTCTGGAGATTTGGCTAGTCAACTCGCATTTATCAGATCGATCCTTAGCGTCCGAATCAGTCATGTGCAAATGTTTGGACGAGCACACATCAGACGACTTAGGATGCAGCGCGACGTTTGCGGCAATGTACTCCCATTCATCCTTGCAGTAGCCGAGCTCAACGGCGGTTCCAGGAGATACAGGATCCCGAAAGGTATAACGTTGCCCGTGAGTGCATCCTTGGATCTTGATGCTCTTCCACATGGCGTCTTCCTGAAGTCCCTTATACTGCTTGGTTTCCTGGACTGGTACTCGAGGAGGCACTTCGATGATGATTTGGAACCCCCATGACGCCGCTCTGCGCGCAATTCTTTGGACGACCTCCCCCCATGGGTAGTCTGTCCGCAATTTGCCCTTTTCGGGGTTGTCAGCGATTTTCCGACTCAGCCACGAATTCTTGCCCAACACCCCTGCACCAATGAAGATTACGGAGTTAGGGTTGTCTTTCCTTGCTTGCACCACATCAAAGATGTAGGCGCACATGGCGTCGTCAACTTCTCGCCCCATACTCAGAACATTTACTTGCAGCCCGGGGTCGTAGTGAGAATCGGGAGCATGCTGGGCGATGCAATCCTTGCCTGGAGCATACTCATTCCACCAGTTCTCCTCATCGACTCCTATCAATGTCCATACCGTCACTGCCTTTGGAGCATCTTTGATAGTGATACGGTACTTCCACCGGCTGTAAGGATTCTTGTAAGCATGGACCAACCTTCCATCGTGGTCGAGGAATTGGATCACCAGACCCTCCTTGGGCTTGTTTTCGGCGAAATTGACCACGTGAGGCACAATTGCTCCATCATATCCTTGATATTCCTTTTTCTGTTCCGCCGCATCATGCCATACATCTTCGTACACCGACGACCATTGGTCATAACCAAATTGAGAGGCTTGACTTTTGGATTGGCCGTTGAAACAAAATCCTTGGTGCAATGTAAAGCCCTGGTACCCCCCATGGATGGCACGCGCCAGTGTGACAACCACCGCTCGCCATTTGGCGGGCAGGGCGCGCACATAAGACTGGCCTAGAGGCGGTTCAGGAATAGGCAAAAACGGCGGCGCAAGGACGTCCGCAATGGCAGCGGGGCGCAAATGCCCCCGCACGGGATGGTACTGAAACACAGCACGTTCCACGTAGCGGTCGAACTTGCCCGGTGTGTCAAGGATAGCAGCACGATCCTCCATCTGGTGCCACTGCCCTTCACGAAGAATCCAAGTCGACCGAAGGTAACGACCAGGCGGCAACGCAGAAGGCGGCCCCCGCAACATGCGCGGGAACTTGACAACCAGGATGGGGTCCACACTGTCATGTTCTTGCAAGCCTTCCTTACTCGACAATCCGGCGCGATACAACACCTGAGGGAGGATCGGCGTCTGCGTGTAAGGAAAACAAGGCACCTCGCTCTTGAACGAGTAGTGCTGCTGACCCTTCTCATCCGTACTTTGGGAATGAGTAGGCCGCATCAGATCCATAATCTCCTGGGAGCCAATGAGATCCGGCGGAAAGATGTTGATGAGCTGACACGCATGTGTCCAGGATACAGAATCCTTGAACGACTTGGTGTGTATATCCGCGGACATCTTGGCAGTGACCTCGTAGGCAAGAGAAACGTAACCTTCCTGAAAGATAGAATGCATCCAGCCAATGCAGATACCGTGGGTACGCTCCAAGTGACGCATAGTCGGATTCTTGCCCGTGCGAATCACCCCGATCATGGTCTGGTTGTCGTCGTAGAAGACGAAGTTGGGGTCTTGCCCCCCAAGCTGCTGCCACAACGTGATAGCAGGCAATCCAAGACGTGACATGGCAAAGTCGGCCGCGACAATCTCGGCCTCAGGTGTGGAATGACTCAAGCATCCCTGCCTTTTGCTAAGTCCCGCCAAGGGAAACGTGTGTGAGAACCTTGAATGTGCAAGTGAGCACCGGAGGTAGATTTCAAACTTTCTCCACAACCTGCATAGTCCGCATCTGCAAACAGCCCGATGGACGAGTCCTCCAAGGAGTTCCCGACCCATCCAATCATCATGTGATGTTTGGACTGGTGCACATAGGCCATGAGATGATGAAGAAGAGCATCCTCCTTCTTGGTCCATTTCGTGATCTTGCGTGCGAGATTGTTGATACTTCGCAGAAGATCGAAGCGGCAAATGCGCGCGGCATAAAGCAATTTCATGAGAATGCTGGCTGCCTGCGGAGCAAGTGCGCCGCGATTGGCCTCGTTGATTTCCTCTTCCTCGGGCGCCTTGGGAATAGGTGGAGGCGGAACGAGCCGACCATCCTTATCAACAGGCATGGTGTGTCCACACCACGTGCATCGATGGCTTTTACCTGACTGTGCCGGAGCGCGAGCTGGGTGATTCTTAGTCTCCTCAGCCGGACTCGGCGATGGTACCGTCTTGAATTTTGTCGGATCGAACCCAGTCACGTCGCAGTACTTCTTGACTGTCATGTCCAGGTACGTCTCCATGTCGTAGGTAACGGTCTGCACCTTCGTTTTGTCATGCAACGTTGCCTCGCCCTTGGAGATGCGACAACCCAGATACAAGCCCAGCGGCGTTTCCTCTTCCAATCGAAGTTCTTGGCGCAGCATGTCCCAACCCTTGGGTAGATTCTCTTTGGGTCCTGCCATCTTGAGATCATCCACGTAGATGACAAGTAAGAGCTTCATTTGCGGGTGGAAATACAATGATGGCCATTCATCGCCAATCGGCTTGAATCCCTACTTTCTGTACCGCGGTGTGGCAATGTTGTTCCCACATGGTTCCTGCGTCAGGATGTCCATATAGAGCTTTGATCAGGCGACATACCGGCCTACGGAATTTGTGCCGTTTCGCAGATGGATGCCAGGCTTCATCAGGCAGTTCAACCCAACATGGAGTGCCCGATAATCTAGCCTGAATGTATGCTTGGATAGCATCCGCCATCTGGACATCGTTGCCAGGAAGACATCCGTAATAATCTGCCCATCGTGAGGCGTCAAACGTAGCCGGGGAATTCCCCAAATCCTGAAACAATGCGGCTTCCATATTCTGGTCTTTGACCTGATCACCGAGTAGTACACCTCGCCCCTTGAACTTCCTGGCAGGATCGTCCTCTTTGAGCTGATAGTTCTTCTCGTATATCAGTCCATGTACTCGCGCCATGTGTACTTTCTCACCTTTCTTCTTTGCCTCAGCGACGACGTCGTCATATTCACGCGTAGTTGAGAAGTCAAACACCTCTTGGTCCCACAATCCCTTCCATTCTTTCATGAAAGCTTCCATGGCCTTGGGATTGTTGATCATCTCCTTGCGTGTGACGGGTCGAGTGACCATGGCATTGAAGCACGATCCTCCTGCATGATTCTTTTCCCGATGTACGTTTCTGTGAGAAGTCGTACACGGCATAGAAGGAATCCAGTTATCATCCATGACCATATGCGCCGGAACGGCCGGCACAACATCTGCCAAGAATTGTTCCTGTGTATATTGATCCACATAGGACTGTGCCCATGACCAACCATCGTCGTCATCAACGGACACGTTGAGTTGCAGATCAATTTCTTCACATGGGACAATCTTGGGAAAGATCATGTTGTCCAAAATCTTGGTAACTATCTTCTTTCCTATCACAGCCTTCTTCCGGTCTTTCTTGGCAACTCGAGCTTTGTCTCGCTTTTCTTTCTTGTATGCTGCCTTCTTCTCCGCTTCGCTCATCTTCTTCCATGCTTCCGGAGAATAAGAATGGATAGGTCGCCGTGTAGGAAGAGTTCGTCGACCATCACTTCGGATCTTGTACGGAACTCCCCTTTTGTCGATCTTGCAAGCTTCACCGTCATCGGTAAGATATACAATGCCGTCTCCTTTCTTCCCCGTACTCCAATGTTCAATCTCCTCGGGAGCCAACTTCTTTTCTTTCAAGATCTTGATAATCTCTCCAGGTTCTTCGATGTCTCCTTCGGGGATGAGTCTACCGGTTGGACCGACTTCGCGGGGCGATCGTCGATCTTTTCCAGTGACCTTTGGTTCAGAAGGAGGCGGTGCTGCACGTAGACCTAGCTCTTCGTCTAGTTCTTCGAGTCTTTTGTCTCCTATAGCATCAATAGCTTCATGTTCTGCTGACTTGAAGACTTCGCCAGACGGCTCCGTCTCTATGTCAGATGGATCTATGTCCTGTAAGTCAGGATCTTCTCCGGGATCCGGTGGAGGAAGAAGTCCACTTGGATCATCGTCATCCCCGTCGCCACCATCTCCTCCAGGCGGACCGTCACCACCGTCATCGACGTCTTTTATCTCCTTGCCAGCGAGGTCAACGTTGTCCCTGAGTCCCTCAATGGTTGAATTCATCCTTTCGTACTCGGCTTTCAGGGGAAACGTTATCTCCTCTGGGAAGTAGATAACTTCTGTCTCGTACGGTCTCATCAACTTCCTGGGAACAGATGCGTCCATCGACAAGTTCGCGTTGGCAAATTCCTTCATATCCCAAACGCGATACTTCTTGGACCACCCTTGACCAGCAGTGATGATGTATCCGGCAAAAATGCCTGGAATCCCCTTTGGATCGAATTTGTTGCCATATGTCTTCGGCCTTGTGTCCGTTGGCTTGAAGAAGACTTTGGCACCAAAGGGTATGGCTTTTCCCTCGAAGTCCTTTCCAGTCATTCGCTTCCATGCTGAATCACCATCGCCCTCCACGTCTTCAACGTTGAGGTTCTGCATCACGCAATTAAGCGCAAAGGACCAGTATTGAGCGGGCAATCCGGCGTGTAGCATGGATGCTGCGACTGTGTTGATCACTTCTTGATTTGATCGTTCAGCGAGTGAATTGTTACTGGGTTTCCCTGGAAGGGAATGATCAATCACGATCTTCAACTGTGCCATAGCTGAATCGAACTCTGGTGCTTCATCACTGTACGCCATATGAATCTTGCGTCTTCCCATGAGGCGTCTGATGGCCATGACGACTTCGTCAGTGCTCCTTGAAGCCGTGGGAATCGCTGCGATCATTTTGGTGGCGATGTCCCTGATGACTAGAACTTCACGTGCACCGTCATCGAGTCCAATGCCTGCTTCGGCGGCCTTGCGCATGTCAAGAAAGTCGAACGTCACAAGATCTCCCCAGTGTTTGATCACACGTTGAAATGCACCTCGTTGTGTTCGCAAGTGCTTCATCTTCGCGCGTATGCACGATTCGCAATATGGATTGCGGTAGCGATGGGTACACAGATGTGCCAATGTCTTCGCTTCGGCTTTCAGTGTTCCGACTCTGGCCTTGCGGCTCGGCGCACCGTCGCCTTCCACATCAATGATCACCTCATCGTCACCATCCAATGGAATTTCACCCACTCCTTTTCCTTCGTCGTCGTCCGGAGGGCGTCCGGCCTCGGACTCTGGTACTTCTTCTATAGGAGGTTCTTGGGGTTCAGGATCAGGAGGTCGTTCGTGATCATCACCTTCTTCTTCTGCTTCAATCTCGCTCGGTGCAGCTTCAGCGGCAGCTGCGACGCTAACGTCAACATTGCCCGCTGTCAACGCACCCTTGAAGATTTCGGTGATCGCTTTGGCCTCCGGATCATCATGAACCAATGACTTGGAACTCCCGGCACGGACGTACGGGATGTCACCGTTCACGAACAGAGATATTCTCTTGCCCTGCGGGTTGATCATGAATGGTTCCCTTCCGGGAGGCCACACAAACCCGTAGTTGACGTTCATACATCTCTTGCCTATGGAAAGCACCGACGGTGTGTCGTCCAACACATAAGCGTTGATCGGTTCCTCGAACGACTCAGTCTGGAAATTCGACACGAGATCGGTATCGGTGATTCCATTGGCTGTTTGAAATGATATGGGCTCTGGAGTCACGAGTGTTTCGAGACTGTGCTTCTCGATCTTCTTCTGAGAAATGAGGTCATGACCACACCCAGTGTCCATGAGAAACTTGATCTTCTTCTTGAGGATGACTGGTTGAACCATGCACTTGAATAAGCCTTGATTGATGATCCGTTTGCTGTGTGCAGCATCGAGTTCGCGCTCAACGATGGAATCTTCACCGTCGTAGAACGAAACTTCTTCTACTCGAGACGTTCCTGGGATTCGTACGAATGAAACTCGATCTCCGCATTGATCATCATCGTCGTCAACCATGTCTCTCATGATCTGTGCCCTCAATCTCGCTTTGTGCTTGGCGAATTCCAAGCTCACAGCGCGATCCTCATCATTGATAAACGCTTCCATGTCGACGTACTTCACCTTCCGCTCTTTGTCTTTCTTAGATCGTCTAGGACACGAAGAAATGAACTTCACGTCATTGGCAAATGTCACATTGCGCTTTGTCACTTTTCGGGTCGACGTAGTCGTTCCCGAGGATTCGTCATCTGTTGAACAATCCGAATCAGCGTCGCTGTCAACGGACGGACAATCTGATTCCTCCTCATCTTGTTTTGAAGATCGCTTCCATATAGCCGGAGCTGATGGATTCCACCTTCGACACAATCTTATGGCGGGTGCAGCAGGGAGTGCCTTGGCCTTGGCATTCGGCTTCGCTGGGGCTGCCTTCGCTTCGGATTTAGCTTTAGCTTTTGCCTTTGGTTCCGGAGCTGGGGTAGCTGCTGCCTCATGCTTGAAAGGACAATTCTCTCTTGAGCACGAGCCTGTGTTCTTGAACGAGTAGCATATCCTGTTTTCTCCTCCTCCAGATGGACTTGGAGTTCTCGTCCTCGGCGTGAAGGGTCGCTCTGGAGTCTTCTTCGAGTGACTGAATGGACACTTATCGCCATTTCGACACCCTGCATCCGTGAAATGGAACTTGCAGCGGATTTGCTTCTTGCTTTTGTCACCTCTGTTGTCCGCTGACTCACTCCTCGTCTTCTTCTTGGGCTTCGGCTTGGTCTTCGCATGACTCTTCGCTTTGCTTTGAGGTAGTACAGGTGTTGCTTTGTCCGGATTGGTCGGCGAAGCCTTGACCTTTGCGGATGGAGCTGCGTTAGGCGTAGGTTTCTCAGGTACCTTGGCCGGTGCAGCAAGCAAATCCTTGCCCTCAAGCATCTGGCGCAAGCCAATTTGAGTCTGAGTGAGATTGGACTGTTCTCGCCTCCGCATGATGGTACGATCGATGATCTTCATCAGGTTGTCGTACGATCGATCTTCATGATTGTAGGGCAAGTGTTCGTAATGCATGCCCAAGTCCATTTTCATTGCGGGCGAGTCCTTGATCTTACTGTACAAGCAATCACGGAGAGCTGTTTTGGATGGAATGTCCTCTGGTCTCATCCGTCCCAGAACTTCCAACCACGTCTGCTTGAACGTATGAAGCTTGTTGTCGCCTTGGTACTGGAGCTTCACCAAATACTCAAGAGTGATGATCATGTCGAGACGATCATGCGTTCGAAAACTTTCGTACATCATCGCGATGACTTGTCGTCCTTTGATGATCTTCACGTCAGGCCTGCTGATGTAATCGTTGGCCTTCCGGTTCACCTCGAGGTACAGGTCAGCTGATTTGTCACCACCGGCACGTAGCATTGCGACCATGGCGATCCCAAATTTGACGTCTATGCTCTTGAACTTCTTGTGTCCTGAATCATTCAATGCTTCGACATCAGGGAATGGGTTGAACGCTGGTGCCAGCCATAACATCCAGTCCTCATGATGTGGGTCGGCTGATGCCCCTAAGACATTGGCCGTGCACACGGATCGCCAGTTGTTGAGATGAGTGAGAGTAGGCCATGGAGGAACAGTAACTTTGTCGGCTTCCCTCCTGGAAATTCTCACCTCTGTGACTTCAGGATCCGCGTCTCCATCAGGATCACGCGCGTGCGAACCAGGATCCGATTCGGGTTTGCCCCCTCCGCCTTTCTTCTTGTCATCATCATCATCAGGCGGATCTGGAGGATCATACCCCGTGCCGGTACCTTCATCATGCTCTTCCTCTCCGTTCTCGTCGCCAGCTTCATCACCGTCAGCGTCTCCATTGTTTTCCTGAATCGTTTCAGCGAATAATCTCCACTCATCACGATCAGCTCTGAGACGTTGTTCGGCTTTCTGAGCCTTGAGTACTTCACTACGCAGATCAGAAATCTTCTCCTCGTACTGTTCCGCGATCTCTTTCTCGATCTGACGCCTCCTTGCCTCATGGATGGAATCGTCATAGGCGACAGGGGGACCGATGAGGTCGTTGCCCTTAGTAGATGCGGTGACACCGTCGATGCCAACAGGTCTTGAGGAGCTGGCCGATGCTGTGGACTTCGATCCCAACATCCCGCGATCCCCCAAGAGTTCGCGTAGCTGTCGATCACGCACGGCTGCCGCATCACTTTTCCCATGAAATCCGCTTGGTATGCCGAACAAAGTGGCTGCACTAGGTGTGGAACGCGCAAGTGCTGGGCTGCTAATACCTGGCACGTAGTGCTCGGGCATTGCATCCGCCACGATTGGCATTGAACTGCGGCCAGTGAAGAAGTTTCCAACGGTGAATGGAATTCCATCCATCACAAGGTTCTTGTCCTTGTCCGATTCCGAGAATGCGAACTTCTCTTTGGCGACTGGACTAACTTGACTTGGGGACCGTATTTCAGGGGATCGTACCTCCTCTCCTACGGAAAATGCAGGCATTACTTCCTTTCCTACGTGCTCCCAGCCAGACTCAGTAGTCCTCGAAGACATGGGCATGCTCGAAGGTCGCGTCGCTCCTCCTTGATTGGAGTTTCGCGCTGCCTCCAATTCGCTGCGTGTCCTCGCTTTAAGATCTTCTTGTGCTTTGAGCGTTTTCCTGAGTTCACTCAGCTCGTCGTGCAAGGTAGGCAATGATCGCCTTGCGTGATCTTCATTATGATGAAGTCGATCCTCTGCTTCTTGCATCCTCTTCACAGCCATTTTGCGGTACTCTTCCTCTTCACCAAGACGTTCGCGAAGCCGAAATCGTTCTTGTTCAATGGCTGCGCTGTTTCCAGCTAGCCCGTGGATCTCGTTCACAGCCCGCAACTCCTGGTTCTTGACCAAGTGGAATCGTTCCTGCATTGCTTGTAAGGCTTGTTCCGAACTTGCTGTGTTTGACCGGAGGACCAAGTTCTCTCTGGCGTGTTCATGAAGTTCATGAGTAAGACGCTCATACTCACGTGCCATAAGCTCACCATCACCTTGCGCTCTTGCCTCCAACTGCACAAAGTTGGTGGCTGCCTCCGTGCGGAACACGTGTAGCTGCTGAGCTAAATCCTCGGCAACGGCATGTGCTTGACGTTGTTGAGCAGAGTTCTGCTCATCCATGCGAAACAAAGCTGTTTCATAGTCTCGCTTCATCTCCTGATTGACATTCTTGATGTGCCTCATGGCTAAGCATGCATGATCACGTTGTCGTTCCAATTCCTCAATGCGAATTCCAGATCCTTCATCTTCTTGTTGCATCTCCTTGATCTTGTCCATCAGGGTCTGGACGATTCCTTCGTATTCTTGCACCTGACTGCGATAGTACATCTGCTGTGCAAGGTTCGATGCTTAGAACTGTTGCGAAATCGTCAGTTCCTGGTAGGCATTCGGACCGTCAGCTATTGCAGGCGTGGCCACGGATGACGCATCACCAAGTGCAGGAATCGTATCCAGAGTCATGTCCAGATCGTCAGTATCGCGTGGTTGATTGGTAACCATCCGATTCCAAGTCATGGACTTGTCACGTCCGCGAGTAGCCGAAGTCCTCGATCGTGCTGAAGAGCTTCTCGAAGATGATGGTCTTGACTTCTTTTCCAAGGTCTTGACTCCTTTGTCCTTGGCCCTGGACGTAGTCCGAGGTGCCTGAAAACCAGACGCTTCGGCCCGTCGTTCTGAAGCCTTGCCCGTCCTCGGACCTGTGGATGTCGGACGTGAAGGCGTAGATGCTCTTGGTAGACTCTTTGCTTTCCCCTTGGGAACTGCCTTTGCAATGGCAAGCGCAGAAGATTGACCTTTGTCATCTTCCGTGGAGCTATCAACGGATTGCACCACTGTGTCGTCAGCTGTTGATTCACCAACGGCTGGCGCTGCCACATCGGCACCGAAAGTCATTGTCGTATCTTGGCTTGATCCTGAGTTCATTGTGGTCGTAGTAGATCAAGTAGTCGTTGCTGTAGAAAGGCAGAGCCGCGTACGGCTGATAACCGGCGTGGGGGATTGATCTCGACTTGGTTGCTGCTCTCCCCACCAGAGCTGTAATGAATGTAGGTGTGGCTGGCTAGCACTCTCCACAGACTGGACCCTGTCTCTCCCTCTTACTCCCACACGTGCGTTCCTATGCAGGCAGAACCGGCGGCCGTTCCTTTTGCACTCACTGCCGGCGGCGGTTCGTCTGTGCAACGGGATAGCTCTGATTGCTCAGGATAGAAGACACATATAGCACTTAGCTATGGGCATTGACTTGAGCCAAACGTTGAGTTGGCGGTCACATAGAAAGGTAAAGATGAGGGATGCGTAGCATGCCCCCTAGAGTCGAGGGAGCGTAGCGTTGCACCCTTCTCTTGCCTTTCACACGGTCCTTGCTTGACAGCTCGTATAGGACACCTTAGAAATTGAACAAGGATTCGCATTAGTCCGTTTCGCAGAGCATCATTTCAAAAACACATGTCTCGAGTTGCCCGCGAGCCTTGGCGGAGGCTTGCTGCTTGCAGATGATGTCCCACAGGCATCGAAGGATTTCCTGCGGCAGCAAAAGCACAAAGAACAAATCGATGTTATCAGCCGTACCACCACATTTGCAACACCACGTCCATCAAACACGCATGTAGCTGCCGCCCTGCATAGAGATTTTTGCGAAGGCACAAGGCCGTGAGTCACAGGTGAAACAGAGAAGCAAGACGGCAGCCCGAGCCACACAGAGGCTTTTTTCGGGGTGCAGAAGATGCTACACCTGTGTGCGATGGCCGTGCCTGGCCCCCCCTGCCTTATATAACTCGGTGTGACTATCCATGTTCTGTGTTTGGTGGCAAATAGTTATAAGTAATAAATATATGTCAACCCCTATGATACTGCCTCCCTGCTCCCACACCCCCTCCCCTGCCCTGACTCGGTGTAACACCAAGAAAGGAACAGGGGAGTTTGTGTGGGAGCTCATTATAAGTAATAAATATATGTCAACCCCTATGATACTGCCTCCCTGCTCCCACACCCCCTCCCCTGCCCTGACTCGGTGTAACACCAAGAAAGGAACAGGGGAGTTTGTGTGGGAGCTCATTATAACTAATAAATAACATCCACACAACTCACACCAAGAAACGGACAGGGGGCTCCCACACTCCCTCCCCTGCCCTGACTCGGTGTAACACCAAGAAAGGAACAGGGGAGTTTGTGTGGTAGCTCAAAATGGCAATGACGAGTGCTTCACATCGCCTCGACGGTCATCACCCAGACCCAGAAGCCGTCCTCCATGATCTGGTACCAGCAAATGATCAGGATGGTCTGGGTGCCCGCGATGTTCGCCAAGTTCTCGAACTCGGGATCCTCAGGCCTCTGGAGCAGGACCACAGGCCACCAGCTACTCTCGGGCTCGGGGCTCTCGAAGACCATCTGCGGGTTCCTCAGGGCCACGGTTTAGGGTTTATGGTTTATGGTTTAGGGTTTAGAGGGTTTAGAGGGTATATAGGGTTTTTAGAGGGGTTATAGAGAGGGTTTACAGGGTTTAAAAAGTTTAGGCCTTTGGAGGTCGGTGTGGAGCTTCAGGTGGTCCTTGGAGTACGAGGCATTCGTGTACTTGCCGGACGTCGGGGCATAGCTCACCCAGGCCAGATGGTACTTGGCCACCTGGACTCGTGTCCAAACCCCCTCTGTGGTCACTCTTCCTATACTATTCTATAAAAATTCTATAAACCTTATCGTTATTTTTTATTGGTTCTCCTTTTTACCCACAAGCCCACCTGGTCCTTTGTCAGGAGGTGCGTTTTCGCGGTCTTGGACGTGCCGTATTTGATTTGCATCGCCTTGGTGGCATGGATGCTCCGCACCAAGGACGGAAGCTTCTCCACATCGCCCCAGTACTCCACACTGTTTGCCAGCGACAAACGGTGCAATCCCCCGCCGAATCGCCGAACTCTCGCGAAGGACTCCCTCACCTCGGTGGCCGTCATCGCTGTTGGGTCCGTGAGGAGGTACGACGACCTGAGGTGCTCCCTCATGTAACTCTTGTGGTCCTTATTCTTCACGTGCCACTCGTCCACAATTTTGTCGGAAAAGGGACACTTCTGGTACATGAACAAGGAAGTGAGTTCCTTGTCCGCCTGCTCCACCTGCTCGTCCGTGATCGTTGGCATGTTCATGCCCGGGCTCTCTTGAAACTCTGCAAACAATTTCTTGAAGAGGTCCTCCTTCTGGTTCTCCGCCAGCTGCTCCAAGACAGCCTCCGTCAGGTTGCCGCTGCCCTTTGCGGTACTTCTTCACCATCTCCAAAATCTCCTCGACGGGCAGCTTGTCTGCTTCCTCCTTCGAGATGACTTGTGGATCAAAGCTTTCTTGGCCTGTTTCGCCTCACGCAGAGGGCCTCTTCCATGTTCCGGCTTGCTGTTGGACCGCTTTGCGGTGCTCATGGTCTCGTTGTCGGACGGAGGGTCTGGCTCCTCCATCAGAACATCTTCCGGCACTTTCGTGCTCTCGGTGCGGGCATCGAGCCCCTCCAGGGCCGTCTTGTCCAACTTCTTCACACTCCCGCTGGCCGGCTCCACGGCGAGGAGCTACGAATTTAGATCTATATATAAAAGGTGCCCACACAAACAAAATCTACAATTAAAAACACATCTAAGCTATATAACAATAACATACATTCGCTAACCATCTTATAGATGCCTGCCCTAACTCGGTGTAACACCAAGAAAGGGACAGGCGGGCACAAAAAGAAAGTAAAGCTGCTTATGCTACCACATGTCACATGTCTGTGAAAACCTGTCAATATAACATGCTTTCGCAACCCGTCCGACGGTTGCACACCAAAAAAAAGCTGCCGCTGATTCGCGAAGCCACACACACAGGCACATGTGTGAACATGCTTTGGCATCCGGTCTTGTGAGCACACAAGCAACTCTGTCTCTGTCTCTCTCTCTCTCTCTCTCTCTCTCTCTCTCTCTCTCTCTCTCTCTCTCTCTCTCTCTCTCTCTCTCTCTCTCTCTCTCTCTCTCTGTTTTTCTCAGTCTTTCTCTCTCTCTCTCTCTCTCCCCATCTCTCTTCATCTCTCTCTCTCTCTCCCCATCTCTCTTCATCTCTCTCCATCTCTCTCTCTCTCTCTCTCTCTCTCTCTCTCTCTCTCTCTCTCTCGGAGGTCCTGCCACGAAAAGACCGAGAATGTTTGCCAGGACCACGAGGAGCTCCGCAGATCTTCGGCTTGCCTGTCCTGCCACACAAAGATGAAAAGATCACCAAACCCGGGAGCACATTCACTGTTCGAGCAAGTCCTGCCACCACACCATAGCCGGCCATCCAGGGCGGTCACATCAAAGCACACTGTGCATCTATCAACGATACAGGATTGTGAACTTGTTCTGCTCGTCTCTCAATCACCCTATATATATATATATGTATCGACAACCCGACATATATACATATATATATATATATCCTAAACCAGAAAAAAACATCCATATTATATGTTCGTAATAAGTGCAGAAAAGGATGTCCTCTCTGCTGAGTGCGAGAGACCCACCCCTGCCCTGACTCGGTGTAACACCAAGAAAGGGACAGGGGCGGGCTTGAGAAGAGACACACGGCCCGGCAGCCCGTAATAAGTGCAAAAAAGGATGTCCTCTGCTGAGTGCGAGAGACCCACCCCTGCCCTGACTCGGTGTAACACCAAGAAAGGGACAGGGGCGGGCTTGAGAAGAGACACACGGCCCGGCATGAAAATCACAAGTGCGCTCGCAATGCCTTCCGGCTTTAGATGGCCTCCCCCGGGGTCTTTGCAAACACCAGTGTATAAGTCTCACCTCCACTCGGCCAGGGTGGATCCGCCATGCCTGAGGGGTGTGCACCTTCCTTCCACAAGGTCACAGGAGTGTGTGCTTCCGGTTTTGCCGCCCCCGAAAGCCCGCACGGAAGCTTGTCTGCTTCCTCCTCCTTCATGATCCCCTTGTGGACGACCGCTTTCTTGGCCTGTTTGGCCTCTAGCAGCTGACCTCCGTGAGCCGGTTCCTGGAGGAGGTCGAGTGCTACCGTCTGGAACTGCATCCAGACTTGCCGGTCGAGGAGTGGTGCAGGGACTTGCCCTCAAGCCGCAGGCCAGTGGCCCTGCAGTGATGTATGGCAGGGGGTAGGTGATACTGTCTCAGACAATCATGCACAAGTCACACAAGCAAGAATGGATTTCAGGAGCTCTGCGGTCTAGGATACATATAATAAAACTGCATCCTGCCAAGTGCTATAGGGTTCCCCTGCCCTAACTCGGTGTAACACCAAGAAAGGAACAGGGGACCCCTATAGCCCTGCCCGATATATACCTCGCTCTCTCGCTCTCTGGCTGTCTCTTTCTCTTTTTTTCAAAACAAGACAAGCCATGCTGTTTAGATGTGTGGCCTCCCCCGTGGTCTTTGCAAACACCAGTGTAAGTCTCACCTCCACTCGGCCAGGGTGGATCCGCCATGCCTGAGGGGTGTGCACCTTCCTCAGGGGTCGTGCTTCCGGGTTGTGCCGCCCCCGAAAGCCCGTTGCTTTGAGATGACCCCTTTGTGGACCTCGCGAAGAGTGGCCGAGAAGGAACTCGCGGCTTCCCCAGGCATTTCTCTGAGCAGGTTGCTTAGCACGTGACTCCACACACTGTTTGCCAGCGACAAACGGTGGAATAGCCCGCGGAATCGCCGAACTCTGGCCAAGGACTCCCGGACCTCGGTGGCCGTCATCGCACTTGGGTCCGTGGAATGGTGCAGGGACTTGCCCTCAAGCCGCAGGCCAGTGGCCCTGCAGTGATGTATGGCGGGGGGTAGGTGATACTGTCTCACGGACAATCATGCACAAGTCACACAAGCAAGAACTGATTTCAGGAGCTCTCCTGTGGTTTAGAGGATATACTCTCGCTCTCTGGCTCTCTCTTTCTCTTTTTTTCTTTTTTTTTTTCACCGAAACAAGAGAAGCCATGTCGGCCTTCGGAGTCACAACTGTACATGTTGTCTCTGTCGGCAAATCTCGCTATCGGAATCTATACGAATCTATCGCCACGTCGGCCTGCCCGGCATTCGGAATCCACTACTTTTTCGACACGTCGCACTTCCTAGTGCCTGTTTTTCAAAACACCTTTTCGGCACAGCTTGGCCCATGGAACAAAATAGGACAAAATTTACACGCCAGAATTTACACAAAAAAGTGTAAATTTTTTACACCCCAATTTGGCGTATAAATCATTTATACCGTTTTTGGCGTGTAAATTTTCCGAACGTGTAAAATTACACGCAAAGGATCTAT
>CAJNDT010003277.1:0-24055 GCA_905221615.1 Symbiodinium sp. CCMP2592
CGGCGTCGTCGTCCGCATCCATCGAAGCGTCTTGGCTTTGTCTCTCTCTCTCTCTCTTTCTCTCTCTCTCTCTCTCTCTCTCTCTCTCCCTCTCCCTCTCATTTCCAACTTTTTCCTTGTTTTTACCCTTCTGCTGCCGGCAGCTTTGGACTTAGGAGCCGGCCGCCTCTCCTGTTTCAGCCGCAACCTGGCTTTGGTTGGGGTGGTTTTTCTTGCGGGGCTTTGTTTCCATCGTTTCTCGCTCTCTCCCTCTGCTTACACTGTTTGTTGCTGGTCGTTCTTGACTTATGATTCTCCGGTGGCATCTCTTGCCCTTCCCGAAGTGTCTTGGCTTTGATGTTCTCTCCCTATCTCTCTATTTATCTCTTTTCTCTTTATCTTCTCTTCTCTTTCCGCGGTTTGCTTCTTCGTGATGCCTTAGGACACTGCGGATGTGGAGTCGTCCGTCCCCTGGGAGTCGGCCCCCTACGTTTTGGTAGAGCTCTACTCGTCTGCTTCTTTCTATTCTTTTCTCTACTCTCGCCTCCTATTGCGTGAGGCACTTGGACCCCGAAGTCGCGGCTGGTGTTCCTTGGTTTCGGCTGTTGTGGTTTGCGGGCGTGCTTTCGGGGGGTTCGGGTTTCGTTGGTACGCAAATCGAGGTTGTTTGGGACGAGGATGAGGACTCGGAGGAAGTCTTTGAGTGGTACGTGGCGGTTCCTTGGCTTTACTTGTCGCGGGCTGTGTTTATGCTTTCGGGGTTTCGGGGTTTCGTTTCTGCATAATCTGTGGTGTTGGGCATTGCATCTGGAGGAGTTTCCGGAATGTCCGGAACTCGTCGGCGACCTGCCAGAAAACGACGTGGGCGGCTTAGTGTTCCAGTTGGGCTCGTGGACGGCGGTCACTTCATCCTGTCGGGATTTGGGGTTAGGGCTTAGGGTTTTCGGGCTTACGGTTTGGGGGTTTCGGTGTTTCGGTGTCTGGGTTTAGGGTTTCCGGGTTCCAGGGCTGGGGTGTAGGGTGTCTGGGTTTCAGGCTTAGTGTTTAAGATCCCGGCTTGGGTGTTGTTTTCGGTCGCGAGGCGACGCGCTACGCTTCGGATATCGCTGCAACCTGGTTGCATTGCTTGTGTTGCTCTTTTCTTGCTTCTTCTTGGGTTTGCTTGGTGTGTTGCTTTCGAGGCGTCACTGGACTTTCCGGCGGAACCAGCCGTGCCTGCCGTGGCTTGGCTGGTTTTTTTTGTTCCTTCATGTTTTGCGTTGTACTTTCTTTTCCGCGTGCCGTGTGGCTATAAGGAGCTGGCGTCCTGTGTCGTAGCTTGGCTGGTCTTGTGTTCTCCCTTGTTTTGCGTTGTACTTCGTGGTCTGCATGCCTTGTGGCTGTAAGGAGGTCGCCTCTGGTAGTGGCGACATCCCCGCTCCTTGGACCGGGCTTGTTTTTTAGTTATGCTTTGGGGTGACCTCGCTTGTTTGCATGCGTGAACCGAGGTCATGGTCCCTTCTGTCGACGGGGATGAAAGCCCTACCAAGCGGCAGCGGCGCAACCGGCCCGTCGGTCCCAGGTTAGGGTCTGGCTTGTTTATGTCTTGGGCTTCGGTTTAGGTCGTTAGTTCTGCTGTGTTTGTGCCGTTCGGCCTTTGCTTGCCCCGCCCTCCCTCCCCCCCCCCACCCTCCGCTCCCACCCTTGGAACAGGAACCGGTACAACGTGGCCTGGTTGCCCTGTGGCGAGTGCCCACGTTGCCTCGCCAACCGGTTGCGAGGCCTTTGGGTGTTCTGTGTGTTTGGGGATTGCGGTTCGCGGGGTTTTAAGGTTCTATATGTTTCGGTTTCGTATGACTTCTGGGTTTAGGGCTTATGGGGTTCATGGCTTTTTTTTTTCTTATGGTCTTTGGGTTTAGTGGTTCTGGTGCCAGGGCTTTGATGCGGGGGCTTAGGGTCTGGGTCTCGGGTTTTAGGGTTCGGGGTTTCAGTGCTTGGGATTGTGGGGTTTAGGATTGTTTTCGGCTTAGTACCTTTTTGTCCGCCGTTTAAGGATCTAGTGCTCGGGCATGTAAGGTTTCGGGTCTAGTATTTTGGGCGTTTGGGGGGATCTCGGTTGTTCTTCTGTCTGCCGACAGGACGCGTTCAGCGGAGTTATCGCTGCGATGGTCCAGTGCCTCGCAACCAATTTTTCCGGCAGCGTGCTACGCCTAAGGCGGCCGCTAAAGCCAAAGCCGAGGCAAAGGCCAAGGCTCATTTTTATCAGAACCCGCCTCGTAAGTAGGCCTGGGTATTGAGGGGTTGGGGGTGTATGTAGCTATCTATGTAGTGTTGTCTAACCCTAGGGTATTATCCTTTATGTATGTAACTTTGTATGTATCCTGGTCCATCTATTAAAGCGGTAATTAATTGTTTCACATCGCGGGGTCTCGGCCGTTTGCCACCTGCCATTTTCTTTCTTTAAAAAAAAATCTTTGGTTGCTCAGTCCGACTTGTACATGGGTGTGTGTGTGTGTGTGCGCCTGTGATGGTTTTAGTAGCTGTGATAATAATAGTGCTAATACTCGTAATAGGAGTAACAATAATAGTGGCAGTATATAATAGTTCATGGTGACGGCAATACGAATCGACATGACATCTCTACTTGTGTTGCCGGTAGTCGGACTGAGCGACCGGGGGGGCCGGGCACGTCTTTTGCGGGACTGTTAATTTCCTTCTTTGGCATAGACCTTTGTTGATTCTTATTTGTGGGTTGGTCTAGGAATGATAGCTGGTTGTCATTAAGGAAATTACAGTCTCGCAAACGTGGCAACTTGCGGGTCGGTGTGTCGGAGCGAAGCTTTGCTTCCAGATGCCGAGACACACCGACCCGCATGGGTTCCCGCGATGGACAGCTTCGTCAGTTTTGGTTCTGCAGTTTGGTTTTGTTGGAGTGGAACTGGCATCGTTTCTTGGAGATAGGTCTTTCTTCGTTTCGTGGTTGGTTAGCTGTCCATCGCATTTTGTTTCACGGGCCGTGGACTCTTTCTCCCAGGCTTGGTTGTTGGATCGTGCCGCTAGGTTCGGTTCCTGAGTAATCAGATACAGGCATGCACCGCTGAGTGACTTGCTCCGTCTGTGCAATGGTTTTGGCGTTGGTGGCTGTGGTTATCGTATTTAGTTTGTTCTTCTTGTGCCTTGGGGAAGGAGTCCTTCGGGATGCGCTCCGTCAATGCGTGGCCCTTTTCACCTGCCGCACTGGAATTTGTTTGTTTCACTTGAATTTGTGTGTTGCCTCTTTGTATTTCTCACTTCCATTCTCGCTCTCTCATCTTTTTTTTCTCTGTCCTTCTCTCTTTCTTTCTCTCTCTCCCTCCCTCTCCCCCCCTTTCCCTCTCTTTGCCCCGCTTTTTCTCGCATTTGCCGAGCGCCTAACATCAGCATCGGTGGCTCGGGGGCTGAGGCCGGCATTTGCGTTGTTTCACACTTCCTTGTGCATCTGTCGGTTAAAAGGAAGGTACTTTCGTCGCCTGCGGCACTGCATGGGTCTGTGCTTGCATCTGTCCGCTCTGCCTCTCCTCCTTGCTCTTCCGTCTTCGCCTGCCTTCCTTGTGCCCAGGTCCGACCTCGACTTGGGCTGGTGCCCTCAGAGGTTCCAGGGTTTGGGGTTTGCTTTGGAGGCCGGTTGGGGCTCAGAGGCAGCGAGGCAGCGGTCCGTGCGCGCAAGGTTGCAGGGTTTTTGGGATGTGGGCTTTTTCGCAGGCTGCGAGGTCTAGAGTGGGGTGCAGGGGTCGTTGCCGGGCCTTGGAGGGTTTTTGCGGCTTCTTAGGTCCTCTGTGCTGTCTTGCTACCCTGCGCTGCTCTGTATGCGGGATCCCGGCCCTTCTACCCCTCCCTGCGCCCAGGTCCGACCTTGTCATTGGCCGGTGCCTTCAGAGGTGTTAGGCTTTGGGGTTTGTTGCGAAGGTGGGTTGAAGTTGAGAGGCAGGGAGGCTGTGGTCCGTGCGCGCATTCAAAGTATTCGGTTTAAGGGTTTCGGGCTAAGCTTGTGGTGCTCAGGGCTCAGGGCTTAGGGCTTTGGGGTTGGGGTTTGAGGGCTAGGTTTCCTAGGAAGGCTGCTTTACGTAAATTTAACGGTCTCGGTTCTTGTGTGTTGGGGCATGTATCACAGGGTTTGGTGACTGTCGGGGTTGGGCTTTGCCGGGGTTTAGGTCCCGCTAAGGTGTAGGAGTTGGTGCGATTTATTTGTTGGGTTTCCTGCTGTATCAGGGCTCAGGGTTCGTTACGGTTGAGGCCTTGTCGGGGTTGGGCCTTCTGCTGGGGTTCAAGGTTTGTTGGTGTCTGAAATCTGTTAGGGTTCTGTGTTTGTCAGGGTTTAGGGGTTCCTAGGGGGTTTGTTGCGGTTTAGTTGTTGGACTTCAGGGGTTGTTGCGACCTAGGGATCAGGCTGCGTTGGGGGTGAGGGCTCTGCTAGGCCTTAAGGTTTGTTAGGCTTTCGGGCTCGGTAGGGTTTAAGCTTTGTTAGGCTAGAGGGTTTGCTAGGGTTTAGGGTCTTTTGGGGTTCAGGGTTTGTTAGGTGTCGTTTTCTTTCCGCCCAGGCTCGGCGGTGCTGCTTTTGCGTGGCCGGGCCCTCCCTCGCGAGGTTTCAGGGCTTCCAGGTGGGTTGGGGCTCCGAGGCAGAGAGGTCCGAGTGCGCGAGGCTTGGGTGTTGAGGGTCCTTCGGCTTTGGAAGGTGGGTTGGGGCTCCGAGGCAGTGAGGTTTGGAGTGCGTGCTCTTAGGGCTTTTGTTTCTTAGGGTTTAGGGTTGGTTGGAACGCAGGGTTCGTCAGGGTTTAGGGATCGCCCTCGTATTTTTGGGGTTTGGGGCTAGGGTTGTGGGTAGGTTGTTTGGGTCATCTTATTTACTTAAAACCTCGTGGGGGTTAACCTTCTCAATATACTTAAACCTTTCAAGTTACTTAAACCCTCGTGGGGGGGGGGGGGCAACTCTTGCAATTTACTGAAACCAGGTTGTTTGAGTCATCTTATTTACTTAAAACCTCGTGGGGGCTAACCTTCTCAATATACTTAAACCTTTCAACTTACTTAAACCCTCGTGGGGGGGCAACTCTTTCAATTTACTGAAACCAACCCTTGCGGACGCTAAGGCTTTTCGGGTTAAGGGTTTGAGGGTTTTCGGGTTTAGGGTTAGGGTTTAGGGTTTTCGGGTTTAGGATTTAGGGTTTTCGGGTTTAGGGTTAGGGTTTAGGGTTTTCGGGTTTAGGATTTAGGGTTTTCGGGTTTAGGGTTTAGGGTTAAAGGTTTAGGGTTGGGTGTGTTGCTTGGGTCATTTCAATTTACTTAAACCGTTCAGTTGCACTTAGAAAAAACTTGTCAATTTACTTAAACTGCCCTATGGTCGACCGTTGCTTGCCTTAAATCCTGCGTACCTGCTGAACATAAAACCAGAAGCTGCGCTGGCGCACCTTCGGCGCAAGCCGTCTAAAATTTAGGGTTTAGGGTTTAGGGTTTAGGGTTTAGGGTTTAGGGTTTCGCCCTTTTTCATGGAAGTTGTTTGGTTTCCGGGGACGGGTGAGCCGTCAGTGCTTGTGCGAATCTTGCGGCGGGCGGCGTGCTTGCAGCGAAGGCTGCTCTTCGGCCGGCTTATGGCGGCCCGGTTCTTTCTTCCCACCCCGCGCCGTTCATGAGGCGGCGCAACCACCCAAACCTACTCCTTTTAGGGTTTAGGGCCTGAACTTATTTCTGTTTGTATGCATCTTTCAAAAAGGATTCTCTTATATTTCCGAAATTGAGTGGGCATAGAACATTTCCAAAGCCCCTCCGATTATCAGGAATTTCCGGCTTCCAAGGCCCGAAATGGTGGAAATCCCACAAAAGCATCAAAACCATCGATTTTTCAGTACCCGCTCCTTTTCCGGAGATCATTTCCAAGGCCCCTCGGATTTCTTGGATTTCAAGCTTCCAAAGCCGCCGAAAAGGGTGGACACCCACAAAAGCACCAAAATCATAGATTTTGCAGTACCCGCTCCTTTTCTGGAGGCCATTTCCAAGGCCCCTCGGATTTTCTTGGGTTTCCGACTGCCAAGGCGCGAAATGGGGGAAACTCCACAAAAGCACCAAAATCGCCGATTTTGCAATACGTGCTCCTTTTCCGGGTGCCATTTCCAAAGCCCCTTCGGATTTTCAGGGATTTCCTGCTTCCAAGGCCCGAAATGTGGGAAACCCCACAGAAGCACCAAAAACGTCGATTTTGCAATACCCGCTCCTTTTCTGGAGGCCATTTCCAAGGCCCCTCGGGTATTCAGGTATTTCCGGCTTTCAAGGCTGCCGAAATGGGGGAAACTCCACAAAAGCACCAAAATCATTCATTTTGCAATACCCGCTCCTTTTCCGGAGGTCATTTGCAAGTCCCCCAGCATTTTCAGGATGTCCGGCTTCCAAGCCCGCCGAAAAGGTGAAACTCCACAAACGCACCAAAATCGTCGATTTTGCAGTACCCGCTCCTTTTCCCGAGGCCATTTCCAAGGCCCCTCGGATTTTCAGTGATTTCCGGCTCGCAAGGCCGCGGAAATAGGGGACCCCCACAAAAGCACCAAAATCGTCGATTTTGCAGTATCCGCTCCTTTTCCGGAGGCCATTTCCCAGGCGCCTTGGATTTTCAAGGATTTCCGGCTTCCAAGGCACCAAAATGGGGGAAACCCCACAAAAGCACCAAAATCGTCGATTTTGCAGTACGTGCTCCTTTTCCGAAGGCCATTTCCAAGGCGCCTCGGATTTTCAGTGATTTCCGGTTTCCAAGGCCCGAAATGGGGGGAACCCCAAGAAAGCACGAAAATCGTCGATTTTGCAGTACTCTCTCATTTTCCGGAGGCCATTTCCAAGGCCCCTAGGATTTTCATGGATTTCCTAAGGCTGCCGAAATGGGGGGAACCCCACAAAAGCACCAAAATCGTCGATTTTGCAGTACGTACTCCTTTTCCGGAAGCTATTTCCAAGGCCCCTCGGATTTTCAAGGATCTCCTGCTTCCAAGGCTGCCGAAATGGGGGAAACACCACAAAAGCATCAAAATCGTCGATTTTGCAATATGTGCTCCTTTTCCGGTGGCCATTTCCAAGGCCCTTCGGATTTTCAGGGATTTCCGGCTTCCAAGGCCGCCGAAAAGGGGGAAACTCCACAAAAGCACCAAAATCGTCGATTTTGCAGTACCCGCTCCTTTTCCGGAGGCCATTTCCAAGGCCCCTCGGATTTTCAAGGATTTACGGCTTCCAAGGCTGCCGAAATGGTGGAAACACCACAAAAGCACCAAAATCGTCGATTTTGCAATACGTGCTCCTTTTTCGGAAGCCATTTCCAAGGCCCCTCGAATTTTCAGGGATTTCCGGCTTCCAAAGCCCGAAATGGGAGAAACACCACAAAAGCACCAAAATCGTGGATTTTGCAGTACTCACTCCTTTTCCGGAGGCCAGTTCCAAGGCCCCTCAGATTTTCATGGATTTCCGGCTTGCAAGGCCGCGGAAATAGGGGAACCCCACAAAAGCACCAAAATCGTCGATTTTGCAGTACCCGCTCCTTTTCCGGGACCATTTCCCAGGCGCCTTGGATTTTCAAGGATTTCCGGCTTCCAAGGCTGCCGAAATGGGGGAAACCCCACAAAAGTACAAAATCGTCGATTTTGCAATACGTGCTCCTTTTCCGGAAGCCATTTCCAAGGCGCCTCGAATTTTCAGAGATTTTCGGCTTCCAAAGCCCGAAATGGAAGAAAGCCCACAAAAGCACCAAAATCGTCGATTTTGCAGTGCCCGCTCCTTTTCCCGAGGCCATTTCCAAGGCCCCTCGGTTTTTCACGGATTTCCCAAGGCTGCCGAAATGGGGGGAACCCCACAAAACCACCAAAATCGTCGATTTTGCAGTACGTGCTCCTTTTCCGGAAGCTATTTCCAAGGCCCCTCGGATTTTCAAGGATTTCCTGCTTCCAAGGCTGCCGAAATGGGGGAAACACCACAAAAGCAGCAAAATCGTCGATTTTGCAATATGTGCTCCTTTTCCGGTGGCCATTTCCAAGGCCCTTCGGATTTTCAGGGATTTCCGGCTTCCAAGGCCGCCGAAAAGGGGGAAACTCCACAAAAAAGCACCAACATCGTCGATTTTGCAGTACCCGCTCCTTTTCCGGAGGCCATTTCCAAGGCCCCTCGGATTTTCAAGGATTTACGGCTTCCAAGGCTGCCGAAATGGGAGAAAACGTCACAAAAGCACCAAAATCGTCGATTTTGCAGTATCCCTTCCTTTCCGGAGCCCATTTCCAAGGCCCTTGGGATTTTGAGGGAATTTCCGGAATAGGAGGAAAACACCACAAGAACTCCAAAATCGTCGATTTTGCAGCACCCCTTCCTTTTCCGGACACCTTTTCCAAGGCCCCTTGGATTTTTAGAGAATTTCCGTTTGCCAAAGCCCGAAATGGAGAAACACCACAAAAGCACCAAAATCGCTGATTTTGCAGTACCGCTTCCTTTTCCGGAAACCATTTCCAAGGATCCGTGGGATTTTTAAAGAATTTCCGACTTCCAAGGCCCGAAATGTGGAAAACCTCACAAAAGCACCAAAATCGTCGATTTTGCAGTATCCCTTCCTTTTCCGGAGCCCATTTCCAAGGTCCCTTGGGATTTTGAGGGAATTTCTGAATTCCAAGACCCGAAATAAGAGGAAAACACCACAAAAGCTCCAAAATCGTTGATTTTGCAGCACCCCTTTCCTTCCGGAGACCTTTTCCAAAGTCCCTTGGGATTTTTAGAGAACTTGCGGCTGCCAAAGCCCGAAATGGGGAAAACACCACAAAAGCACCGAAATCGTCGATTTTGCAGCACCGCTTCCTTTTCCGGAGGCCATTTCAAAGGCCCCGTGGGATTTTTAGTGAATTTCCGGCTTCCAAGGCCGGAAATGGTGAAAACCCCACAAAAGCACCAAAATCGTCGATTTTGCAGTACCCGTTCCTTTTCCGGAGCCCATTTCCAAGGTCCCTTGGGATTTTGAGGGAATTTCCGGCTTCCAAAGAAACCATTTCCAAGACCTCTTGGGATAATGAGGAGATTTCCGGCTTCCAAGGCCCGAAATAGGAGAAAAGCCCACAAAAGCACCAGATTCATCGATTTTGCAGTACGCCTCCCTTTTCCGGAAGCCATTTCCAAGGTCCCCTGCGATTTTGAGGGAATGTCTGGCTTCCAAGGGCCGAAATAGAGGGAAAACCCCACAAAAGCAGCAAAATCATCGATTTTGCAGTACCCCTTCCTTTTCCGGAAACCATTCCCAAGGCCCCTTGAGATTTTCAATGCAATTTCCGGCTTCCAAGGCCCGAAATAGGCAGAAAACCTCACAAAAGCACCAAAATCATGGATTTTGCAGTACCCATTCCTTTTCCGGAGACCATTTCCAAGCTCCCCGGTGATTTTCAGTGTATTTCCGGTTTCCAACGCCACCGGAAGGGAGGAAACCTTTCACAAAAGCATCAAAAGCGTCGAGTTTGCAATCCAAGCTCCTTTTCCGGAAACCACGTTCAAGGCCCCTTAGGATTTTTAAAGAATTCCCGACTTCCAAGGCCCGAAATAGAGAAAACCACACAAAAGCATCCAAAATCTTCATTTTTGACAGTCATTTCAGACTCGAAACGATTCTGGGCTTGCTGACCGGGGGGGGGGGGGGGGGGGGGGGGGGGGGGGGGGGGGGGGGGGGGGGGGGGGGGGGGGGAGGGGGGGAGCGGAGCTGTTTAGAGTCCCACATGGGGTCAATCGTTTTGGTAAAAATTGAAAATTGGGCGGGGTTAGGGGCTTAGGGGCTTATTCCCTGAACTCCCTGAAAGACCCTCAAGCAAACATGTTCGAAGAGCTTGTTCACGATGTCCCGCCGTGGCAGTCACTGGATTGGCTGTTTTCCAGTCAGCCTCCACTTGCTCGGTGATCGGGGCCGGAATGATGGCGCTCCCGAAGTCGGACACACCGAAAGTGTCGATTTCAGGCGTTGATCGGAGCTTCTGCAGGAGATGCGTTACACCTGCGCTCGCGATCTGCCTCGTAGAAATTGCTGGCGAGAAAGTTCCGTTCGCCAGTACGGCTGGGCCGTAGAGCTTGCGATCCTGTGCAAGTACAGTCGACAGACTGGTGATGCTGAGAGTCTAGCGACTCATTTACGGAAAAACGCATTGTGTGTACACGCGGGGTCGGTTTTTGGAGGCTCGGCTGTGGTTCAGTCTCAGTAGTATTAATATTGTAATAGTAGTAATAGTAATAATAGTAGTAATAGTAATAATAGTAGTAATAGTAGTAATAGTAGTAATAGTAGTAATAGTAGTAATAGTAGTAATAATAGTAATAGTAGTAATAGTAGTAATAATAGTAATAGTAATAATAGTAATAGTAGTAATAGTAGTATGACTAGTAATAGTAGTAATAGTGCTACGAGCTCTTACACGCACGCGCTGTCACACTCCATGTCTGCTTTTTTGGGGCCTCTTTCCGGCCTCGTCGCGAGCTCTTCCGGGCCTCTTGCTGGCCTCTTCCTGGCCTCCTTTGGGCTTCTTCTGGCGCGCGTGTGCGTCACACTCCTTGCTGGTCTCTTTCCGGCCTTGGGAAGACCCTCTATTGGGCCTTTTCACAAGGCCTCCGGGTCCCTGGCTCTCTGCCCCCTCGTTTTTCTGCCTTCCTGGCAGCATGGCTCTCTAGCTCTCTGGACCCCTGGCCCTGCCTCCCTGGCTGCCTGGCTGCCTGGCTCCCTTTTTCCCTTGGTTCCTGGCTGCTCCCTTTCCGAAGCCACTTCCAAACTCTCCGGGGATTTTCAAGGTATTTCCAGCTGCCAAGGCCGCCGAAAGGGACGGAAACTCCACAAAAGCACCAAAATCGTCGATTTTGCAGTCCCCGCTCCTCTTCCGGAGGCCATTTCCAAGCCCCCTTGGGATTTTTAAGAACTTTCCGGCTTCCAAGGCCCGAAATAAAGGAAACCCCACAAAAGCGCCAAAATCGTCGTTCCGGAGACCATTTCCAAGGCCCCTTGTGATTTTTAGTGAATTTCCGGCTTCCAAGGCCCCAAATGTGGAAAACCACACAAAAGCACCAAAATCGTCGATTTTGCAGTACGTGCTCCTTTTCCGGAGGCCATTTCCAAGGCGGCTCGGATTTTCAGTGATTTCCGGTTTCCAAGGCCCGAAATGGGGGAAACCCCACGAAAGCACGAAAATCGTCGATTTTGCAGTACTCTCTCCTTTTCCGGAGTCCATTTCCAAGGCCCCTCGGATTTTCACGGATTTCCCAAGGCTGCCGAAATGGGGGGAACCCCACAAAAGCACCAAAATCGTCGATTTTGCAGTACGTGCTCCTTTTCCGGAAGCTATTTCCAAGGCCCCTCGGATTTTCAAGGATTTCCTGCTTCCAAGGCTGCCGAAATGGGGGAAACACCACAAAAGCACCAAAATCGTCGATTTTGCAATATGTACTCCTTTTCCGGAAGCCATTTCCAAGGCCCCTCGAATTTTCAGGGATTTCCGGCTTCCAAAGCCCGAAATGGCAGAAACACCACAAAAGCACCAAAATCGTGGGTTTTGCAGTACTCACTCCTTTTCCGGAGGCCAGTTCCAAAGCCCCTCAGATTTTCACGGATTTCCGGCTTGCAAGCCCGCGGAAATAGGGAAACCCCACAAAAGCACCAAAATCGTCGATTTTGCAGTACCCGCTCCTTTTCCATGGCCATTTCCCAGGCGCCTTGGATTTTCAAGGATTTCCGGCTTCCAAGGCTGTCGAAATGGCGGAAGCCCCACAAAAGCACCAAAATCGTCGATTTTGCAATACGTGCTCCTTTTCCGGAAGCCATTTCCAAGGCGCCTCGAATTTTCAGAGATTTCCGGCTTCCAAAGCCCGAAATGGAAGAAACCCCACAAAAGCACCAAAATCGTCGATTTTGCAGTACCCGCTCCTTTTCCCGAGGCCATTTCCAAGGCCCCTCGGATTTTCACGGATTTCCCAAGGCTGCCGAAATGGGGGGAACCCCACAAAAGCACCAAAATCGTCGATTTTGCAGTACGTGCTCCTTTTCCGGAAGCTATTTCCAAGGCCCCTCGTATTTTCAAGGATTTCCTGCTTCCAAGGCTGCCGAAATGGGACACTACAAAACCACCAAAATCGTCAATTTTGCAATATGTGCTCCTTTTCCGGTGGCCATTTCCAGGGCCCTTCTGATTTTCAGGGATTTCCGGCTTCCAAGGCCGCCGAAAAGGGTGAAACTCCACAAAAAGCACCAAAATCGTCGATTTTGCAGTACCCGCTCCTTTTCCGGAGGCCATTTCCAAGGCCCCTCGGATTTTCAAGGATTTACGGCTTCCAAGGCTGCCGAAATGGGGGAAACACCACAAAAACACCAAAATCGCCGATTTTGCAATACGTGCTCCTTTTCCGGAAGCCATTTCCAAGGCCCCTCGAATTTTCAGTGATTTCCGGCTTTCAAAGCCCGAAATGGAAGAAACACCACAAAAGCACCAAAATCGTGGATTTTGCAGTACTCACTCCTTTTCCGGAAGCCAGTTCCAAGGCCCCTCGGATTTTCACGGATTTCCGGCTTTTAAGGGTGCCGAAATGGGGGAACACCACAAAAATACAAAAATCGTCGATTTTGCAGTACGTGCTCCTTTTCCGGAAGCTATTTCCAAGGCCCCTCGGATTTTCAAGGATTTCCGGCTTCCAAGGCTGCCGAAATGGGGAAAGCCCCACAAAAGCAACCAAAATCGTCGATTTTGCAATACGTGCTCCTTTTCCGGAAGCCATTTCCAAGGCGCCTCGAATTTTCTGAGATTTCCGGCTTCCAATGCCCGAAATGGGAGAAACCCCACAAAAGCATCAAAATAGTCGATTTTGCAGTACCCGCTCCTTTTCCCGAGGCCATTTCCAAGGCCCCTCGGATTTTCAGGGATTTCCGGCTTGCAAGGCCGCCGAAATGAGGGGAACCCCACAAAAGCACCAAAATCGTAGATTTTGCAGTGCCCGCTCCTTTGCCGGAAGCTATTTCCAAGGCCCCTCGGATTTTCAAGGATTTCCTGCTTCCAAGGCTGCCGAAATGGGGGAAACACCGCCAAAAGCACCAAAATCGTCGATTTTGCAATATGTGCTCCTTTTCCGGGGGGCATTTCCAAGGCCCTTCGGGTTTTCAGGGATTTCCGGCTTCCAAGGCCGCCGAAAAGGGTGAAACTCCACAAAAGCACCAAAATCGTCGATTTTGCAGTACCCACTCCTTTTCCGGAGGCCATTTCCAAGGCCCCTTGGAATTTTGGGCGAATTTCCGACTTCCAAGGCCCGAAATGAGGAAAACGTCACACAAACCCCAAAATCGTCGATTTTGCAGTCCCCGCTCCTTTCCCGGAGCCCATTTCCAGGACCGCTTGGGAGTTTGAGAGAATTTCCGGCTGCCAAGGCCCGAAATGGGGAAAGCCCACAAAACCACCAAAATCATCGATTTTGCAGTCCCGACTCCTCTTCCGGAGGCCATTTCCAAGGTCCCTTGAGATTTTGAGAAAATTTTCGACTTCCAAGGCCCAAAAAAGAAAAAACCACACAAAAGCATCAAAATCGTTGATTTTGCAGTCCCCGCTCCTTCTCCGGAGGCTATTTCCAAGGCCCCTTGGGCCCGAAGTGGGGGAAACCCCACAAAAGCGCCAAAATCCTCGATTTTGCAGTCCTCCAAAGCCCCTTGGTATTTTGAGAAAATTTCCCGCTTCCAAGTACCGAAATAGATAAAACCCCACGAAAACACCAAAATCGTCGATTTTGCAGTCCCCGCTCCTTCTCCGGAAGCCATTTCCACGGCCCCTTGAACCCGAAATGAAGAAAACCCCACAAAAGCACCAAAATCGTCGATTTTGCAGTTCCCGCTCCTTTCCCGGAGACCATTTCCAAGTCCCCTTGGGATTTTGAGGGAATTTCCGGCTTCCAAGGCGTCCGGAAGCGAGGGAAACCCGACAAAAGCCGGGGGGGGGAGGGGAGGGAGCGAGGGGGGCAGGCTGTTTAATGCCCGAATAGGGTCAATGGTTTTGGTAAAAAATGAAAATCGGGCGGGGTTAGGGGCTTAGGGGCTTATTCCCTGAACTCCCTGAAAGCCCCTCAAGCAAACATGTTCGAAGAGCTTGTTCACGATGTCCCGCCGAGGTTTCCGCGCTTCTCTCGGCCTCCGTGATAGGCGCTTCGGCGCCATTTTTCCGTCTCTGAGCATCGGCCAGCTTGTAGTTGCAGCTCTCGCGGTGCTGCCTGGCCTGCTCCAAATTGTTCTGGCATCTGCGCAGTGCATTCGCCGCAGAGTCACGCTTCGACGTCAAGTTTGCCTGTCGAGGTAGCGATCCTGTGCAAGTACAGTCGACAGACTGGTAATGCTGAGAGTCTAGCGACCCATTTACGGAAAAGCGCATTGTGTGTACGCGCGCGGTCGGTTTTTGGAGGCTCGGCGATGGTCCCGTCTCAGTAGTAATAATATAGTAATAGTAGTGATAGTAATAATAATAGTAATAGTAGTAATAGTAGTAATAGTAGTAATAGTAGTAATAGTATTAATAGTAGTAATAATAGTAATAGTAGTAATAGTAGTAATAATAGTAATAGTAATAATAGTAATAGTAGTAATAGTAGTATGACTAGTAATAGTAGTAATAGTGCTACGAGCTCTTACACGCACGCGCTGTCACACTCCCTGTCTGCCTTTTTGGGGCCTCTTCCCGGCCTCGTCGCGAGCTCTTCCGGGCCTCTTGCTTGCCTCTTCCCTGTCTCTTTTGGACTGCTTCTGCCACGCCCGTGCGTCACACTCTTTGCTGGACTCTTTCCGACCTTGGGAACACCCTCTTTTGGGCCTTTTCACAAGGCCTCCGGGTCTTTGTCTCTCTGCCCCCCCCCCCCCATTTCTCTGTCTTCCTGGCAGCCTGGCTCCCTAGCTCTCTGGCCCTCTGACCCTGCCTCCCTGCCTGCCTGGCTGCCTGGCTCCCTTTTTTCCTTGGTTCCTGTCTGCTCCTTTTCCGGAGACCATTTCCAAACTTGCCCGGGATTTTCAAGGTATTTCCAGCTGCCAAGGCCGCCGAAAGGAAGGGAAACTACACAAAAGCACAAAAATCGTCGATTTTGCAGTCCCCGCTCATTCTCCGGAGACAATTTCCGGAGTCCCTTGCGATTTTTAGAGAATTTCTGTCTTCCAAGACCCGAAATGGCGAACACCCCACACAAGCATCAAAATCGTCGATTTTGCAGTACCACTTCCTTTTCCGGAGGCCATTTCCAAGGCCCCTCGAATCTCTTGGATTTCAGGCTTCCGAAGCCACTTCCAAAGCCCCTTGGGATTTTGCGAGAATTTCTACTTTCCAAGGCCCGAAATAGCGAGAAAACCTCACAAAAGCTGCAAAATTGTCGATTTTGCAGTGCCCCTTCCTTTTCCGGAACCCATTTCCAAGGCTCCTTGATATTTTGAGGAAATTTCCGGCTTCCAAGTCACCAAAAAGGTAGAAACCCCACAAAAGCACCAAAATCGTCGATTTTGCAGTACGTGCTCCTTTTCCGGAGGCCATTTCCAAGGCGCCTCGGATTTTCAGTGATTTCCGGTTTGCAAGGCCCGAAATGGGGGGGGGAAACCCCACGAAAGCACGAAAATCGTCGATTTTGCAGTACTCTCTCCTTCTCCGGAGACCATTTCCAACGCCCCTCGGATTTTCACGGATTTCCCAAGGCTGCCGAAATGGGGGGAACCCCATAAAAGCACCAAAATCGTCGATTTTGCAATACATGCTCCTTTTCCGGAAGCCATTTCCAAGGCCCCTCGGATTTTCAAGGATTTCCTGCTTCCAAGGCTGCCGAAATGGGGGAAACACCACAAAAGCACCAAAATCGTCGATTTTGCAATATGTGTTCCTTTTCCGGTTGCCATTTCCAAGGCCCTTCGGATTTTCAGGGATTTCCGGCTTCCAAGGCCGCCGAAAAGGGGGAAACTTCACAAAAGCACCAAAATCGTCGATTTTACAGTACCCGCTCCTTTTCCGGAGGCCATTTCCAAGGCCCCTCAGATTTTCACGGATTTCCGGCTTGCAAGGCCGCGGAAATAGGGGAACCCCACAAAAGCACCAAAAACGTCGATTTTGCAGTACCCGCTCCTTTTCCGAAGGCCATTTCCCAGGCGCCTTGGATTTTCAAGGATTTCCGGCTTCCAAAGCCCGAAATGGGAGAAACACCACAAAAGCACCAAAATCGTGGATTTTGCAGTACTCACTCCTTTTCCGGAGGCCAGTTCCAAGGCCCCTCAGATTTTCACGGATTTCCGGCTTGCAAGGCCGCGGAAATAGGGGAACCCCACAAAAGCACCAGAATCGTCGATTTTGCAGTACCCGCTCCTTTTCCGAAGGCCATTTCCCAGGCGCCTTGGATTTTCACGGATTTCCCAAGGCTGCCGAAATGGGGGGAACCCCACAAAAGCACCAAAATCGTCGATTTTGCAGTACGTGCTCCTTTTCCGGAAGCTATTTCCAAGGCCCCTCGGATCTTCAAGGATTTCCGGCTTCCAAGGCTGCCGAAATGGGGGAACCCCCACAAAAGCACCAAAATCGTCGATTTTGCAATACGTGCTCCTTTTCCGGAAGCCATTTCCAAGGCGCCTCGAATTTTCAGAGATTTCCGGCTTCCAAAGCCCGAAATGGAAGAAACCCCACAAAAGCACCAAAATCGTCGATTTTGCAGTGCCCGCTCCTTTTCCCGAGGCCATTTCCAAGGCCCCTCGGATTTTCACGGATTTCCCAAGGCTGCCGAAATGGGGGGAACCCCACAAAAGCACCAAAATCTTCGATTTTGCAGTACGTGCTCCTTTTCCGGAAGCTATTTCCAAGGCCCCTCGGATTTTCAAGGATTTCCTGCTTCCAAGGCTGCCGAAATGGAGGAAACACCACAAAAGCACCAAAATCGTCGATTTTGCAATATGTGCTCCTTTTCCGGTGGCCATTTCCAAGGCCCTTCGGATTTTCAGGGATTTTCGGCTTCCAAGGCCGCCGAAAAGGGGGAAACTCCACAAAAGCACCAAAATCGTCGATTTTGCAGTACCCGCTCCTTTTCCGGAGGCCATTTCGAAGGCCCCTCGGACTTTCAAGGATTTACGGCTTCCAATGCTGCCGAAATGCGGGAAACACCACAAAAACACCAAAATCGTCGATTTTTCAATACGTGCTCCTTTTCCGGACGCCATTTCCAAGGCCCCACGAATTTTCAGTGATTTCCGGCTTTCAAAGCCCGAAATGGGAGAAACACCACAAAAGCACCAAAATCGTGGATTTTGCAATACTCACTCCTTTTCCGGAAGCCAGTTCCAAAGCTCCCCAGGGATTTTGTGAAGGTATTTCTGACTTCCAAGGCCGTCGTAAAAACAGGGAAACTTCACAAAAGCACCAAAATCGCTGATTTTGCAGCCCCCGCTCCTTTTCCGGAGGCCATTTCCAAGGCCCCTTGGGTTGTTGGAAATTTCTGGCTTCCAAGACCCGAAATGAGGAAAACACCACAAAAGCATCAAAATCTTCGATTTTGCAGTGCCCATTCCTTTTCCGAAAACCATTTTCGAGGCCCCTCGAACTTCTTGCATTTCAGGCTTCTGAGATCATCGGAAGGGAGGGAAACTCCACTAAAACGCCAACATCGCTGATTTTGCAGTTCCCGCTCCTTTTCCGGAGACCATCTCCAAGGCCCCTTCGGCTTCCAAGGCGGCCGAAAGCGAGGGAAACCCGACAAAAGCAGCAAAATCGTCGATGCTGCACTACTTTGGAGCTTGTAACGGTTGTAGGCTTCCTGGCCAAGAGCTGGGTGGGGGGGCGGGGGGGGCGAAGGGGGCAGGCTGTTTAGTGCCCGAATAGGGTCAATGGTTTTGGTAAAAAATGAAAATCGGGCGGGGTTAGGGGCTTAGGGGCTTATCCCTGAACTCCCTGAAAGACCCTCACGCAAGCAAGTTCGAAGAGCTCATCGGCGATGTTGTCGTAAGGCTTTGCATCCGCCTTCGTCGCAGCTCTCCTGGCTGCTTGTCTTTTGCGACTGACATCTTGTTGTTGCCATGAGGCCCATCGTCGGCTGCTTTCGATCCGACGGAGTCGCAGGGGCACAGGAATCTCCAGCACGGCAAGTTTGCGCTTTCGGAACCCACCGGCGCTCTGCTGACGTCGCAGCTTTTCAAAGAGCCAGATGGACTGTCGAGTGTGCGATCCTGTGCAAGTACAGTCGACAGACTGGTAATGCTGAGAGTCTAGCGACCCATTTACGGAAAAGCGCATTGTGTGTACGCGCGCGGTCGTTTTTTGGAGGCTCGGCTATGGTCCCGTCTCAGTAGTAATAATATAGTAATAGTAGTGATAGTAATAATAATAGTAATAGTAGTAATAGTAGTAATAGTAGTAATAGTAGTAATAGTAGTAATAGTAGTAATAGTAGTAATAATAGTAATAGTAGTAATAGTAGGAATAATAGTAATAGTAATAATAGTAATAGTAGTAATAGTAGTATGACTAGTAATAGTAGTAATAGTGCTACGAGCTCTTACACGCACGCGCTGTCACACTCCCTGTCTGCCTTTTTGGGGCCTCTTCCCGGCCTCGTCGCGAGCTCTTCCGGGCCTCTTGCTGGCCTCGTCCCTGTCTCTTTTGGACTGCTTCTGCCACGCCCGTGCGTCACACTCTTTGCTGGACTCTTTCCGACCTTGGGAACACCCTCTTTTGGGCCTTTTCACAAGGCCTCCTGGTCTCTGTCTCTCTGCCCCCCCCCCCCCACTCACAAGCCCTCATGTCAAAGTCCGTGGGCTCGGATCCCGCCCCTGTCATTTTTGCTCTGTTAGAGCTGCTTGTCCTTTTCCACCCTCCCCCCCCCCCCCCCCCCCCCCCCCCCCCCCCCCCCCCTTTCCCATGCCCCCCCCCCTTCCCTTGTCAAAGCACTAGGTAAATAGTGATGCTGTGGTTTGCCTCCCCGCCGCGATAGCGTAGTGGTACATCTTAGGCCCCTAAGGCGGCGGAGCCCACTACATGAACCAGATCGACCTCTGCAGAATTGAACTGTGCAGCCGTTCGGCCACAATGCCAGTGGCAGAAGCTCCTGAAGGGATACTGCCGATGGGACTGGCCAGACAGTGGAAAAAGGAAGACCTGATGACATCAAGGTCATGAGAGAGTCCAGCAAGCAACTGAAGCCAAAGAGTTCAAAGGCTGGCCGCTCAGAAACGATCAAGTGCACAAAAGAGAATGGGATCTGGCTGAAAGAGCACTCACCCGGCACTCTCCCCCGGCTGGCGTCTTATTCACGCTCCCCGGTCTGCGTCTTACCTTCTCGATTCGCTTTCCTCCCCCCCGCCCCCCGCCCCCCCCCCCACCCCCCCCCTCACCCCCCACTCACATATAAACTCACAAGCCCTCATGGCAAAGTCCGTGGCTCCCGAATGGGGTCAATCGTTTTGGTAAAAATTGAAAATCGGGCGGGGTTAGGGGCTTAGGGGCTTATTCCCTGAACTCCCTGAAAGACCCTCAAGCAAGCAAGTTCGAAGAGCTCGTCGGAGAAGTTGTTGTGAGGTTTCTTCCGTCTCGTCGACCTCGAGGCGGTAGCGAATTCACGCCAGGATTGGGCGTCGGATACGACGTTTGAAGCTTGTTGCCGATACAGGCGACGTTCGGGCTGATCAAGCAACGGCTGAAATGGCCCGGCCCAGGATGTAGAGTCACACGTCGACGTCAAGTTTGACTGTCGAGTTGGCGATCCTGTGCAAGTACAGTCGACGACATAGTAAACCTGAGAATCTAGCGACCCATTTACGATAAAACTCATTGTTTGTACGCGCTCGGTCGGTTTTTGTAGGCTCAGCCAAGCACGACTAAATCTACAAAATCCTGGTTTTAGAGCTGCTTGTCCTTTTCCGAAAAGGACAAGCGCGACTAAATGCACAGAAAACTTGGATTAAGAGCTGCTTGTCTTTTTCCGAAAAGGACAAGCACGACTAAATGCACAAAATCCTGGATTTAGAGCTGCTTGTCCTTTTCCGAAAAGGACAAGCGCGACTAAATCAGCAAAATCCTGGATTAAGAGCTGCTTGTCCTTTTCCGAAAAGGACAAGCACGACTAAATCTACAAAATCCTGGATTTAGAGCTGCCTGTCCTTTTCCGAAAAGGACAAGCGCGACTAAATCTAGAAAACCGGAAGCCTAAGAGCAGTCACACGAAAAGAAAGGGGGGGACCTCGAGAATCGCAGCCGGCTCTCATTAAAAGACACATTTTATGAACAGAATTTATCACTTGAAAATCACCAGCAATTTTACAAATTTCCGGAGGCAAGAATGTAGAAAATCTCGAATTTAGAGCTGCTTGTCCTTTTCCGAAAAGGACAAGCGCGACTAAATGCACAAAAAACTTGGATTAAGAGCTGCTTGTCCTTTTCCGAAAAGAACAAGCACGACTAAATGCACAAAATCCTGGATTTAGAGCTGCTTGTCCTTTTCCGAAAAGGACAAGCGCGACTAAATCAGCAAACTCCTGGATTAAGAGCTGCTTGTCCTTTTCCGAAAAGGACAAGCGCGACTAAATCTACAAAATCCTGGATTTAGAGCTGCTTGTCCTTTTCCGAAAAGGACCAGCGCGACTAAAGCGCAAAATCCTGGATTTAGAGCTGCTTGTCCTTTTCCGAAAAGGACAAGCGCGACTACATGCACAAAATCCTGGATTTAGAGCTGCTTGTCCTTTTCCGAAAAGGACAAGCGCGACTACATGCACAAAATCCTGGATTTAGAGCTGCTTGTCCTTTTCCGAAAAGGACAAGCGCGACTAAATGTAGCAAACCAGAAGGCTACGAGCAGCCACACGAAAAGAAAGGGGGGGACCTCGAGATTCGCAGCCGGCTCCTATTAAAAGGCACATTTTATGAACAGAATTTATCACTTGAAAATCACCAGCAATTTTCCAAACTTCCGGAGGCAAGAATGTAGAAAATCTCGAATTTAGAGCTGCTTGTCCTTTTCCGAAAAGGACAAGCGCGACTAAATTCACAAAAAACTTGGATTAAGAGCTGCTTGTCCTTTTCCGAAAAGGACAAGCACGACTAAATGCACAAAATCCTGGATTTAGAGCTGCTTGTCCTTTTCCGAAAAGGACCAGCGCGACTAAATACACAAAATCCTGGATTTAGAGCTACTTGTCCTTTTCCGAAAAGGACAAGCGCGACTAAATCTACAAAATCCTGGATTTTAGGGGGGAGGCGGAAAGCCTGCTTGTTTTTTTCCCTTTCCGAAAAGGACAAGCGCGACGAGGCGCAAAATCTGGATTTAGGCAGCTTTTCCTTTTCCGAAAGGACACGGCGACTACATGACAACAAAGCAACCGAAAAGAAAAAAAAAAAAAAAATAAAAAGAAAAAAAAAACGGATTTAGAGCTGCTTGTCTTTTTCCGAAAAGGACAAGCGCGACTAAATGTAGCAAACCAGAAGGCTAAGAGCAGCCACACGAAAAGAAAGGGGGGGACCTCGAGATTCGCAGCCGGCTCCTATTAAAAGGCACATTTTATGAACAGAATTTATCACTTGAAAATCACCAGCGATTTTCCGAATTTCCGGACCCAAGAAATAGAAAATCTCGAGTTTAGAGCTTATTGTCCTTTTCCGAAAGGGACAAGCGCGACTAAATGCACAAAATCCTGGATTTAGAGCTACTTGTCCTTTTCCGAAAAGAGCAAGCGCGACCAAATGTACAAAATCCTGGATTTAGAGCTGGTTGTTCTTTTCCGAAAAGGACAAGCGCGACTGAATGCACGAAATCCTGGATTCAGAGCTGCTTGTCATTTTCCGAAAAAGACAAGCGCGACTAAATGTACAAAATCCTGGATATCAAAGCACTAGCTAAAATGTGATGCGCGTGGTCTGCCTCCGCCGCGGTAGCGTAGTGGTACATCTTAGGCCCCTAATGCGGCGGAGCCCACTACATCGACTGGCTCGACTCCAACCGACTGCAAAGTCCGACGCCTCAACGGCGGCAAAGAAGTCAAGTGGCTTCGGCGGACTAGAGACGGCAACTACCGGCAGGATCGCCAAGACTCAGAATGAGAATGAGGGTCTGGCAGCGACTCGGAAGCTTCAGAATGAGAGTCTGGCACAACTGAAACTGGAGCTGGCATGAAAGAGCTCTCACCGGGCACGCTCCCCCGGGCTGCGTCTTATCTCAGGCTCCCCCGGGCTGCGTCTTAACTTCTCGATTCCTTCCCTCCCCCCCCCGCCCACTTCCATATAAACTCACAAACCCGCATGGCAAAGTCCGTGGGTTCGAATCCCGCCCCTGTCATTTTTGCTCTGTCAGAGCTGCTTGTCCCCCCCCCCGACCGACTCACAAGCCCTCATGCCAAAGTCCGTGGGCTCGAATCCCGCCCCTGTCATTTCTGCTCTGTCAAAGCTGCTTGCCCCCCCCCCGCCCCCAACTCACAAGCCCTCATGCAAAGATCCGTGGGCTCGAATCCCAACCCTGTCATTTTTACTCTGTTAGAGCTGCTTGTCCTTTTCCAGCTGAGACCCCCCCCCCCCGTGCCAAAGCACTAGCTAATATGTGATGCGCGTCGTCTGCCTCCACCGCGGTAGCGTAGTGGTACTTCTTAGGCCCCTAAGGCGGCGGAGCCCACTACATCGACTGGCTCGACTCCGACTGACTGCAAACTTTGAGGCTGTGGAGCCGTTCCCGTTCACAAGCGTACCGCTCAACATGAAGCTTCAAACCCCACCCCACATAGATGGGGGGAAGCTGGGGTGCAGCCCCCTGACCGGAGTCGGCAAGACAGAAGGGGAGAGAAACTGGCAACTGAAGCCGGAGCTGGCATGGAGAAGCACTCACCGGGCACGCTCCCCCGGGCTGCGTCTTATCTGCTTTTGCCCCCGCACCTATAGCTTCTACGATTTGGTGTGCATCGTCTGCCTCCGCCGCGGTAGCCTAGTGGTACATCTTAGGCCCCTAAGGCGGCGGAGCCCACTACATCGACTGACTCCGACTCCAACTGACTGCAAAGTCTGAAGCTGTGCAGCCGTTAAAGTGAGGCCACAGAGACGGCGGACGCAAGACAGCCATCCGAGCAACCTGCCCAGGCAGAATGGCGAAACTACCAGACGGGAAGTACCGGAAAGCCTGGCCAAGACCTGCATACCGGCCAGAACCAGAAGGAGGTGGCGACCAGAAGATCTCACCGGGTAAACCCCCCCGGGCCGCGTCTTGTTCCCCCCCCCCCAAGCAGCCCAGCCAGCCCAGCCCAGCAGGCCAGGCCAGGCCAGCCCAGCCCAGTCTAAGCCCAGCCCAGCTCAGTTCAAACCCAAAGCAAGACGCAGCCCGGGGGAGCAGCCCGGTGAGTGGACCAGCTTGCCAGCTCCCTCTTGAGGCCCTCTTTTCGGCCAGTCTGCCTTCCATCCTCTTTGCCAGCTTCAAGGCTTCGATTGGATCACTCTGTTCGTTCTGGGCCTTCTCTGTTTCCTTAGCCCACTTGCCGACTGTGGCTTCAGTCTGTCAAGCTCCGCAGTGCCATCTTTCAGCTGGCTCGAGGTCGAGCAAGTCCATGTAGTGGGCTCCGCCGCCTTAAGGGCATCAGTTTTACCACTACGCTATGGCGGCGGAGGCAGACAGGGGACGCTGCCTTTCAGGGGGGGTGCGGAGCACCGGGATCTCCTTTTTTGTCGTGGTTGAAAGTAAATGACGTGGCCGGGATTCGAGCCCGCAGACCTTGGCTGGAGCGATTCAGAGTCCACAGATGGAAGCCCTCCAGAGCCCCCCCCCCCCCTCCACTTCCACATAAACTCACAAGCCCTCATGCCAAACTCCATGGACTCGAACCCCCCCCCCCAGGAACACACGCGCACGGGCTCGAATCCCACCCCTGTCATTTTGCTCCTTTAGAGTTGCTTCTCCTTTTTCCAAAGGACAAGCGCAACTAAATCAGCAAGATCCTGGACTTAGAGCTGCTTGTCCTCTTCCGAAAAGGACAAGCGCAACTAAATCTCGAGAACCAGCAGACCGGAACACCGGCCCCCCCCCCCCCCCCCCCCCCCCCCCCCCCCCCCCCCCCCCCCCCCCCCCCCCCCCCCCCCCCCCCCCCCCCCCA
>CAJNDT010003278.1:0-24047 GCA_905221615.1 Symbiodinium sp. CCMP2592
TTAGGAATAAGGTTTAGCGCTAAATCCTAAAGCTTTAGTGTTTAGGAATAGGGTTTAGCGCTAAATCCTAAAGCTTTAGTGTTTAGGAATAGGGTTTAGCGCTAAATCCTAACGCTTTAGTGTTTAGGAATAGGGTTTAGCGCTAAATCCTAAAGCTTTAGTGTTTAGGAATAAGGTTTAGCGCTAAATCCTAAAGCTTTAGTGTTTAGGAATAGGGTTTAGCGCTAAATCCTAAAGCTTTAGTGTTTAGGAATAGGGTTTAGCGCTAAATCCTAAAGCTTTAGTGTTTAGGAATAGGGTTTAGCGATAAATCCTAAAGCTTTAGTGTTTAGGAATAGGGTTTAGCGCTAAATCCTAAAGCTTTAGTGTTTAGGAATAGGGTTTGGCGGCTGATTTTTCGAAAATCGGAGGCAGATTTTGGAGTGATAACTTCTGTTCATAAAATGTGCATTTTAATTAGGGCAGGTGCCGATCTTGGGGTTCCGCCCATTCTGGTACCTAAATCCTAAAGAATTGCGCTAAATCCTAAAGCTTTAGTGTTTAGGAATAGGGTTTAGCGCTAAATCCTAAAGCTTTAGTGTTTAGGAATAGGGTTTAGCGCTAAATCCTCAGCTTTAGTGTTAGGAATAGGGTTTAGTGCTAAATCTTAAAGCTTTAGTGTTTAGGAATAGGGTTTAGCGCTAAATCCTAAAGCTTTAGTGTTTAGGAATAGGGTTTAGCGCTAAATCCTAAAGCTTTAGTGTTTAGGAATAGGGTTTAGCGCTAAATCCTAAAGCTTTAGTGTTTAGGAATAAGGGTTAGCGCTAAATCCTAAAGCTTTAGTGTTTAGGAATAGGGTTTAGCGCTAAATCCTAAAGCTTTAGTGTTTAGGAATAGGGTTTAGCGCTAAATCCTAAAGCTTTAGTGTTTAGGAATAGGGTTTAGCGCTAAATCCTAAAGCTTTAGTGTTTAGGAATAGTGTTTAGCGCTAAATCCTAAAGCTTTAGTGTTTAGGAATAGGGTTTAGCGCTAAATCCTAAAGCTTTAGTGTTTAGGAATAGGGTTTAGCGCTAAATCCTAAAGCATGTAGTGTTTAGGAATAGGGTTTAGTGCTAAATCCTAAAGCTTTAGTGTTTAGGAATAAGGTTTAGCGCTAAATCCTAAAGCTTTAGTGTTTAGGAATAGGGTTTGGGTGCTGATTTCTGGAAAATCGGAGGCAGATTTTGGAGTGTTAAATTCTGTTCATAAAATGTGCATTTTAATTAGGGCAGGGGCCGATCTTGGGGTTCCGCCCATTCTGGTGCCTAAATCCTAAAGAATTGCGCTAAATCCTAAAGCTTGTTTAGCGCTAAATCCTAAAGCTTTAGTGTTTAGGAATAGGGTTTAGCGCTAAATCCTCAAGCTATAGTGTTTAGGAATAGGGTTTAGCGCTAAATCCTCAAGCAGATATTTCCCCGGCGCGGATCATACGATTGGGCCAAGAATCCTGCACTCAAAATCTTGTTCCGATAAATCTGAAGCAAACGGGTTTGGACATGAATTTGGACTGAAATTCTGTTTCTCGATGGATTCGGACAGAATGCTTTCCTGAACTTCAAGCGACTGGAACACCTAAAGCAGATATTCCCCCGGCGCGGATCATGCGATCGGGCCAAGAATCCTGCACCCAAAATCTTGTTTCGACAAACCTGAAGCAAAACAGCTTGGGCATGTATTCGGACAAAATGGGAAGTTGGATAGATTCGGACAGAAGGCTTCTCTGAAGTTCAAGCGACTGGAATATGTTGGCTCGCCCCTACGCAATATCCCCCCCAGCGGGCATGTTCATAAAATGTGCATTTTAATTAGGGCAGGGGCCGATCTTGGGGTTCCGCCCATTCTGGTGCCTAAATCCTAAAGAATTGCGCTAAATCCTAAAGCTTGTTTAGCGCTAAATCCTAAAGCTTTAGTGTTTAGGAATAGGGTTTAGCGCTAAATCCTCAAGCTATAGTGTTTAGGAATAGGGTTTAGCGCTAAATCCTCAAGCAGATATTTACCCGGCGCGGATCATACGATTGGGCCAAGAATCCTGCACTCAAAATCTTGTTCCGATAAATCTGAAGCAAACGGGTTTGGACATGAATTTGGACTGAAATTCTGTTTCTCGATGGATTCGGACAGAATGCTTTCCTGAACTTCAAGCGACTGGAACACCTAACGCAGATATTCCCCCGGCGCGGATCATGCGATTGGGCCAAGAATCCTGCACCCAAAATCTTGTTTCGACAAACCTGAAGCAAAAGAGCTTGGGCATGTATTCGGACAAAATGGGAAGTTGGATAGATTCGGACAGAAGGCTTCTCTGAAGTTCAAGCGACTGGAATATGTTGGCTCGCCCCTACGCAATATCCCCCCAGCGGGCATCATGCGATTGGGCCAAAAATCCTGCACCCAAAAATCTTGTTCCACAAGCCTGAAGCAAAACAGCTTGGGCATGTATTCTTAAGCCTGAAGCGAAGGGGTTTTGGACATGTATTTGGATTGAATGCGAAGCTGGATAGTTTGGGTCAGAACGCTTTTCTCAAGTTCAAGCGACTGGCTTGAACTTAAGGGGGCTCCAGTTGTCCACACGGTTAGGAGCAAGATTCCTGTATCTTCAAAGAGCCGCAGCCAGTCGTGACCCAAGCACAGACAGTTACGCTACGGTCATGATGTGCCGTCGCTTCCTTTGCCGGCACCTGAGCCGGGTGGCACCGAAAGTTCAAAAGACCATGTGCCCAGTCATAGCGGCAGGGCTTTCCACGTCGTGGGTTGTTGGTTTAACCTCGGACAAATCGTAATTTCTATGCTTTAGCATAGCCTTCTGGCTCCTGTAAGCCAGCCGTCACGTACCCTCAAACAAAAAAAATTAAGATACTCACCCTTAGAATGCATGCATTGCTGCAGCACTCGCGTCTTGTACGACCGCATGCATTGCTGCAGAACTCGCTTCTCGTACCTTGCGAAAGAAAATACCCTCCGAAAGAAAAAAGGAGTTTAGGAAACTAAACCCTAAAAGGCGGAGCTGGTTAAGGGTGGGAGCCGCCCTTTATGGGCGCGGGTGGGAAAAGAAAAACTGGAGCGGCCGACCCAAGGCCCCAGTCTCCGAAGCTCTCATGCGCACTCCGAAACCGAAACAACTCGCATCGGAATTGGGCGCCCAAGCGGGGTGGCAACGACTGCTGTGCCTTGCGTAAACCCTAAACCCTAAACCCTAAACCCTAAACCCTAAACCCTAAACCCTAAACCCTAAACCCTAAACCCTAAACCCTAAACCCTAAACCCTAAACCCTAAACCCTAAATCCCACCCAGGCCTGCTTAGCCCGTACCCACCCTTTTTCTTAGGGTGCTTGGACCCAAGAAGGAAACCCGGCAGTGATTGACACCAACTCTGGATGGACAATGGGTGGAGCCATTGGAGAGTGGTCGAATTCAGCCCCTAGGGCTGAGCCAAGCCATTAGGCCCCTTGCGTGGCGCCCATATTCGCAAAGGGAATTCCTTCGAATCTCAAGAGATTAGAACACCCTAAACCCGACGACCAAATCCCTTGGTGGGCGTTTCCATTTGGCTCCCCTCAGAAAAGGCCCCAGAGGCCGGCCCAGGGGGTCCCACAGCTGGCAGATTCCAGGGACCGGGGGGCTCCTGGCGGGTCCTAGGGGGAGACCTGGCGTTTTTTTTGCCCTTCCCACCCTCGCCCCCCCTGGCCCCCCCTGGCCCCCCCTGGCCCCCCCTGGCCTCCCCTGGCCCCCCCTGGCCCCCCCCTGGCCCCCCTGGCCCCCCCTGGCCCCCCTGGCCCCCTCTGGCCCCCCCTGGCCCTGCCTCTCGGCGCCCTGTGTTTTGCGTGTAACAGACAAGGTGGGAATTGAGGGCGTAAGCGCTAAACCCTAAAAGGCAATATTTTGGGTGGAAGCCTGTGTATTCTCACAGCGGGTGGGAAAAGGTGAGGAACCAATGTGTGATTGTTTGGTGGTGGAATCACATTCGAACGCTAGACGTCGATATGCCGCCCCCCCACACCCCTGGGAGTGTTGGGGCGCCATCCTACATAGAAAATACTGCCGCTGCGCGGCGAGATGCCCTAAACCCTAAACCCTAAACCCTAAACCCTAAACCCTAAACCCTAAACCCTAAACCCTAAACCCTAACACCTAAACCCTCAACCCTAAACCCTAAACCCTAAACCCTAAACCCTAAACCCTAAACCCTAAACCTAAACCTAAACCCTCAAACCCTAAAACCCTAACCCTAAACCCTAAACCTAAACCCTAACCCTAAACCTAAAACCCTAAACCCTAACCCTAAACCCTAAAAACCCTAAACCCTAACAACTAACCCGAACCTCTAAACCCTAAACCCTAAAACCCTAACCATAAACCCAAACCCTAAACCCTAACCCTAAACCCTAAACCCTACACCTAACCTACCTAACCCTAAACCCTAAACCCTAAACCCTAACCCTAACCTAACCCTAAACCCTAAACCCTAAACCCTAACCCCTACCACCCTAAACCCTGAACCCTAAACCCTAACCCTAAACCCTAACCTAAACCCTAAAACCCTAAAACCCTAAATGTTAAGAAAGGCGCAAGCGCCAAGATGCGACAGCGTAGGTTGTGGTTTCACAGTAGAATGGAAGCAGAAAGCCCGAAATCTTTTAAGGCCCGAGGGTTGAGGGTTTAGGGCCCTAGGGTTGAGGGTTTGGGGCCTTGGGTTTAGGTTTCGGGGCCGAGGGTTTAGGGTTCAGGGTGCTAGGGTTTAGGGTTTAGGGCCCTAGGGTTGAAGGTTTGGGGCCTTGGGGGGGCCTTGGGTTTAGGGTTTCGGGGCCGAGGGTTTAGGGTTTGGGTGCTAGGGTTTAGGGTTTAGGGCCCAAGGGTTTAGGGTTTAAGGCCCTAGGGGTGAGGGTTTGGGGCCTTGGGTTTAGGGTTTTCCGGCCGAGGGTTTTAGGGGGTTTAGGGTTTAGGGCCCTCGGGTTGAAGTTTGGGGCCTTGGTTTAGGGTTTCGGTGCTTGGTTAAGGGTTTCGGGCCGAGGGTTTTAGGGTTTTGGGTGGCTAGGGATTAGGTTTAGGGCCCTAGGGTTGAGGGTTTTGGCCTGGGGTGTGGTGTTTCGGCGGAGGGCTTAGGGTTTAGGGCCTTGGGGTTTGGGGCCTTGGGAAAAAGGGTTTCGGGGCTGAGAGGGTTGAGGGTTTGGGGCGTTGGGTTTAGGGTTTCGGGGCCGAGGGTTTAAGGTTTGGGTGCTAGGGCCCTAGGGTTGAGGGTTTGGGGCCTGGGTTTAAGGTTTCGGGGCCGAGGGTTTAGGGTTTGGGTGCTAGGGTTTAGGGTTTCGAGGCCTTGGGTTTAGGGTTTCGGGGCCTTGGGTTTAGGGTTTCGGGGCCGAGGGTTTAGGGTTTGGGTGCTAGGGTTTAGGGTTTAGGGCCTTGGGTTTTGGGTTTCGGGGCCGAGGGTTTAGGGTTTGGGTGCTAGGGTTTTGGTGTTTAGGGCCCTAGGGTTTAGGGTTTCGGGGCCGAGGGTTTAGGGTTTGGGTGCTAGGGTTTAGGGTTTAGGGCCCAAGGGTTTAGGGTTTAAGGCCCTAGGGTTGAGGGTTTGGGGCCTTGGGTTTAGGGTTTCCGGGCCGAGGGTTTAGGGGGTTTAGGGTTTAGGGCCCTAGGGTTGAAGGTTTGGGGCCTTGGGTTTAGGGTTTCGGTGCCTTGGGTTTAGGGTTTCGGGGCCGAGGGTTTAGGGTTTGGGTGCTAGGGTTTAGGGTTTAGGGCCCTAGGGTTGAGGGTTTGGGGCCTTGGGGGCCGAGGGTTTAGGGTTTTGGGGTTTAGGGTTTAGGGCCTTGGGTGTAAGGTTTCGGGGCCGAGGGTTTAGGGTTTAGGGCCCTAGGGTTGAGGGTTTGGGGCCTTGGGTTTAGGGTTTCGGGGCCGAGGGTTTAAGGTTTGGGTGCTAGGGCCCTAGGGTTGAAGGTTTGGGGCCTTGGGTTTAGGGTTTCGGGGCCGAGGGTTTAGGGTTTGGGTGCTAGGGTTTAGAGTTTAGGGCCCTAGGGTTTAGGCTTTAAGGCCCTAGGGTTGAGGGTTTCGGGGCCTTGGGTTTAGGGTTTTGGGGCCTTGGGTTTAGGGTTTCGGGGCCTTGGGTTTAGGGTTTCGGGGCCGAGGGTTTAGGGTTTGGGTGCTAGGGTTTAGGGTTGGGCCTTGGGTTTTGGGTTTCGGGGCCGAGGGTTTAGGATTTAGGGTGCTAGGGTTTAGGGTTTAGGGCCCTAGGGTTGAAGGTTTGGGGCCTTGGGTTTAAGGTTTCGGGGCCTTGGGTTTCAGGTTTGGGTGCTAGGGTTTAGGGTTTAAGGCCCTAGGGTTGAGGGTTTGGGGCCTGGGGCCTGGGTTTAGGGTTTCGGGGCCAAGGGTTTAGGGTTTGGGCGCTAGGGTTTATGGCCCTAGGGTTTAGGCTTTAAGGGTGTAGGGTTGAGGGTTTCGGGGTCTTGGGTTTAGGGTTTCGGGGCCTTGCCGAGGGTTTAGGGTTTGGGTGCTAGGGTTTGGGGTTTAGGGCCCTAGGGTTTAGGGTTTAGGGCTCTAGGGTTGAGGGTTTGGGTTCGGGTTTAGGTGCTAGGGTTTAGGGTTTAGGGCCTTAGGGTTTAGGGTTTAAGGCCCTAGGGTTGAGGGGTTTGGGCCTTGGGTTTAGGGTGTCGGGGCCGAGGGTTTAGGATTTAGGGTGCTAGGGTTTAGGGTTTAGGGCCCTAGGCTTGAAGGTTTGGGGCCTTGGGTTTAAGGTTTCGGGGTCTGGGTTTAGGGTTTCAGGGCCGAGGGTTTAGGGTTTGGGTGCTAGGGTTTAAGGTTTAGGGCCCTGGGTTGAGGGTTTGGGGCCTGGGGTGTAGGGTTTCGGGGCCGAGGGTTTAGGGTTAAGGGGTTTAGGGTTTGGGGCCTTGGGTTTAGGGTTTCGGGGCCGAGGGTTTAGGGTTTAGGGTTCTAGGGTTGAGGGTTTGGGGCCTTGGGTTTAGGGTTTCGGGGCCGAGGGTTTAAGGTTTGGGTGCTAGGGCCCTAGGGTTGAGGGTTTGGGGCCTTGGGTTTAGGGTTTCGGGGCCGAGGGTTTAGGTTTTGAGTGCTAGGGTTTAGAGTTTAGGGCCCTAGGGTTTAGGCTTTAAGGCCCTAGGGTTGAGGGTTTCGGGGCCTTGGGTCTAGGGTTTCGGGGCCTTGGGTTTAGGGTTTCGGGGCCGAGGGTTTAAGGTTTGGGTGCTAGGGTTTAGGGTTTAGGGCCCTAGGGTTTAGGGTTTAGGGCCCTAGGGTTGAGGGTTTGGGCCTTGGGTTTAGGGTTTCGGGGCCGAGGGTTTAGGATTTAGGGTGCTAGGGTTTAGGGTTTAGGGCACTAGGGTTGAAGGTTTGGGGCCTTGGGTTTAAGGTTTCGGGGCCTTGGGTTTAGGGTTTCGGGGCCGAGGGTTTAGGGTTTGGCTTGGGTTTAGGGTTCGAGGGTTTAGGGTTTAGGGCCCTAGGGGTGAGGGTTTGGGGCCTTGGGTTTAGGGTTTCGGGGCCTTGGGTTTAGGGTTTCGGGGCCGAGGGTTTAGGGTTTGGGTGCTAGGGTTTAGGGTTTAGGGGCCTTGGGTTTTGGGTTTCGGGGCCGAGGGTTTAGGATTTAGGGTGCTAGGGTTTAGGGTTTAGGGCCCTAGGGTTGAAGGTTTGGGGCCTTGGGTTTAAGGTTTCGGGGCCTTGGGTTTAGGGTTTCGGGGCCAAGGGTTTAGGGTTTGGGTGCAAGGGTTTAGGGTTTAGGGCCCTAGGGTTTAGGGTTTAAGGCCCTAGGGTTGAGGGTTTTGGGCCTTGGGTTTAGGGTTTCGGGGCCGAGGGTTTAGGATTTAGGGTGCTAGGGTTTAGGGTTTAGGGCCCTAGGGTTGAAGGTTTGGGGCCTTGGGTTTAAGGTTTCGGGGCCTTGGGTTTAGGGTTTCGGGGCCGGGTTTAGGGTTTGGGTGCTATGGTTTAGGGTTTTAGGGCCCTAGGGTTTTAGGGTTTTGGTGCCTGGGGTGGGTTTCGGGGGGGGGGGGGGGGGGGGGGGGCCGATGGTTTATGGTAGGGGTTTAGGGTTTGGGGCCTTGGGTTTAGAGGGTTTCGGGGTCCGAGGGTTGGGTTTTAGCCCTATGGTTGAGTGTTTTGGGGCCTTGGGTTTAGTTTTTCGGGGCCGAGGGTTTAGGGTTTGGGTGTTAGGCCCCTAGGGTTGAGGGTTTGGGGCCTTGGGTTTTGGGTTTCGGGGCCGAGGGTTTAGGGTTTGGGTGCTAGGGTTTTGGTGTTTAGGGCCCTAGGGTTTAGGCTTTAAGGCCCTAGGGTTGAGGGTTTCGGGGCCTTGGGTTTAGGGTTTCGGGGCCTTGGGTTTAGGGTTTCGGGGCCGAGGGTTTAGGGTTTGGGTGCTAGGGTTTAGGGTTTAGTGCCCTAGGGTTGAGGGTTTGGGGCCTTGGGTGTGCTAGTTTGGGGCCTGGGTTTAGGGTTTCGGGGCCGAGGGTTTAGGGTTTGGGTGCTAGGGTTTAGGGTTTAGGGCCCTAGGGTGTAGGCTTTAAGGGTGTAGGGTTGAGGGTTTCGGGGCCTTGGGTTTAGGGTTTCGGGGGCTTGGGTTTAAGGTTTCGGGGCCAAGGGTTTAGGGTTTGGGTGCTAGGGTTTTTTAGGGTTTAGGGCACTGGGTTTGGGGTTTGAGGCCCTAGGGTTGAGGGTTTGGGGCCTTGGGTTTAGGGTTTCGGGGCCGAGGGTTAGGATATAGGGTGCTAGGGTTTAGGGTTTAGGGCCCTATAATTAAAGGTTTGGGGCCTTGGGTTTAATCGGGGCCTTGGGTTTAGGGTTTCGGGGCCGAGGGTTTAGGGTTTGGGTGCTAGGGTTTAGGGTTTAGGGCACTAGGGTTGAGGGTTTGGGGCCTGGGGTGTAGGGTTTCGTTGCCGAAGGTTTAGGGTTTTCGGGTTTGGGGCCTTGGGTTTAAGGTTTCGGGGCCCAGGGTTTAGGGGATTTAGGGTTTAGGGCCCTAGGGTTGAGGGTTTGGGGCCTGGGGTTTAGGGTTTCGGGGCCGAGGGTTTAAGGTTTGGGCGCTGGGCCCTAGGGTTGAGGGTTTGGGGCCTGGGGTGTAGGGTTTCGGGGGCCGAGGGTTTAGGGTTTGGGTGCTAGGGTTTTGGGGTTTAGGGCCCTAGGGTTTAGGCTTTAGGGCCCTAGGGTTGAGGGTTTCGGGGCCTTGGGTTTAGGGTTTCGGGGCCTTGGGTTTAGGGTTTCGGGGCCGAGGGTTTAGGGTTTGGGTGCTAGGGTTTAGGGTTTAGGGGCCTTGGGTTTTGGGTTTCGGGGCCGAGGGTTTAGGATTTAGGGCGCTAGGGTTTAGGGTTTAGGGCCCTAGGGTTGAAGGTTTGGGGCCTTGGGTTTAAGGTTTCGGGGCCTTGGGTTTAGGGTTTCGGGGCCGAGGGTTTAGGGTTTGGGTGCTAGGGTTTAGGGTTTAGGGCCCTGAAGGTTTAGGGTTTAGGGTTTAGGGCCCTAGGGCTTAAGGCATTGAGGGTTTGGGGCTTGGGGTGTAGGGTTTCGGGGCCGAGGGTTTAGGGTTTAGGGCCCTAGGGTTGAGGGTTTGGGGCCTGGGGTGTAAGGTTTCGGGGCCGAGGGTTTAGGGTTTAGGGCCCTAGAGTTGAAGGTTTGGGGCCTTGGGTTTGGGGTTTCGGGGCCTTGGGTTTAGGGTTTCGGGGCCGAGGGTTTAGGGTTTGGGTGCTAGGGTTTTGGGTTTAGGGCCCTAGGGTTTAGGGTTTAGGGCCCTAGGGTTGAAGGTTTTGGGCCTTGGGTTTAGGGTTTCGGGGCCGAGGGTTTAGGATTTAGGGTGCTAGGGTTTAGGGTTTAGGGCCCTAGGGTTGAAGGTTTGGGGCCTTGGGTTTAAGGTTTCGGGGCCTTGGGTTTAAGGTTTCGGGGCCGTGGGTTTGGGTGCTAGGGTTTAGGGTTTAAGGCCCTAGGGTTGAGGGTTTGGGGCCTTGGGTGTGGGGTTTCGGGGCCGAGGGTTTAGGGTTTAGGGCCTTGGGGCCTTGGGAAAAAAGGTTTCGGGGCTGAGGGTTTAGGGTTTAGGGCCCTAGGGTTGAGGGTTTGGGGCGTTGGGTTTAGGGTTTCGGGGCCGAGGGTTTAAGGTTTGGGTGCTAGGGCCCTAGGGTTGAGGGTTTGGGGCCCTAGGGTTGAGGGTTTCGGGGCCGAGGGCTTAGGGTTTGGGTGCTAGGGTTTAGGGTTTAGGGCCCTGAAGGTTTAGGGTTTAGGGTTTAGGGGTGTAGGGTTTAAGGCATTGAGGGTTTGGGGCCTGGGGTGTAGGGTTTGGGGCCGAGGGTTTAGGGTTTAGGGCCTTATGGTTTGGGGCCTTGGGTTTAGGGTTCCGGGGCCGAGGGTTTAGGGTTTAGGGCCCTAGGGTTGAGGGTTTGGGGCCGAGGGTTTAAGGTTTGGGTGCTAGGGCCCTAGGGTTGAGGGTTTAGGGCCTGGGTTTAAGGTTTCGGGGCCGAGGATTCGGGTCTGGGTGCTCGGGTTTGGGGTAAACCGAAGTAAAAGGCCAAAGGGTGTCCCAATGGCTTTCGGCCATGGCTTTCGGCCATGGGTTTCGGCCATGGGTTTCGGCCATTGGCTTTCGGCCATGGGTTTCGGCCATGGCTTTCGGCCATGGCTGGTTTAAGGCCCTGGGGTTGAGGGTTTCCTGCCCTGCCCCCGCCACCCCCAAAAACCCTTCTCCTCAAGTGGAATGGGTGGTGTGGGTCTGCGCAATCCCGGCCCCCTGCGCCCCCCCCCGCCCCGCCTCCCCCCCACCCGCACCCCGCCGCCCGCCCCCACCGCGGTGTGCACCACACCCACCGCATACCCTGCTCACGCCCATCCCGCCCACACCCAAAAGCCCTTTGTTTCAAGTAGAATGCCGCCCCCCCTCCCCCCCTCCGGCCCTCGCCGCCCCCGCCCCCAAACCCGTTCCTCTTCCGTTAGTGGCTAAACGCAACACTCTTTTCAGGGTCCAGGGGGTGTCCCCATGGCGCCCGCCCAGCTCAAACCACCAGCCCGGCCCAGCCCAGGCTGCCTGGCTCCCTGCTGCCTGCCCTTTGCTGGCTGCCAAAAAGTTTGAAAGAAAAGAAAACTCTTTTAGGGGGTTCTAGGGGGTGTCCCCCTGGCGCGGTCCAGCAACAAGCGAGTGCTGGCGGGGTCCAGGGCGAGGAGTCCTGGCGGGGGGTCTGGGGGGCAGCGCCCCCCAGGATCACGGTGGTGAATATTTACGATTCGTAAAGAATTTCATGAAGTTTCTGGTTTCACCCACCACCAATCAACCCGCAACCCAACACCCACCCCGGCCACCCACCCATCGCGATGGCTACGTTTACGTTTCGAAATTAAGTTTCTGGGTTTAGACAACACCCCCCTATGAAAGAAGTGCAACCTCAAGTTGACTAGGGCGACTGCTACGCTGTCGAACCCTAAACCCTAAACCCTAAACCCTAAACCCTAAACCCTAAACCCTAAACCCCTAAACCCTAAACCCTAAACCCTAAACCCTAAACCCTAAATTTTAGAAGGCGCAAGCGCCAAGATGCGACAGCGTAGGTTGTTGGTTTAACACTAGAATGGAAGCAGAAAGCACGAAATTCTTCTACGAAAGCCAGAAATCGTCTCCACGAAAGCCCGAAATTCTGCCCGAAATCCTTCCGGGCGCGGGTGCGGGGGGGCGCGGCGGGCGAGCGCGTGCGGGGCGCGGGTGGGCGCGGAGCCTGCGCTGGAGCGGGGGGCGTGGGCGGGGGGCGGTGCGGGCGGGCGCGTGTGCGGGCAAGAACGCGGGCGCGGGCGGGCGCGGGCGCGCACGGGCGCGGGGCGCTGGGCGCGGGGCGCGGGGCGCGGCGCGGGGCGCGGAGCACGGGGGGCGGGGCGCGAGCGCGGGGTGGGGGTGGTGGTTGGGGGGGGCGGTGGGGGGGCGTCGAAAGGTTGGTGGGGCGCGGCTAGGGGCTGATGGGGGGGGTGGGGGCGGTGGGGGGGGTTGGTCCTTCCCGGGCGCGGGTGCGGGGGGGCGCGGCGGTCGAGCGCTGTGCGGGCGGCTGGTGGGCGCGGAGCCTCGCTGGATCGGGGGGCGTGGGCGGGGAGCGGTGCGGGCGGTGCGTGTGCGGAGCAAAGAACGCGGCGCGGCGGTCCGCGGTCGCGCGGGGCGCGGCGGTGGGGGGGCGGTGGTGGGGGGGCGTTGGGGCGGGTGGGGGGCGGTGGGGGGGCGCGAAAGGTGGTTTTAGCGCGGCGATTGGGGGGCGGTGGGGGTGCGGTGGGCGGCGGATGGGGGGGGGTGGGGGGCGGTGTGGGGGGGCGGTGGCTGGGGGCCCCTGGACGACGTGGCGGCGGTGGGGGGGCTTTAGGGGGGGGACGGTGGGGTGGGGGGGCGGGGGGGGACTGTAGGGCGTTGGGGCGTTGTGTCCGGTTTGCGTGCGGTGGGCGCGCGACGTGGCCGCGGGGCTCGGCGCGTGCAGGGGCGCGGTGCGGGCGAGCACGGGCGTGCAGGGGGGGGGGTTCGGGGCGTGGCGCGCAGGGCCTGTGCTGGATGCGAGCGGGCGCGGGGGGCGCGGGGCGGCGCGGGGGTGCGCGCGTAGGGTGCGGCACACCCACCACCCACCGCCCACCAGCCACGACCCACGACCAACCACCCACCACCCGCCACCCAGCACCCACCACCAAGCACGGACCACCCACCACCAATCAACCCGCAACCCAACACCCACCCCGGCCACCCACCCATCGCGATGGCTACGTTTACGTTTCGAAATTAAATTCCTGGGTTTAGGAAGCGCCCCCCTATGAAAGAAGTGCACCCTCAAGTTGACCGGGGCGACCGCTACGCTGTCGAACCCTAAACCCTAAACCCTAAACCCTAAACCACAAAAGCATCAAAATCGTCGATTTTGCAATATGTGCTCCTTTTCCGGTGGCCATTTCCAAGGCCCTTCGGATTTTCAGGGATTTCCGGCTTCCAAGGCCGCCGAAAAGGGGGAAACTCCACAAAAGCACCAAAATCGTCGATTTTGCAGTACCCGCTCCTTTTCCGGAGGCCATTTCCAAGGCCCCTCGGATTTTCAAGGATTTACGGCTTCCAAGGCTGCCGAAATGGTGGGAACACCACAAAAGCACCAAAATCGTCGATTTTGCAATACGTGCTCCTTTTTCGGAAGCCATTTCCAAGGCCCCTCGAATTTTCAGGGATTTCCGGCTTCCAAAGCCCGAAATGGGAGAAACACCACAAAATCACCAAAATCGTGGATTTTGCAGTACTCACTCCTTTTCCGGAGGCCAGTTCCAAGGCCCCTCAGATTTTCATGGATTTCCGGCTTGCAAGGCCGCGGAAATAGGGGAACCCCACAAAAGCACCAAAATCATCGATTTTGCAGTACCCGCTCCTTTTCCGGGACCATTTCCCAGGCGCCTTGGATTTTCAAGGATTTCCGGCTTCCAAGGCTGCCGAAATGGGGGAAACCCCACAAAAGTACAAAATCGTCGATTTTGCAATACGTGCTCCTTTTCCGGAAGCCATTTCCAAGGCGCCTCGAATTTTCAGAGATTTTCGGCTTCCAAAGCCCGAAATGGAAGAAAGCCCACAAAAACACCAAAATCGTCGATTTTGCAGTGCCCGCTCCTTTTCCCGAGGCCATTTCCAAGGCCCCTCGGTTTTTCACGGATTTCCCAAGGCTGCCGAAATGGGGGGAACCCCACAAAACCACCAAAAGCGTCGATTTTGCAGTACGTGCTCCTTTTCCGGAAGCTATTTCCAAGGCCCCTCGGATTTTCAAGGATTTCCTGCTTCCAAGGCTGCCGAAATGGGGGAAACACCACAAAAGCACCAAAATCGTCGATTTTGCAATATTTGCTCCTTTTCCGGTGGCCATTTCCAAGGCCCTTCGGATTTTCAGGGATTTCCGGCTTCCAAGGCCGCCGAAAAGGGGGAAACTCCACAAAAAAGCACCAACATCGTCGATTTTGCAGTACCCGCTCCTTTTCCGGAGGCCATTTCCAAGGCCCCTCGGATTTTCAAGGATTTACGGCTTCCAAGGCTGCCGAAATGGGGGAAAACGTCACAAAAGCACCAAAATCGTCGATTTTGCAGTATCCCTTCCTTTCCGGAGCCCATTTCCAAGGCCCTTGGTATTTTGAGGGAATTTCCGGAATAGGAGGAAAACACCACAAGAACTCCAAAATCGTCGATTTTGCAGCACCCCTTCCTTTTCCGGACACCTTTTCCAAGGCCCCTTGGATTTTTAGAGAATTTCCGTTTGCCAAATCCCGAAATGGAGAAACACCACAAAAGCACCAAAATCGCTGATTTTGCAGTACCGCTTCCTTTTCCGGAAACCATTTCCAAGGATCCGTGGGATTTTTAAAGAATTTCCGACTTCCAAGGCCCGAAATGTGGAAAACCTCACAAAAGCACCAAAATCGTCGATTTTGCAGTATCCCTTCCTTTTCCGGAGCCCATTTCCAAGGTCCCTTGGGATTTTGAGGGAATTTCTGAATTCCAAGACCCGAAATAAGAGGAAAACACCACAAAAGCTCCAAAATCGTTGATTTTGCAGCACCCCTTTCCTTCCGGAGACCTTTTCCAAAGTCCCTTGGGATTTTTAGAGAACTTGCGGCTGCCAAAGCCCGAAATGGGGAAAACACCACAAAAGCACCGAAATCGTCGATTTTGCAGCACCGCTTCCTTTCTCGGAGGCCATTTCAAAGGCCCCGTGGGATTTTTAGTGAATTTCCGGCTTCCAAGGCCGGAAATGGTGAAAACCCCACAAAAGCACCAAAATCGTCGATTTTGCAGTACCCGTTCCTTTTCCGGAGCCCATTTCCAAGGTCCCTTGGGATTTTGAGGGAATTTCCGGCTTCCAAAGAAACCATTTCCAAGACCTCTTGGGATAATGAGGAGATTTCCGGCTTCCAAGGCCCGAAATAGGAGAAAAGCCCACAAAAGCACCAGATTCATCGATTTTGCAGTACGCCTCCCTTTTCCGGAAGCCATTTCCAAGGTCCCCTGCGATTTTGAGGGAATGTCTGGCTTCCAAGGGCCGAAATAGAGGGAAAACCCCACAAAAGCAGCAAAATCATCGATTTTGCAGTACCCCTTCCTTTTCCGGAAACCATTCCCAAGGCCCCTTGAGATTTTCAATGCAATTTCCGGCTTCCAAGGCCCGAAATAGGCAGAAAACCTCACAAAAGCACCAAAATCATGGATTTTGCAGTACCCATTCCTTTTCCGGAGACCATTTCCAAGCTCCCCGGTGATTTTCAGTGTATTTCCGGTTTCCAACGCCACCGGAAGGGAGGAAACCTTTCACAAAAGCATCAAAAGCGTCGAGTTTGCAATCCAAGCTCCTTTTCCGGAAACCACGTTCAAGGCCCCTTAGGATTTTTAAAGAATTCCCGACTTCCAAGGCCCGAAATAGAGAAAACCACACAAAAGCATCCAAAATCTTCATTTTTGACAGTCATTTCAGACTCGAAACGATTCTGGGCTTGCTGACCGGGGGGGGGGGGGGGGGGGGGGGGGGGGGGGGGGGGGGGGGGGGGGGGGGGGGGGGGGGGGGGAGCGGAGCTGTTTAGAGTCCCACATGGGATCAATCGTTTTGGTAAAAATTGAAAATTGGGCGGGGTTAGGGGCTTAGGGGCTTATTCCCTGAACTCCCTGAAAGACCCTCAAGCAAACATGTTCGAAGAGCTTGTTCACGATGTCCCGCCGTGGCAGTCACTGGATTGGCTGTTTTCCAGTCAGCCTCCACTTGCTCGGTGATCGGGGCCGGAATGATGGCGCTCCCGAAGTCGGACACACCGAAAGTGTCGATTTCAGGCGTTGATCGGAGCTTCTGCAGGAGATGCGTTACACCTGCGCTCGCGATCTGCCTCGTAGAAATTGCTGGCGAGAAAGTTCCGTTCGCCAGTACGGCTGGGCCGTAGAGCTTGCGATCCTGTGCAAGTACAGTCGACAGACTGGTGATGCTGAGAGTCTAGCGACTCATTTACGGAAAAACGCATTGTGTGTACACGCGGGGTCGGTTTTTGGAGGCTCGGCTGTGGTTCAGTCTCAGTAGTATTAATATTGTAATAGTAGTAATAGTAATAATAGTAGTAATAGTAATAATAGTAGTAATAGTAGTAATAGTAGTAATAGTAGTAATAGTAGTAATAGTAGTAATAATAGTAATAGTAGTAATAGTAGTAATAATAGTAATAGTAATAATAGTAATAGTAGTAATAGTAGTATGACTAGTAATAGTAGTAATAGTGCTACGAGCTCTTACACGCACGCGCTGTCACACTCCATGTCTGCTTTTTTGGGGCCTCTTTCCGGCCTCGTCGCGAGCTCTTCCGGGCCTCTTGCTGGCCTCTTCCTGGCCTCCTTTGGGCTTCTTCTGGCGCGCGTGTGCGTCACACTCCTTGCTGGTCTCTTTCCGGCCTTGGGAAGACCCTCTATTGGGCCTTTTCACAAGGCCTCCGGGTCCCTGGCTCTCTGCCCCCTCGTTTTTCTGCCTTCCTGGCAGCATGGCTCTCTAGCTCTCTGGACCCCTGGCCCTGCCTCCCTGGCTGCCTGGCTGCCTGGCTCCCTTTTTCCCTTGGTTCCTGGCTGCTCCCTTTCCGAAGCCACTTCCAAACTCTCCGGGGATTTTCAAGGTATTTCCAGCTGCCAAGGCCGCCGAAAGGGACGGAAACTCCACAAAAGCACCAAAATCGTCGATTTTGCAGTCCCCGCTCCTCTTCCGGAGGCCATGTCCAAGCCCCCTTGGGATTTTTAAGAACTTTCCGGCTTCCAAGGCCCGAAATAAAGGAAACCCCACAAAAGCGCCAAAATCGTCGTTCCGGAGACCATTTCCAAGGCCCCTTGTGATTTTTAGTGAATTTCCGGCTTCCAAGGCCCAAAATGTGGAAAACCACACAAAAGCACCAAAATCGTCGATTTTGCAGTACGTGCTCCTTTTCCGGAGGCCATTTCCAAGGCGGCTCGGATTTTCAGTGATTTCCGGTTTCCAAGGCCCGAAATGGGGGAAACCCCACGAAAGCACGAAAATCGTCGATTTTGCAGTACTCTCTCCTTTTCCGGAGTCCATTTCCAAGGCCCCTCGGATTTTCACGGATTTCCCAAGGCTGCCGAAATGGGGGGAACCCCACAAAAGCACCAAAATCGTCGATTTTGCAGTACGTGCTCCTTTTCCGGAAGCTATTTCCAAGGCCCCTCGGATTTTCAAGGATTTCCTGCTTCCAAGGCTGCCGAAATGGGGGAAACACCACAAAAGCACCAAAATCGTCGATTTTGCAATATGTGCTCCTTTTCCGGTGGCCATTTCCAAGGCCCTTCGGATTTTCAGGGATTTCCGGCTTCCAAAGCCCGAAATGGCAGAAACACCACAAAAGCACCAAAATCGTGGGTTTTGCAGTACTCACTCCTTTTCCGGAGGCCAGTTCCAAAGCCCCCCAGATTTTCACGGATTTCCGGCTTGCAAGGCCGCGGAAATAGGGAAACCCCACAAAAGCACCAAAATCGTCGATTTTGCAGTACCCGCTCCTTTTCCAGGGCCATTTCCCAGGCGCCGTGGATTTTCAAGGATTTCCGGCTTCCAAGGCTGTCGAAATGGCGGAAGCCCCACAAAAGCACCAAAATCGTCGATTTTGCAATACGTGCTCCTTTTCCGGAAGCCATTTCCAAGGCGCCTCGAATTTTCAGAGATTTCCGGCTTCCAAAGCCCGAAATGGAAGAACCCCCACAAAAGCACCAAAATCGTCGATTTTGCAGTGCCCGCTCCTTTTCCCGAGGCCATTTCCAAGGCCCCTCGGATTTTCACGGATTTCCCAAGGCTGCCGAAATGGGGGGAACCCCACAAAAGCACCAAAATCGTCGATTTTGCAGTACGTGCTCCTTTTCCGGAAGCTATTTCCAAGGCCCCTCGTATTTTCAAGGATTTCCTGCTTCCAAGGCTGCCGAAATGGGACACTACAAAACCACCAAAATCGTCAATTTTGCAATATGTGCTCCTTTTCCGGTGGCCATTTCCAAGGCCCTTCTGATTTTCAGGGATTTCCGGCTTCCAAGGCCGCCGAAAAGGGTGAAACTCCACAAAAAGCACCAAAATCATTGATTTTGCAGTACCCGCTCCTTTTCCGGAGGCCATTTCCAAGGCCCCTCGGATTTTCAAGGATTTACGGCTTCCAAGGCTGCCGAAATGGGGGAAACACCACAAAAACACCAAAATCGCCGATTTTGCAATACGTGCTCCTTTTCCCGAAGCCATTTCCAAGGCCCCTCGAATTTTCAGTGATTTCCGGCTTTCAAAGCCCGAAATGGAAGAAACACCACAAAAGCACCAAAATCGTGGATTTTGCAGTACTCACTCCTTTTCCGGAAGCCAGTTCCAAGGCCCCTCGGATTTTCACGGATTTCCGGCTTTTAAGGGGGCCGAAATGGGGGAACACCACAAAAATACAAAAATCGTCGATTTTGCAGTACGTGCTCCTTTTCCGGAAGCTATTTCCAAGGCCCCTCGGATTTTCAAGGATTTCCGGCTTCCAAGGCTGCCGAAATGGGGAAATCCCCACAAAAGCAACCAAAATCGTCGATTTTGCAATACGTGCTCCTTTTCCGGAAGCCATTTCCAAGGCGCCTCGAATTTTCAGAGATTTCCGGCTTCCAATGCCCGAAATGGGAGAAACCCCACAAAAGCATCAAAATAGTCGATTTTGCAGTACCCGCTCCTTTTCCCGAGGCCATTTCCAAGGCCCCTCGGATTTTTAGGGATTTCCGGCTTGCAAGGCCGCCGAAATGGGGGGAACCCCACAAAAGCACCAAAATCGTAGATTTTGCAGTGCCCGCTCCTTTTCCGGAAGCTATTTCCAAGGCCCCTCGAATTTTCAAGGATTTCCTGCTTCCAAGGCTGCCGAAATGGGGGAAACACCGCCAAAAGCGCCAAAATCGTCGATTTTGCAATATGTGCTCCTTTTCCGGGGGGCATTTCCAAGCCCCTTCGGATTTTCAGGGATTTCCGGCTTCCAAGGCCGCCGAAAAGGGTGAAACTCCACAAAAGCACCAAAATCGTCGATTTTGCAGTACCCACTCCTTTTCCGGAGGCCATTTCCAAGGCCCCTTGGAATTTTGGGCGAATTTCCGACTTCCAAGGCCCGAAATGAGGAAAACGTCACACAAACACCAAAATCGTCGATTTTGCAGTCCCCGCTCCTTTCCCGGAGCCCATTTCCAGGACCGCTTGGGAGTTTGAGAGAATTTCCGGCTGCCAAGGCCCGAAATGGGGAAAGCCCACAAAACCACCAAAATCATCGATTTTGCAGTCCCGACTCCTCTTCCGGAGGCCATTTCCAAGGTCCCTTGAGATTTTGAGAAAATTTTCGACTTCCAAGGCCCGAAAAAGAAAAAACCACACAAAAGCATCAAAATCGTTGATTTTGCAGTCCCCGCTCCTTCTCCGTAGGCTATTTCCAAGGCCCCTTGGGCCCGAAGTGGGGGAAACCCCACAAAAGCGCCAAAATCCTCGATTTTGCAGTCCTCCAAAGCCCCTTGGTATTTTGAGAAAATTTCCCGCTTCCAAGTACCGAAATAGATAAAACCCCACGAAAACACCAAAATCGTCGATTTTGCAGTCCCCGCTCCTTCTCCGGAAGCCATTTCCAAGGCCCCTTGAACCCGAAATGAAGAAAACCCCACAAAAGCACCAAAATCGTCGATTTTGCAGTTCCCGCTCCTTTCCCGGAGACCATTTCCAAGTCCCCTTGGGATTTTGAGGGAATTTCCGGCTTCCAAGGCGGCCGGAAGCGAGGGAAACCCGACAAAAGCCGGGGGGGGAGGGGAGGGAGCGAGGGGGGCAGGCTGTTTAATGCCCGAATAGGGTCAATGGTTTTGGTAAAAAATGAAAATCGGGCGGGGTTAGGGGCTTAGGGGCTTATTCCCTGAACTCCCTGAAAGACCCTCAAGCAAACATGTTCGAAGAGCTTGTTCACGATGTCCCGCCGAGGTTTCCGCGCTTCTCTCGGCCTCCGTGATAGGCGCTTCGGCGCCATTTTTCCGTCTCTGAGCATCGGCCAGCTTGTAGTTGCAGCTCTCGCGGTGCTGCCTGGCCTGCTCCAAATTGTTCTGGCATCTGCGCAGTGCATTCGCCGCAGAGTCACGCTTCGACGTCAAGTTTGACTGTCGAGGTAGCGATCCTGTGCAAGTACAGTCGACAGACTGGTAATGCTGAGAGTCTAGCGACCCATTTACGGAAAAGCGCATTGTGTGTACGCGCGCGGTCGGTTTTTGGAGGCTCGGCTATGGTCCCGTCTCAGTAGTAATAATATAGTAATAGTAGTGATAGTAATAATAATAGTAATAGTAGTAATAGTAGTAATAGTAGTAATAGTAGTAATAGTAGTAATAGTAGTAATAGTAGTAATAATAGTAATAGTAGTAATAGTAGTAATAATAGTAATAGTATAGTAATAGTAGTAATAGTAGTATGACTAGTAATAGTAGTAATAGTGCTACGAGCTCTTACACGCACGCGCTGTCACACTCCCTGTCTGCCTTTTTGGGGCCTCTTCCCGGCCTCGTCGCGAGCTCTTCCGGGCCTCTTGCTGGCCTCTTCCCTGTCTCTTTTGGACTGCTTCTGCCACGCCCGTGCGTCACACTCTTTGCTGGACTCTTTCCGACCTTGGGAACACCCTCTTTTGGGCCTTTTCACAAGGCCTCCGGGTCTTTGTCTCTCTGCCCCCCCCCCCCCCATTTCTCTGTCTTCCTGGCAGCCTGGCTCCCTAGCTCTCTGGACCTCTGACCCTGCCTCCCTGCCTGCCTGGCTGCCTGGCTCCCTTTTTTCCTTGGTTCCTGTCTGCTCCTTTTCCGGAGACCATTTCCAAACTTGCCCGGGATTTTCAAGGTATTTCCAGCTGCCAAGGCCGCCGAAAGGAAGGGAAACTACACAAAAGCACAAAAATCGTCGATTTTGCAGTCCCCGCTCATTCTCCGGAGACAATTTCCGGAGTCCCTTGCGATTTTTAGAGAATTTCTGTCTTCCAAGACCCGAAATGGCGAAAACCCCACACAAGCATCAAAATCGTCGATTTTGCAGTACCACTTCCTTTTCCGGAGGCCATTTCCAAGGCCCCTCGAATCTCTTGGATTTCAGGCTTCCGAGGCCACTTCCAAAGCCCCTTGGGATTTTGCGAGAATTTCTACTTTCCAAGGCCCGAAATAGCGAGAAAACCTCACAAAAGCTGCAAAATTGTCGATTTTGCAGTGCCCCTTCCTTTTCCGGAACCCATTTCCAAGGCTCCTTGATATTTTGAGGAAATTTCCGGCTTCCAAGGCACCAAAAAGGTAGAAACCCCACAAAAGCACCAAAATCGTCGATTTTGCAGTACGTGCTCCTTTTCCGGAGGCCATTTCCAAGGCGCCTCGGATTTTCAGTGATTTCCGGTTTGCAAGGCCCGAAATGGGGGGGGGAACCCCACGAAAGCACGAAAATCGTCGATTTTGCAGTACTCTCTCCTTCTCCGGAGACCATTTCCAACGCCCCTCGGATTTTCACGGATTTCCCAATGCTGCCGAAATGGGGGGAACCCCATAAAAGCACCAAAATCGTCGATTTTGCAATACATGCTCCTTTTCCGGAAGCTATTTCCAAGGCCCCTCGGATTTTCAAGGATTTCCTGCTTCCAAGGCTGCCGAAATGGGGGAAACACCACAAAAGCACCAAAATCGTCGATTTTGCAATATGTGTTCCTTTTCCGGTGGCCATTTCCAAGGCCCTTCGGATTTTCAGGGATTTCCGGCTTCCAAGGCCGCCGAAAAGGGGGAAACTTCACAAAAGCACCAAAATCGTCGATTTTACAGTACCCGCTCCTTTTCCGGAGGCCATTTCCAAGCCCCCTCGGATGTTCAAGGATTTACGGCTTCCAAGGCTGCCGAAATGGTGGAAACACCACAAAAGCATCAAAATCGTCGATTTTGCAATACGTGCTCCTTTTCCGGAAGCCATTTCCAAGGCCCCTCGAATTTTCAGGGATTTCCGGCTTCCAAAGCCCGAAATGGGAGAAACACCACAAAAGCACCAAAATCGTGGATTTTGCAGTACTCACTCCTTTTCCGGAGGCCAGTTCCAAGGCCCCTCAGATTTTCACGGATTTCCGGCTTGCAAGGCCGCGGAAATAGGGGAACCCCACAAAAGCACCAAAATCGTCGATTTTGCAGTACCCGCTCCTTTTCCGAAGGCCATTTCCCAGGCGCCTTGGATTTTCACGGATTTCCCAAGGCTGCCGAAATGGGGGGAACCCCACAAAAGCACCAAAATCGTCGATTTTGCAGTACGTGCTGCTTTTCCGGAAGCTATTTCCAAGGCCCCTCGGATCTTCAAGGATTTCCGGCTTCCAAGGCTGCCGAAATGGGGGAAACCCCACAAAAGGAGCAAAATCGTCGATTTTGCAATACGTGCTCCTTTTCCGGAAGCCATTTCCAAGGCGCCTCGAATTTTCAGAGATTTCCGGCTTCCAAAGCCCGAAATGGAAGAAACCCCACAAAAGCACCAAAATCGTCGATTTTGCAGTGCCCGCTCCTTTTCCCGAAGCCATTTCCAAGGCCCCTCGGATTTTCACGGATTTCCCAAGGCTGCCGAAATGGGGGGAACCCCACAAAAGCACCAAAATCGTCGATTTTGCAGTACGTGCTCCTTTTCCGGAAGCTCTTTCCAAGGCCCCTCGGATTTTCAAGGATTTCCTGCTTCCAAGGCTGCCGAAATGGGGGAAACACCACAAAAGCACCAAAATCGTCGATTTTGCAATATGTGCTCCTTTTCCGGTGGCCATTTCCAAGGCCCTTCGCATTTTCAGGGATTTCCGGCTTCCAAGGCCGCCGAAAAGGGGGAAACTCCACAAAAGCACCAAAATCGTCGATTTTGCAGTACCCGCCTCTTTTCCGGAGGCCATTTCGAAGGCCCCTCGGACTTTCAAGGATTTACGGCTTCCAAGGCTGCCGAAATGCGGGAAACACCACAAAAACACCAAAATCGTCGATTTTGCAATACGTGCTCCCTTTCCGGACGCCATTTCCAAGGCCCCACGAATTTTCAGTGATTTCCGGCTTTCAAAGCCCGAAATGGGAGAAACACCACAAAAGCACCAAAATCGTGGATTTTGCAATACTCCCTCCTTTTCCGGAAGCCAGTTCCAAAGCTCCCCAGGGATTTTGTGAAGGTATTTCTGACTTCCAAGGCCGCCGTAAAAGCAGGGAAACTTCACAAAAGCACCAAAATCGCTGATTTTGCAGCCCCCGCTCCTTTTCCGGAGGCCATTTCCAAGGCCCCTTGGGTTGTTGGAAATTTCTGGCTTCCAAGGCCCGAAATGAGGAAAACACCACAAAAGCATCAAAATCTTCGATTTTGCAGTGCCCATTCCTTTTCCGAAAACCATTTTCGAGGCCCCTCGAACTTCTTGCATTTCAGGCTTCTGAGATCATCGGAAGGGAGGGAAACTCCACTAAAACGCCAAAATCGCTGATTTTGCAGTTCCCGCTCCTTTTCCGGAGACCATCTCCACGGCCCCTTCGGCTTCCAAGGCGGCCGAAAGCGAGGGAAACCCGACAAAAGCAGCAAAATCGTCGATGCTGCACTACTTTGGAGCTTGTAACGGTTGTAGGCTTCTTGGCCAAGAGCTGGGTGGGGGGGTGGGGGGGGCGAAGGGGGCAGGCTGTTTAGTGCCCGAATAGGGTCAATGGTTTTGGTAAAAAATGAAAATCGGGCGGGGTTAGGGGCTTAGGGTCTTATCCCTGAACTCCCTGAAAGACCCTCAAGCAAGCAAGTTCGAAGAGCTCATCGGCGATGTTGTCGTAAGGCTTTGCATCCGCCTTCGTCGCAGCTCTCCTGGCTGCTTGTCTTTTGCGACTGACATCTTGTTGTTGCCATGAGGCCCATCGTCGGCTGCTTTCGATCCGACGGAGTCGCAGGGGCCCAGGAATCTCCAGCACGGCAAGTTTGCGCTTTCGGCACCCACCGGCGCTCTGCTGACGTCGCAGCTTTTCAAAGAGCCAGATGGACTGTCGAGTGTGCGATCCTGTGCAAGTACAGTCGACAGACTGGTAATGCTGAGAGTCTAGCGACCC
>CAJNDT010003279.1:0-90000 GCA_905221615.1 Symbiodinium sp. CCMP2592
CCCACCTCTGAGGGGCAGCAGGCGCCCTCCGTGAGGCCCGCCGCGACGCACCGCGGGTAAGCGGAGCAGGCCGTGGGCTTCTCCTGCGCAAGAATCTAAGTTTTGTGCGGGTGTCTTTTCGTGCCGGTTTTGTTCGGGTTAAGTAGTTGGCATTTTGGTTCGATCTTAGGGTTTCAGATGTGGGTTTCAATGCGGGCTTGATGTTAGGACAAAGGCCTTCGATGGGCTTCGTGTTCATGCATGGTTCCACTGAGGCCTGCAACTGGATTCAGGCATGATAGTGTAGAACCGCTTCACACTGCGAAGAACTGCGAAGTCTGAAACAGTTTGAAGCGGCTTCAACTGAGAGCTGGAGCATGAAAGCAGAAAGCTTCATACGGGATTGATACTGTGGTTGGTGGACTGGAAAGACTCGAGCTTTTACGTTTAGGTCTGGGATGCTTGATCGATTGCTACACATTACACACTGCAGCATCCCTTTCGCCAAGCAGACGGATTCATTGTTGCTCGGAGTAAGAAGTGCGCACGCACAAGACCCGTGAACAGATTCGCTTGTCATGTGGTTGACACTACTGAGGGCAAGCATCCCGAAACAACTCTTTGAAACAATGAGCCGAAAACGCCACAAGTCCTTACTCCCCAGTGTATGACAGCCGACAACGCCCCCCCCCCCCCCGCAACCGGAAGCCCGAGAGGATCGGACATGAGCCTGACAGCAGTCCAACTCTGCACCCGCTGCACAGCAGGTGCCCGAGCCGTGGCCCTGAAGGAGGTTGCTGCGATGCGAGCACGAAGACAATCACAAGTACTACTGGTGCTCAGATTGAAGCGTTCGTGGAGTTTGTCTTATGGTCTTCTGTCCCAGTCCTGTCTTGTTGAGAAGGAGTCAGTTCCTGATGATGGAAGCTTCCCGCGTTTAGCCTCCGTGCCAAGGGACGCCCGTCACCGAACGCTAAAAACTCTCGAACCTCCGCCCGACGTGCACTGAAATGCGTCAGATCCTCCAAGGCCGATGTTTGGAGAGGTTCTTAGCCATTGAAGAATGAAGAAGCGAAGCAAGCCATCACTTGCAGGGATGGTTTCGAATCATGCTTGCCCCAGTACTCGCCTCAAACTCCCAGGTGGATATGACACCCAAACTCGAATCATCCCGAACCCAGACGGAACGGTTCCCAGCCTCAGAAACGCACGCAGCGAAGGCAGTACAAGCTGATGGGCCGCCCTCGCAGCAGTCCAGCTGCTGACCATCCGGTCCTCACACAAGTCTCCTCCCTTCTGCTACCTTCCTGTCGTTAAGGCGTAAAGTCATCATCAAACGGGTCGTGAATCAGATAAACCCGCCTTGACGACATGTGCGATCCCATGATCCTTCTGCTGAGAGACATCATGGGCTTTGGTGATCTAGGTGGCCTCACCCGGTTGATCTCGCTACTGTAGTTCGCAAAGTAAACCCCCGAGGCTTGGGTGGCAAGCTTCCAAACACTGCGAGCACCCTTTCACGGCGAATTTGGCATCATGACAGCTGCCTGAGACATCCTGAGACGACTCCAGAGTTTCGGTGACCCCGCAACCTCTTCAGACAGCCGGTAACGACAAAGCTAAGTGGTTGCCTGCTTTGGTATTGGGTAGTCAATTGTCCGCCGAGGCCAAAGGCCTCTGGCGTCTTGATGGTTAATACTAACCAACCCTCTACCTAATCCTTCTCCCTGCAGCCCAAACGCAAACTTCCACCCGTTTTTAGCGACTGTTTTCGACCCCCTTGCCCGGCTTCCGTCCTTTTTTGCTGCCGAATTTGCCTCCCCTCCTCCTGCCCCTCCCTACCCCCTCCGCCCGCCCTGCCCCCCCCTGCCCTGCCCCCCCGCTCCGCTGCCCCCCCCCTCCCCCCTCCCTCTCTCTTCTCCCCCTGCGGCCCGTCCTCCCCTCTGCCCTCCTCGCTCGTTTTCCTTTTTTGGTTCCCCACCCTTCCGTCTTGTCCTGCCCTCGCGTGTTTTTTCGATTGCCTGCTCGTTTTCTTTCACCTTCTTTTCTCTTTCGGCCTGCCCCCGGCTCCACTGTCTTTTCTTCTTATGTTTCGTTTGCGTGCTTCTTTCCTGCTTCCTCGTTGAAGCTCTCGTTTTGCTGTTTTGTTCCGGCCCCTTTTCCCACCCTTCTGCACTTCTTTTGGCTTGTTTTCCTTCCTTCCCCCCTCCCCCTCTTGCTGGCCCCCCCTTCCTCCTCCGGCCGGCCAGTCCACCCTTCCGTGTTGTCCTGCCCTCGCGTGTTTTTTCGACCTTTTCTCCTCTTTCGGCCTGCCCCCCACCGAGCCGGCTCCACTGCCTTTTCTTCTTATGTTTCGTTCGCGTGCTTTGGCTTTTTCGGCCTGCCCCCCCCCGGGCCGGCTCCACTGTTTTTTCTTCTTATGTTTCGTTCGCGTGCTTTGGCTCTCCTGCTTCCTCGTTGAAGCTCCCCCCCCCCCCGACCCTCCCTCCCTTCCCCGGCCCCCCTCCCCCCGGGCCTTCCCCCGGCCCCTTTTCCCACCCTTCCGTCTTGTCCTGCCCTCGCGTGTTTTTTCCATTGCGACTTTTTCGTGCACTTCTTTTTGGCTTGTTTTCTTCCCCCCCCCTCCCCCCCACCCTTCCTCCTCCGGCCCCCCCTTCCTCCTCCGGCTTCCCCTTGTTTTTTGTCTTCTGCCTGCTCGTTTTCTTTCACCTTTTCTTTTCTTTCGGCCTGCCCCGGGCTCCACTGTGGGTTTTGCTGCATGTGTTTGCTCTACACTTGCCACACTTCTCCAAGTAGCCCTGACCCTGCAACTAAATTACACCTGCTTTAAGAGGCCCTTCGCAGTTTGGCCCCTGCTCTGCGCCCCTGCTGGCCCTACTGCAGCCGGCGGCCGAGGCGGGCTGCGTAGCATTAGAATTAACCTTATTAAAAATCAGGCCGTGATGAGTTTCGAGTCTTGCCCCTCAGCTTCCTCTTCCTTTGCCTCAATCCGAACCTGCCTGATCCTCCAGCGATCGGCAGTGCGAATGTCAGCACGTTTGCAAGATGTCATGCTCTTAATATTGGGGCCTTAATAATTAGACTACGGTTTTAGGCCCCGAAAATAGTTTTTGATTGTCGCCCTATATTACCTCTAGCAGCAGGTACAAGTCTCTGTCCTGCACTGGGGCAACATGCGCCATCGGTCAGACCGCGCTCCACGCACTTCGGATATGCGGAGCAGGCTGAGGCGATTGAGAGATCGCTGGGCGCCACAGGAAGAAAGCTCTTCGCAGGCTCCTCATCATGTGAGTTCGGCAGCTATGCACAAAACTGCAGATATGAGAGACATACTTCTGATTCGACAGGGATCAGACATTTTTGCACGACCGTGCAAGCGCCCAGCAAGACAAGCGACAGGCGCTTCAAAACACCTGCGCTCCTCGGCTTGGGCGGCCGCCTGTAGAAAGCGATCTCCGGCCGATGCAATCCGTGCAGCCAAGGCCGCCACTGCGACCACGCGCATGGTAAAACGATGGCCTGGGACAAGATTGGGCTTTGGGGTCCAGCGTCCAGGGCGCAAAGAAGAGGCCTAGGGCATCAAGTCGTTCAACTAATGCTTTGATGAAAACTCTTACTGACAAGCTCCTGCTTCCAGCGGGCATGGCCTCTGTGGGTACTAGTACTAGTACTAACTAGTACTAGTACTATTACTACTACTACTACTACCACCACCACCACCACCACCACCACCACCACCACCACGACTACTACTACTACTACTACTACTACTACTACTACTACTACTACTACTACTGCTACTGCTACTGTCACTACGACTACTACTACCACCTACGACTACCGCTGCCAATACTACTACTACACCAACACCACCACCGCCGCCGCCGCCACCACCACCACCAACCACCACCACCACCACCAACCACCACCACCACCGCCACCACCACCACCACCACCACCACCACCACCACCACCACCACCACCACCACCACCACCACCACCACCACCACCAAAGCTGCTGCAACAGTGCTACCTCACCGTACCTCATCGTAGATGGGCGCTGCTCTGCTCCACAGACTATGCAGGGTCTGACAAACTGGGGCAGTGGCACGAAATGCACTGAGCGCGTCGACTCTACCGGGCACGGAGCCAGGCTAAGCAGCTGCGGCAAGAAGTGGATTTGGGGTCCAGGGTTCAGGATATGACAGGGACCCACTATCCAAGTATATCCAAGTACTACCACGGCCAGGGACCGCCCGCTACAGAAGGCCCTTCAAAAACATTTACAACCATTCAACACCGTGTCAACGACCTCATAGAAGCCATCCCCGGAAACTCACTGCAGCACTTGCAACAGAAACCCGAGGCCGAGGTCCGACTCCCTCAGAGCAGCACCTTAAGGCTTCAACCCTGGCCTGCACTAAACCCTACCAAAACCAAGCCTAGAAGCTACTAAAGCCAGGAACCACAAAACCCCAACCCCAAAAGCCCTAAACCCCAAAAAAACGCTTCGACAGCAAGCGAGGCCGGGCCAACCGGATCGTACTCGGGGGGCTTCTGGCTTTGCAACGAAGCGATGTAGAGGACGATGATGGACAGGATGCCCCACACTGCAACGGCTTGAAGGGTTGAGCTTTGTTTCGGTGTTGTTAAGAAAGCCGTTCTCAGAAGCTGCAGCCGGTAGGCCGTGGCTGTGAGTGTGAGTACCCTGGATACAACTTGGTTCTGGGTGGTGATGGTGAACATGTCCATGGCGATGTGATGATAATGACGGCCACGACATGCGCTAACATGGCCGGCTGAGTGCTGCTGAGCAGCTGAGCCCCACGATGACGCCAGCGTCGATGATGGCTCTGTAGGGGTTGTCCAGCTGCTTGACGCCTGCGGAGCTGGAAGGCAAGTGGAGGAATGAGCTTCTGAGACATCGACAGAAACATCTGCACATCATGTCTGCACAAGAATCCCGTCGTGAATTTGCAGCTTGGTGCAGGCCTATAACGACGGCGAAGATAACTGTTGTCACCTGAGCTGTCATCGCCAAGTTGCACATCCATGCCCCTCTAAAGCTCCCCACAACTTACTCTTCTCAGAGCGAGTAGGCTCTAATTTGCGACCAACGGCTTCTGTTGAGTTGAACAGTGTCGCCAGGCTTCCCTTTGCTCGGAAAGTTGCAGTGCAGCAACGCCACAAAACTATATAGACCTAGGCAGCAAGAGAAACTCAAAACCCCAAACTGAACAACCATAAACTGAAAGCCCTAAAACCTCCTAGGCCAAAACCGCCGACCCCCTGAGCTACAAGCTGAACCCGACATTCCAACTTCTGCGGCCGAGCAGCAGCCCAACTGGTGATTACACGCCGCTTCGTGCCGTGGAAGTACCCGATGCAGAACGCGGGCTGGCCGAAAGAGTCATGAGTCTTACTTGCAGGTAAACTTGGTTGTGGATTCAGGCTTAACAGTGGAAGCCGGTGAATGACAACACTCTAAGCCGCCAAAGCCACACACCGTAAGCCAGAATCCTTCGATGCGAATCTTGGAACATACCCACAAAACCACATCCGAAGAACTGTAATGGATCGATGTTCCTTTTAGTGCTGCGGGGCTCTACCTAGTGGCACGAACCGTCCACGAAAGCTTAAATTGGCGAGAAAACACGGCGGATCCACCGCTAGCACTTTGTGCCACACCGGAGCTTCGGATGTCTCCTGCGAGCAAGAGCCACATTGACATGGATTCCTTCGAAATACCAGCGCTCACCATGGTATTCAAGAGTTCGAATCGCGAGGAAAGCTGCATGTGTAAACAGCAACGAATATGTCGCAGTGCTATCCCAACTTCCAGAAAGCGTCCGAACTGGTCTGAAAGGAAAAGAAAAAAAAACGAGTGGTGGTGGTGGTGGTGGTGGTGGTGGTGGTGGTGGTGGTGGTGGTGGTGGTGGTGGTGGTGGTGGTGGTGGTGGTGGTGGTGGTGGTGGTGGTGGTGGTGGTGGTGGTGGTGGTGGTGGTGGTGGTGGTGGTGGTGGTGGTGGTGGTGGTGGTGGTGGGACTGCTGCTATTGCCGCTGCGGATGCCGATGCAGCCGCTGCTGCTGACGCCGCTGGCGTGGCTGATGCTGCCGTGGCAGTGGTACTGAAGGTGGGTGTTTGGGCGGTCTTCTGCTGCTGGTTCTGGTGGCGATGGCGGTGGTGGTAGCTGCGGCATGGTTTGGCAATGCTGATCAAGAAAGGCTTTTTGTTTCTGAAGTTGTGTGGAGCAGTGGGTAAGGAGCATCTGAAACTGCAGAAGTTGCTCGAATTCGCAGCTCAATATGCTGTGCTGTCGGATGGAGTGGCTGCGCAAGCAAAAGAAACGGTGATCACTTTTTTTGGAGTTGAGAATTCAGAGAAAGAGTGATGAGTGGACTCAAATATTGGCCTGGAAATCGAACACGTTTTTAGTGCCAGACTCGAGTACCAAATATGGGAATGGAGAACATCCCATCCAGCTCCGCAACATCGAAAGCCTGCTATTGAAATCCACCTCGAGCCTAAGTTTGGCACTCCTTTCACCCTGAACCTACCTCCCAAAGCTAGCAGATTGAATCCTGCCGCTGCTGATACATCGTCAGCCCTTCAGTGATTTGATCCCGTAGCCCACACTGAGACCTTCAAGCCTTGCACCGAAGGGTAATGTAGATCCTGATGAATGAGATGCCCTTTGCATGAAGTACAGCATCCGTATGACGACCCTTGTTTAGGGGAGGATGTTTCTTCATCAGGGGCCCGCATTGACATTACCAACTCAGTCGAGTCCGGTTCAACGAGGATTGGCCACGGTCGACGAATCAAGTAAGCCAACTGCTCTCTTAGTCTTGAGGAGCCAAAGGCAGTCGCCCCCTAGATTTGTAAACCGTAAGCAGCCCTCACCCTGGCACCTCCGAGACGACCCATGCGCGGCTCACGACGCGTGGGGAGAAGCCGAGCTGGAACCCCCGGTAGCCCTGGAAAGCGGCTGCTGGGCTTCAAGGTGTAGGTTGGAGGACGAGTTGAGCATTCAAGTTGAAATGCCTCGAAGTTGAGATTTCGGGTTCGGGGCTTGAGGCTTCGGCTCCAAAGAGACCGATGAAGCATGAAACCTACATCTGCCATGTCACGAATACTTCGGACACTGGAGCTGGCGGACTTATTGCTTGCGGGACCCTCAACCATAAACCCTAAAGGATAAACCGTACACACAAGGTGTTCGTCGACCCGCTCTTCCGACTATTCGTCATGAAGCCAGCGCGATAATCATTACAATCATGCATACTACTGTGTGATCTGAAGGGTACTCATGATTATAGTTGGTGTTTGTAGGATTTGGTGTTTGGGAGCCCAGACTCTTTGCAGCTAGCTGGGATATTCCGAGCCTCCACATATGCGAAGAAGAGCAGCGTCACTGCCAGCAGAGCCCATTGCCAGACTTCCTGGCAACTGCTTGTGATTTTTTGCTTTTTTTTTATAAAAACAGTTTTTTTAATAAACACAATTCACAAGCTTACCCGTCGCCCCTATTCAGCCGCTGCTGGCCTCGATGGCACCCAACCCATCCAGCACGATAGGCACCTTGTTGAACGCATCATGCACAGGCTGGATATTTGCTTACGACAACTTTGTTGAGGTCTCACACCGGAAAACTGTGCCGTGTCATGCCTAAGGTCTGCCTGTTAGTGCCTCAAAAGCTACACGAGCCCGTTCCCAGGTTCCTGGCGACTTTGGCCACACCGTAGGAAAGGTAAGCCACTACACCAAACACGCCCCATGCCTGGCACACAAGCAGCTCAGCACATCAGCACGACCAACACCGCAAGGACTCATTAATGTTGGGGATGCTTAAAAACTTGGTACCCACAATGCTTCCAATTTGGCCTGGACCAGCTGGGACCGGTCCTCACCGACCTGGGCCCAGACCAGGATGTCTCACAGATCATGTCCCCATGGATTGCAACGCGTGTCTGCGCGAGCCTGCAACTAGGTTCGCAAGTCACTCGGATCAGACTTTGCAGTTGACACTACCAAGTTCCAGACTTCGCTTTGGGCGCTTTCAGCACCAGCTCTTCCTGAGCACCGTTCCGAGCAACAAAACCCTCCCGAAGTGGCACTCTTCATGCCGATAGCTGGCCATGCAACGTGTGGTACTGAGGGGATTGCTGAGCAACGGCGAAGACGAACCTGCCACAACAGCCCAGGAAGTCGCACTTGTTGATTCAAGCTGTTTGGTTTGCATGACATGTTGCGACATGCGGGCAGCCTGTCGCGTCTCGTGGCTGCCTGAACTACATGAACTTTGTCGCTGTGCTTCATTGGATATTGAAGCAGCAGTGTAAACATGAAACCATGCAGCCATTGCCCACACAAACATGCACATGCAACGACTTTGCAGGTAAGATGTTGAGCGTGCCGCAACATATGAACCTGTAAGGCTGCGTCTGGTTGGCCAGATTTGTTTGGCCACTTTGCTCGTGGTCCTGGTGATGCAAAGAACCAGCTTGCAACATGCTTCATGACCCAACATGCCCGACATGCCCCATCCGAATCTGCAAGGCACCAACTCACACAGTTCACACAATCGCAACTGCACATGCTCGCCCTCTGCATGCCGCGATATCGCACAAAAACCGGCCGGGAAACTGCTTCTCAGCTGCCGACAGCATGGAGCGATGTACGCGGAGGTGCAACGAAATCCGGCACGGCCTCCTGGAGATGCGCCAAAAGTCCCCTAGCTATGCAGACGCAACATGCCACATGCTGTAACTCGGGACCGAACACGAGCTAACCACCATGTTGACCTTGAGACACACACGCACATACTCGCACGTCGAATTGGCGTGTGTGAGCATGACAGTGTGGCTGAGCTGCAAGCAGTGTTGTTGCCAAGAGCATAGACCAAGGTTTCAGCCTGCGGCCCAACAGCAACCCAGGGCAACGATACCCGGCGGAGGCTGGCAACGGCATCACCGCACATAGGCTTCAGCAAAATAACATCTCGATGGCTCACTCTCTGCTGTAGCAGTGTGAAACTGGCGTCCTGCCACCACACGACACACTTCTCAAAAACTTGGGTCGAGGCGCCGAAAAGCTGTTGACTTCTGCACACCAATTTACATGGAAGGCCCTATAAGCATGGTTCCCTCCGTCTTACCCGAGCAATCAGCTAAAACGGAACATAGAGCACATTCTATGTGCAGACGTCCTCAGAGACCGCGTCAGTCTGTGTACTAGTGCAGAAGACCGCAAAGACCGTGTCAGTCCGTGTACTAATAAACTGCAGAACTGTTTCTAGATGGGAGTCATGGTCACGTCAACGAGAACTGAAAAACTGTAGGACGAAGCACGTCTGTGGAGCCATGGCCAACAGCCGGTCTGACGCCGGGCGGAATTTCAGCCTGTCGGCTGCATCAGGTTGGCACTTGCACCGGTTTCCCAATCCGGGTCGCACGGCGCTGCATCAGGTTGGCACTTGCACCGGCTTCCCAATCCGGGTCACACGGCGCACTTGCAGCCAACTGTTGCTACGACTGCCACGCCGACTGCGCTGTGGCTACTAGGGCCGACTGTTGCAAGCCAGGCTGCCATTCCACAACAAAGCTCTAACAAAAACCCCGGTCGACGGACCGAGCTGCTACGACTGGCCGACTGCGCTACGGCTGCTACGGCCGACTGTCGCGCGCCGACAAAGCTCTACAAAAGCCTGGGTCGACGGACAGGGGACTTTTTCGGTCGGCGTGCGTAGAGCTACTAGTTGCTACCAGCAGCCGGCTGTTGCTGCTACTGCTGCTGCTCGTCTCAGTGTACTACTACTAGTGCCGCGCAGCACTACTCTCAACAGCACCAGCACTAGTAGCACGACTATTCTAGTTCTCTGCACTACCACTACCACGACCATAACGACGACCTGCTGCCGCTGCTGCTCGACGACGGCTACTGCCAATAGTTCTACTACTTCTACTTCTATTTCTACTTCTAGTTCTGCTTCTACTACTACTTCTACTTCTATTTCCACCATTCACTACTACTTAGTACTACTTAGTACTACTTATTACTACTTACTACTACTTACCACGACTTACTACGAATTACTAGTACTTACTTCTTACTTCTTACTACTTACTCCTCATTGCTTACTACTTGCTATTTATTAGTAGTAGTAGTAGTAGTAGTAGTAGTAGTAGCAGCAGTAGCAGTAGCAGTAGTAGTAGTAGTAGTACTACTACTACTACTACTACTACTACTACTACTACTACTACTAGTACTACTACTACTACTACTACTACTACTACTACTACTACTACTACTACTACTACTACTACTATTACTACTACTACTACTACTACTACTACTACTACTACTACTACTACTACTACTACTACTACTACTACTACTAGCCACCGCCCCCACCCCCACTACCTCGTGTGACATACGCTTGTAACACACATCCGTTTTACTCGAGATTTACAGCACTTTCGGCATGTAGCAACATCTTATGAAGCCTCAAAAATCACCTCCGAGTATTGAAACTCCGTGATCGTTTTCGGAACTTTTCTTTTTGGGGTGGGTGGGAGAGTGCGGGAAGAATGATGACGACATCATTACGCCGACACCCCGGACAAGATCTCCGGAAGAGCCATTGTACTCGGTATTTACCGTCTTTTCGCGACGTCTGCTATCTTATATAGTCGCCAAGCCTACCTCTGGACTTTGCTATGTTGTCTTTCGCCTTTGCGAGGGCTTTCAGCGAAAAACTCGAAATTGGGTGGGGGAAAGCTTTTTTACTCGGTCTTTAAAGTACTTTGCTCATGTCACACTGCATTACTAACAACGAGTTTTCAAACTCCAGCATCCGATTCTGGACTTGCTTTTGGCGGGGGGTGGGGGGGGGTGCGGGAAGAATGATGACGGCATTGTTACGCAGACACCCCGAACAACATCTCCGGAAGAGCCGTTTTGCTTGGTATTTACATTGCTTTCGCGACGTCAGCCTTCTTTCTCGTCGCCAAGCCTACCTCTGGACTTTGCTACGTTGTCTTTTGCCTTTGCGAGGGCTTTCAGCGAAAACTCGAAAATGTGTGGTCATAACTGTTCGAGGATGCCTGTACGTTATCAGCCCCCCCCCCCACCCCCCCACCCCCCCCAAAGCAACGCATGCAAAAGGGGTAGTGGGTAGGGGGGGGGCCGCCTACTACTACTGCTACTACTACTACTACTACTACTACTGCTGCTACTACTACTGCAACTGCAACAACGACTACTACTACTACTACTACTACTACTACTACTACTATTACTACTACTACACCACAACGACTACTAACCCGCTGTACTGCTACTGCGACTGCTATACTGGCTGCTAGCTCCTGGCTCCTGGCTCCTTGCTCTTTGCTCCTTGCTGTTTGCTTCCTGCTCCTTGCTATTGCTCCTGTAATCCTGCTGCTGCTCCTGCTCTACCGCTACTGCCACTGCTACTGCTCCCGGTGCCGCTACCGCTACCACTACCGCTGCTGCTGCCGCCACTCCTCTGCTGCGACTGCGACTGCTACTGCTACTGCTAGTGCTGCCGCTGCCGCCGCTACGGCTACGGCCACTGCTAGTGCTACTGCGGATGCGAAAGCGACTGCGCTGCAGCTGCGACTGCGACTGCGACTGCTACTACTGCTGCTGCTACTGCTGCTACCACTCCTACTACTCCTACTCCTACTCCTACTGCTACCCCTACTCCTTCTCGCACTCCTGCTCCGACTCCTACTCCGACTCCTACTACTACTACTACTACTACTACTACTAGTATTGCTGCTACTACTACTACTACTACTGCTGCAACTACTACTACTTTTTCTTGGACTCCTACTTCTGCTACTTCTTGTTCTGCTGCTACTACTACTACTACTTCTTCTACTACTACTACTACCACTACTACTACTACTACTACTACTACTACTACTACTACTACTACTACTACTACTCCTACTAGTACGACTACTACTACTACTACTACTACTACTACTACTACTACTACTACTACTACTACCACTACCACTACCACCACCACCACTACCACTACCACTACCACTACCACTACCACTACCACTACCACTACCACTACCACTACCACTACCACTACCACTACCACTATCACTACTGCTACTGCTACTGCTACTGCTACTGCTACTACTCCTACTCCTACTCCTACTCCTACTCCTACTACTATTACTACTACTACTACTACTACTACTACCACTGCTACTACTACTACTACTACTACTACTACTACTACTACTACTACTACGACTGCTACTACTTCTTCTTCGACTACTACTACTTACAACTACTACTACTACTACTACTACTACTACTACTACTAATACTAGTTAGTACTACTACTACTACTACTACTACTACTACTACTACTACTACTACTACTACTACTACTATTACTAGCACCAGCACTAGCACTTGCCGCAACACTAGCACCAATACTACTACAGCTACTGCTGCTACTGCTACCGCGACCACGACAACTATATGGTCCTACTAGTACTACTACTACAACTACTGCTACCACTACTACTACTACTACTACTACTACTACTACTACTACTACTACTACTACTACTACTACTACCTTCTTCTTGTACTCCTACTACTACTTCTTGTACTACTACTACTACTACTACTACTACTACTACTACTACTACTACTACTACTACTACTGCTACTGCTACTGCTACTGCTACTGCTACTGCTACTGCTACTGCTACTACTACTACTACTACTACTACTACTACTACTACTACTACTACTACTACCACTTTGAACTGCTACGACTCCTCGTTCTTCTTCTTCTACTACTACTACTACTGCTACTGCTACTGCTACTGCAACTGCTGCTGCTACTGCTGCTACTGCCAAGATTGCAACTGCTACTACAACGACTACTGCTACTGCTACTACTGCTGCTGCTGCTACTACTGCTACTACTGCTACTGCTGCTACCGCTGCTACTGCTACTGCTACTGCACTTGCTACCGCTACTGCTACTGCTGCTGCAGCTACTGCCGCTATTGCCTTCGCTACTGCTACGGCTACTTGTGCTACTTTTGCTACTACTGGTATCACTGCTGCTCAGTACTCCTGCTACTACTGCTACTATTGCTCCTATTACTATTACTAAAACTATTACTATTCCTATCGCCATTGCTGTTGCTATCGCTATCGCTACTGCTACCGCTACAGTATTGACCGCTATTGCTACTGCTACTGCTTTTGCTCAACAATGCTTTTGCCGTTGCTATTGCTATTGCTATTGCTAATGCTATTGCAACTGCTACTGCTACTGCTATATTGCTATGACGGTTATTATTGCTAGCAATATTACCATTGCTATTAGAGAGGTACTACTACTACTACTACTACTACTACTACTACTACTACTACTACTACTACTACTACTACTACTACTACTACTACTACTACTACTACTACTACTACTATTTTCAATTGAACGCTGTGCGAGCGGGCTCAGCACATAGCGGGCGATTGCCGCGGTGCACTCACATGGTGTGAAACTGACTCAGACCCTATAGCTGAACAGCCCTGGTCGAAGACCTTTGGGTGTTGGCGGCCTACAGGCTTCAAGCTAACTGGCAGTGGTCAGCCGAAGCAAGTTGGTAGGCTGCCAGGCATCAAGCTTCAGATTGTTGTGTGTACCTGAGCGAGGGTAGTGATTATGCAGCACTAGTAGCAGAGGCACAGTTCTGCGACTGGCAGAAGGCGAGGCATGTTTTTCTCTGACAGCGGCGGCAATCAGCAGAAAGGCCGTCAGTACGTGCCGGAAGAAACGAAGTAGAATTGCAGGCATGGCCTCCGCATTTCACTGTATAGGTTGCCATTGGCACCGGTGATCAAAGGTGGGGCTCACTGGTGCCAGGAGCGGCTGCCACTGGCCCCCGAGTCCGAGCCACGATTCCACCACCCTCCTCGGGTCCAGGCATCGCCGTCTCTGTAGCGCTTGTCTGTGTGAGACTGTGTCTCTTCACCAGAGCGCTTGTCACGCTGTTCACGCTGCTCACGTAGCTCGCGTTGACGATGCCATTGGTAGGTGGCCGTGTCGCCCTTGTTGTGTTCGATACGGAGCTTGCGGACAACTTGTCCATCCCGAGGCTGGTAGAAGATGGCGCGATTTTGGCCACCACTCTTCCTGGAGGACTGGTCATAGATGCACTTGAAGGTGGAGGCCACGATCTCGAAGTTGTCATCCGTTTCGAGCAATGCGCTCATGTCCGGATGATCCCACATTTTCTGAAAAAGGGCGTGCACTATGCCATAGTAGGTCGTGGTGGACTTGAGCTCGGTGTAGCGATCATCTTGGCCAATGGAGAATGTGAATTGGCCATTGGCCCCGACCATAAGCCGCGCCTGCGTGATGTCAAGCCAGTTGGCATCCTTGTCAGTGGCGACCTTCTTGATCGGGGCGAAGATCCATGGCACCTTGCCCAGTGCCCGAAACCTATTGGTCCAGAGGTAGACCTGCTCAGAGGCCGTGAGGCCACCCACTATAGCCTGCTCCTTCATAATGGAAATGGTCGCAAAGGCATGGACCCACTCCAGCATCTGGTCAGACTGGCAGATGTGGATAATCTGATCTCGCTTTGGCAGTTGATTTGCCTCTTGCGCTGGAGAGGGGTTGACACTGTACTCCACCAGCTTGGTCGTAGTGACCGGTCCCTGGTATTTGACCTCTGCACGCGTAGAGGGGGCATCCACAGGGGAGGATGGTGTGGTGTCAGCCGGGCCTGGGGTCTGCGGGACGGTCTCCTCGGTGGGGGCAGCTGTCGGAGTCACATTCTGGGCTGAGAATGCGTTGAAAGGCCGATCACTTGTCTGGCCAGAGCCAGCAGACCTGTGTGACGGCGGTGAGCTCGCCGGCAGCATCGGAGTATCTGGCGTGCCCACAGTGTCTTCCGCCCATCCCAACGTGGGATCAGCAGTGGCATGTTTCTCATCCTTGATGTCCGCCGGTTGGTCATTGACCCCCTGTTCTTGTTTCACTGCAAGAGGCCGGTGGCCCTGCGCATGTGGGGTAGGACCTGGCGGAATGGGAGGGAGGCCGAGCCCAAAGCGTGCCTTAGACACCGACGCTGTGGGTCTCCACTGGGGCGGACGGTCCGCCGTGGGTTCTGGTGGTGGTGGAGCCTGGCCTGACGCTGCGATGGCTGCAGCTGAGGGAGGGTTTGCAGGCTCGGCCGGGCGCTGCGACCACATGCTGTTGCGAGGCGGGGGGCTTGGTGGCTCGGGCACTGATCGGTCGTGCCGGGATTGCATGAAGTGGTGTGTGACTCCCAACTCATTTGGGAACTTCAAGCGCCGACCGCCGCGCTCGCAGTAGCGGCAGGAAAGCCAGTCAGGATCTTCAGGGTGAAGGCAGAGGCCTCGGGGGATGTTGCGGAGGACAGCCTCGGCCGAAATGCCGTGGTACTGCGGCTCCTTCTCGACCGCCGCCATGATCGCGTCAAAATCACCCCGTTCGAGGCTGCTGAGCACGGTCTCGCCGACAACTCTGACGCCTGCATTGGTGAGCATTGCTCCCGCTTGTGCTGAATGGGGTGCTGCAGAGGCAGCGCCACCGGCTTCAATGACCTCCGAGACGATTTGGGGCACGCTCTGCATGAGAGAGTTTTCATTTCTTTGAGCTGCCCTGGGGTCGCCCTTGAAGCCTTTTCGCCAGCTCCAGCAGCGGGTGAATGCTACCCGAACCTGACCGCGGGTCTCAAAGTAGTGACCGTCAGTCTCAAGCTCTTTGGACTTGGTGAGCTGAGCTGAATGTCGCTCGCGGAGCAAATACACCGGTCCGAACTGTCGGGTCTGGTTCCATCCTGTCACTGGGGTGTGGCCCATGTCGTGCGTGAGGAGCTTCCAAAGTTCCTTGCAGAAGATCATGTAGTCCAGGTTGGCAACCGAGGCAAGAATTTGCCTGCTGAAAGCGTGATTGATAGCGCAGAGCATGAGGGGATGGCGCGGTTGTCCATAGATGATGCCCTGGAAAATGTGGTCATTTTTGACCCCAATGCCCATGATCATGTACTCCTTGGGCAGAACCCCTTCTACTCCATTTGGGCAGTGCCCCAGCTCTTTGCTCTTGCGAACTTGGACATTGTCCCATTCTGAAGCGATGAGCCCTAAAATTTGATCGAAGGGCATTCGCAGCGCCATCTTGATATCCAGGTACAGGCCACCATGGTAGTAGTGGTAGACGTACCTGAAGACATCAGCCTTGTGAGCAGGCTGCCTCAAACTTTTGATCAAGTGTTCTCCGCTGTCTCCAGCATGCACCTGAAGGGTCTCGAGCAAGATCTCGTCATTGCAGAAGGAGCGCTCGAAGTCAGCCAGGAATTCCCGGCACATGCTTTTGGGACCCGGGTGGTCATCGTGCATGTATGTCTGAAAAAGAGTGCGGGGCATTGGCCGGCGACTGACGTAGGGTTCCAGGAAGGGTCTGAGGGCCCATGCCTTGCCCGTGTGTCGAGCAGCCACCGCACCCACCTCAGACAGTGTCTCCGAGCAGCACAGGTCGAATGTGGCGTTCATCTCCTTGTGGACATTGTCCCCCTGGCAGTTCCATGAGCACACAACCAGAACATGGATCGCATTTGGCTTCAGTCGCCGCATCGTTTGAATTGAGCGGGATACCAGCAAGCCAATGACGTGATCCGCCACCGTCGGTCGAAAGTGACAGTTATTTTGGTTGTATATTTGATCAACCAGGGGAGGAGGGCCTTGGAGGCTCATGATGGTCTCATCGCTGAGTTCGTACCGTCCCAGGCCATACTGATCCCTGAGCTCTGCGATCCAGTCGTAGCCCTTCTGCTTATGGGGTAATAAGCTTTGTCTGATGGGGATCAGGCGCACGCTAACCTCGTCATAGTAGTGATCCCGGAGAAAATTGATCAATGCAGGGCTTTCCGCCGGGAAAGGTCGCGTTTCTCCAAGGACGCGGATGAATTGCCAGGCCAGTACCTCCAACACCGCTGGGTTGGGTGGCTGCGCACCCGCGTACTCTGCTGTGAGAGTGGTACCCGGGCAGGAGATAACGTAGCCGTGCATTGCACCCCGAACCATGTCAATGATTCCGTAGGATTGGCCATTGGCCCCTTGCCAGAGCAAGTGTTGCAAGGTGCTGTCACTGAGCACCAAGAAGGGCTTCGGCGTGGTCGGTGTGGCTGCCATGCCCAGTTGCCTGTGCTCTTTGAGCACCGCGCCCTTACCAGTCTAAGGGAAAGTGAAGTGGCTAGGAACTGCGCAGGAATGTCAGAGCTGTAGCCTAGGGCAGAGCATGCTGTAATATTCAAAATTCTGAGCCCTGAGCCTTCCGCTGTGTATGTTGTTATGCTTGAGGCCTTCAGTGATCTTGAGCCCGGCGGCGCAGCAGGAAAGCTGCAAGTGCATTCACGCTGAGGCAGCGCTGCAGAGTGAGCTTGGCTTGTGCGAGTGGGCAGGGGCACTGGTCTGGCCATGCCAGAAGGTCGGCGTCAGCAGGGGCCGCCTGAGGGCATCGTCGGACCTTAGAGCGATATGCCAGCGTCAGTAGCAGTAGACATGATCGATCCATGTGTCTCGCGCTGGCAGAAAAGAGCTGTGTGTGTCTGCTGTCTTTTCAGGTCTCCGAGCCGCCAGGGGGGTGTCGGCAGCTGAGGCTGTTGGTCAAAATTTATTGAGCTATTGGACGTGCTTCAGTCCGGCTCAGAGAGGGCGTGCAGCAGCCTCCGTAGCTTGAGCTGAAGGCCTGCTGGGCATTGCCCCCATGCCAGCGCATTGCTATACATCAGCTGTGCTGCCGTTGAAAGCTAGAGGAGCTTGTAGCTGTGCGACGTACCTCGAAGCCTGAGTACTTCAGGTACAGAGCGGAATGCGCTGAGAGCTTGTCCGCATCTCGGATGTGGTAAGTACCGAGTATGAGTCTGCGTCCCGTCCATGGCAGTACTAGGTGTCGGCGTGAGGCATCAAAACTAAGGTAGGGCAAGGTCACGGGGAGAACTTGTCCTCTGGGTCCGTCGGAGTCCAACAGGTAATCCCCGGCGCTGTCCTCCACGAAGAGATGGCCGCCCTCGAAGTTGGAGAGAGGGATCAGGATGTTGTTCACCCCTTGTTGATTGTTGTCGGTATGCAAGCCAGAGGCCATATTTCGTGCCAGGAATAGAGTCGTGCGTGGATGGCGTCCGGCCATGGTGTGCACAACCGTGTTGAGGAGACACGTCGCCATCGGAAACCGATGCGTGGGTGTCCTCAGACCGGCCATTGGCCCCTGCTGGTATGCGCCGAAAGTGACAATCCGCTGGTCTGCAGACTGTGGCAGTGCCACCGATGCATTGCGACAGGCAGAGGTGGTAGGCATAGTGTCCAGCAGGGCATCCAGTTGCTCGAAGGTGACCCACCTGCGATGTAGGTAGTCCGCCGCGGCCTGTTCGACTGCACATAGGGTGAATTTGTGCTCCAATTCATCCATGTCAGGAGGGAGATGTAGGCATATGCCTGGTGCCTGCGCCTGTGGAGCGTATAGGCTCAGGGCTGAACAGACGGAGCCCTGTCGTTCCTCCTCTTGTGCCGCGTCCTCGTCAGTCGTCGGAGAGGTAGACCGAAGGATGCTTTGAGTCGTTGGCATCGTGAGTGTCGGGCGACGGCATTTGCGTGCCGGTTCAGGGACCTCCTCGTCAGAGTCGTCCAGGTCCATGGGGATACATCCCGAGCTGCTTCGGAGCCTCCACATCGCTAGGGGCAGCTGGTTGGACTGAGCGTCCAGACCATCTATCTGGGTCTGAAAGCCGACAAGTGTGAACAGGAATGATGGTATGAGAAATGACAGCCTAGGATCCGGTGGCAGATCCAAGCTGATTCTGCATTGGCGAAAGCATCACACTCAAACCGTCGCTCTGTTTCAATCCGAACTGCAACATGTGCAGCAGCGTCGTCTGAAAAAAGAAAATGGCCGTGATGATGTACAGCGGCGTGTGAGCCGACAGGCTCGTGGAGAAAGGAGAAAAGAGTGGAGTACCGGCCGATACAGCTCTAGCACGACATTGTCGCCATCAGGATGACATGTGCGGACATTGTCCCAGCTGCGTTAGGGCGGTGGGGGTCTCGGGAAGGGGCACTCTTCCAGGAAGCGATCTGGGTAGGCCTGCATATCCCCCGCGACTCCACGCAGCAAGTCCGCGGCAGTGTGAAGGCTTCGAGACCAATCCTCTATGGTGTTTTTGCGAGATCCTGGTTTGGGAGTCCTTGCGAGATCTCGAGCCACAAAAGCATCGCCAGACTGGAGCATGTGGCCCTTGGTGTCGAAAGGGACATCGCTGCCTCCTGAGGCTGCCATCGCTCGGAATCTGGCATTCGGGTCGTAGACCTGAGCTTCCTTCATGACTATGTTAAAAGGAGGCGCTGATTCCGGTGGGTCAAAGGTAGCCGGCATGGGCTGGGGCGGGGGCTGGCGTTGGGCAGAAATTGTCTGCGAGGGGTTTTGGTCCTCCGCAGGGCGGGCGGGAGGTTCTCCCCAGATGCCTGGCAGCTCGGTAGCAGCACGTGGGGGCTCCCGCTGCGACAGCTTCCATGGCGGGACGGTTCGCAGGAGAGGTGGGAGATGGAGGCGATGCCTGCATCAGAGCAGAGTGGGCCTTGCCCCCGCTTTGGGATTGTCAGTGACACCGCCTCTTCCTTCGGCTCGATTGGCTTGGTCGGAGGCGGAGGAGGGGGCTTGTCCAGCACCAAGTAGCCGTCCTGGTTGGAGTAGGATTCCCAGGGAAAGATCTCTTGGTATACATACCGGAGATGGCGGCCACATGTCCTCAATTCCGTAGAAAGGTAGAACTTGGCCCAAACAGCAGACTTTTCCCAGGAGCCAAGGCCAGGTGTGAGATCTGACGGATCGGACTTTTCCGGAACCAGTGAGCCGTTGTTGTTGCCAAACTTGTCGTCTGATCTGGCAAAGGTGGCGGTATCTGTCCGGAGCTCCCCGTTGGCTCTCCACAGGCCAGCATGCACAGTGACAGCGGGGTTGAAGGCAGAGTCCGTCCAGGAGCCAGCAGGGAAGGGGGAGTTGGGATAGATGGGCTGTGGCCATTGGTCCCGCTCCAGCCACAGTTGCAATTCTCGCTTCATGTGGCTAGGAATTCCTCTGCTGACTCCGTCATTGACGCCACTGCCCTTGCGTCGTTTGGTAGGCTCCTCATCCGACAGGAACTGTTTGAGGATCGTTTGGCTCAGCCTGTAGAAATCCCCATGCGCCGTCCGGACCGGGGCGGGTGGATCTTCTAGGGTTGGTGGACGATGTAGATCGCCTCCATAGCCCTTGGCGCCGTAGCCATTACTCAAGGGGTAGATGGCCTCGCCCGAGCAGCCGCCATAGTCATTCAGTACGAAACTGGCCGGTTGGTGCCGGACCATGATGTTGTCCGCGTGCACGTCCCCATGAACGATTTGGGCTGAATGCAGCATCTGCAGTGCAGCCGCGATGTCAAATTTGAGTCGCTGGACTGTGTCCCCGGTGAGAGGACGGGGAGCTGACCAAAGGCGCGGCATGAGTGCCCTCGGGCCGTCTGCCGCGTAGATGGTGTTGATCACGGAGAGAGGCGGAAGTCGTGTAACACGATGCAATTCTTTCCGAAAGTCTGCCTCGTGCTCCACCTTGACCTGTTTGATGACAAAGTTGGGGTCCTCATGAGACAGGTGGACTGTGCTCGTGTGGCCTCTTCCCACTGTCTTGCCGACCGTGCCCTTCAGGAGGCTGATGCAGGCAGCCGACGTGGGTCCCGCTAAGGTGCAGGGGGTAGGGACTCGTTGCACGGTTTGTGCGTGGTCCGTCATTGCTGCCACAATAGCCGTTGCCATGCGATGGGGGTCCTGGTCTAGACCCAAACGGATGTGAAGGCTGTCCAGTGCCGTAGTGTCAGAAGGAGCCGCCATGTGCGAAGCGGAATGGAGCGGCAGAGTGCCGGGCCTTTGACTTGATCCTGCTGTGTTTAGTCGCATGGACCCAAGCACAGTATGAAGGATCTGACTGCCCTCAGCTTGCATTATTTATGAGCGATCCTATAAGTTGCGAAACTTTTTCCATCCTAGCAGCGTGGTGCAGGAGGTCATTGACCACCTTCAGGGTTAGGGCCGCTCATTGTGCGCACCCGAGTCTCAGAATGGCATTGTCGCTATTTGTGGATCTTATTCACCATGTTCTGGCGCTTCTTCGGTGAGCGAGGTGGCGTAGGTGGGCGTTGACGGCCCGACGGCAATGATGTAGCAGTTGGCTCTTTAGTCTGCACGGCCCGTTCCTTGTCGCCTGAGGTTGCCGAGGTCTCCGTTGTGGTAGGTTTGTCCAGGCCGAGCTCGCGGATTTTATCCCAATGGGCAACGTAGTAGTCGAGATCAATGTGACTCTGCAGCCCTGGCATGTTGGGCGGCAACGAGGCTGGAAGGGACTCAGAATGCGATCTGGCAATTGGAAAGGCTGCGTGGCACTAAATTAGACACTGCCTAGCACATGCCGAACAATGGCAGATCGCTGCAATGTTGTGAACTCGGCGCAAGGTCAGTGCTTTTTCCACAGGCGTGGTTGCCTGGTTGCTGGTCATTGTGCGCAGGAGTGATACAGCTTATGGCTGACAGTGCACTCCAGGAACAAGGCAAATTCGAGCATTGCTCCTGCGAAAGATAGAGATTGTTCTAATTGAGCTAGGCCGTGTCCAGCTGCTGCCATTGGCACCTCTCCTTCAGCCAGCTTTGCCCCTCGCCTTACGAGCCAGGCCACCAGGGGCCTTTTTTCCGAGGCGCTCTCCTTCATAGGAGTCCAGGAGGGCCGCAATCAGCGAGGTGTACTGCGCAAGCGGGGAGTGGAGAACCGGTCGGAAGTCCAAGATAAGATGCGTCTTGAGAGCGTTCTGTCGAGCCGAGCAGTGCGCGACCAGATGGATCACAGCCTCATGCGGCGATTCGCCGAAGTCCTCGATCAGCTTGATGAAGGCCTTGAACTGTGCAGTGTCAATGCCTGGTGGCTTTTGTTGAGACTGGGCCAGCTGGACGAGCATTGCTCCCGCTGTGAAGTGTGCACATGAACCCAGTGGGTGCGCTTTCCCTGGCGTGTGGCCTTTCTGCCACGCGGTCACGGCCTTCGCTAGGGCCTGTGCCAGGGGGGCGTCCGTGGGTAACTTGTACACCAGCGAGGCCTGGAGTTGTAGTAGGGCAAGCTGTTCTTCATGTAGTAGGAAGCCTTGAGTGAGCTCGGCGTTGGAGAGGGCGTGCAGGGCCCTGCCTGGCCGCTGCTTGCCGCTGCCGGTCGCTTGGCGTCGAGCATCGACACCAAAAGACTCTGACGGTTCGCCCATCAATGAATCTGAAGCTAGGGGAGATGTGGTGCGACCACGTTTGTGGTCTGGGCTGTGGATCTTGTCAGCCATGCTGGGTCAGCCTGAAAAAGCTGCGGGTAAGCCTGCGCATGCCTAAAGCATGCTTGGCCTTGACGTGGGGGGGGCCATGCCCACCTATTGTGGGGTCCGGCCTTCCCACGCACAGGCACCCTAGTGGTGCACGCATTCCTAGACTGGGAGGGCCAGCACTCACCCCTTGAGGGTGAGTCAGAGTCACTCCTGTCTTCTCAAGAAAAGGAGGTAACAATCTTCCAAAACATGTTTGCGTTCTGAGGTCGAGGCAAGGTGTGGGCTGGTGGCATCATCACCAACGTATAGCGCACCTCCATGCGGATGGATCCAGAAAGACCGGTAATGGCCGGAGTGGATTTCCGCTCCTACATGAAAAACCCCCGAAATGACTGAAAAGTGGTGCCACTGGCGGTCCTGACCCTCTGTCCAAGTCGGCAGTGAGACTTGCCTGCGCAGGTCTATCGGGGTGCGTCGTTTGGTGCCGTCCATCCATCGAGCAACTGTGACGGGAAGGATGTCTGGGGCCCATGCCAGGGCGCGTTGGAACATGTGGTTGTACCATGCCATGCAGGCCTGCTGCAGTGAACGACAGTCCGAGGAAAGAGGTAGCAGCAGCGGCGTAAGGCCATCGTCTTCGCTTTCTGGCAGTCCATTAGTGCGTCCCTCCCAACGCACGGGTTGTAGGGTTCCGGTGTGATGTTCTAGCAGACTCGTGACAAATTCAGAGGTGTCGTGTTGTCTGCCATCAAAGCGCCATCTAGGCACTAACGACCGGAGGGCAAAAAGGCTTGGGGGGTTGATAAGCCTAGTGTCCATTGGATCCGCCTCTGGGCTAATGCAATGTTCGACCAGTGGTCCCAGTTCTGCTATGTTGGACGCAGAGTCAAGCGCGGCTAGAAGGGCTTGTATGGTCGCATTGACATAGCAGGTATTGCCTGAGTTCATCATGCGCCGCATGCGTGAGTACAGGCCTGGTGGGAGATGTCCCTCGGCTGCTCGCCGTCGCCGTGGGGACCGTGGCGGAGGCAGCGGGAGTAGCAGATCGGTCCGCCGTCCCGAAGAAGCCACTGAGGGACATTGTCACCACGGTCTTTGGTTGAGGCTTGGAACATTGTTCCCGCGTTTTGTCCTTACCCTGGACCTTGTGCCATCCGAGCAGGACCTGGAACAGAACTATGCACTGTTCTGGGTGCTTGCGTTTGTCGTAGACCTGCAGTTTGCAAAAGGGACATGGGTGTCCTTTGATCATCTGCACTGTGTAGGCCTGGCAAAGCTTGAGTGCCGCCGGACCATCTCGCTGCCAGACCTGTGCATGAGCCTGTCGTTGATGATTTTTCATCTTGGTATGGTCGGGGGTCCAGAATCCGCACAAGATGCACCTGTGCTTGAGTTCTTGAGCTTCCGGTCGGGAGGCTATGCTGCTGAGCTTGTCTTTTGGCGAACTCTGCACCGTAGCCCGAAGGGCGGCTAAGCCTCTGAGAGCTTGGCCTTGCAGCTGTTCCTCGGTGGTGAGAGATAGCTGGCGTAGGCGTTCCGGTTGCGTACAGGCTCCCGACAACAAGTGGTCGCGTAGGCCCTTCCATTGATGGAAGGCCTTGTCGCATGCGGAACATACTGGTAGACCGTCCCTGGAGTGACGACTACGATCAAAGGTAGGAGGAATGTACCTCTTTACTTGATCACGATGCATCCTTGTGATGTGCATATGTAGACCATGCGCAGAGACGAAGCCAGACGCACAGTGAGGACAGTCGTGCAACCGCTGCTGCGAGGCCTCGGTGCTCGCCGGAAGATTGTCCACCTCGCGTAGTATGTCCTGTAGGTCCTGTAGGACATGGCCCAGACACGTGACATCACCGTACGCAGCCATGTCGGTAGGGTTCGAGCCTGTGACCGAGGCCGGCGCGTCAGGACGCAGTCTGGCCCACGGGCCCAGCTGCACCGTAGGTGCACTGGAAGTAGTCATCCGCTGGACGGAAGTGTCAGCCTCGGGGGTAGGGATGTCGGGTCGTTTGCTCAGTCTTTTTAGTCGCGAAGCCATCCGAGCTCGGATTTTTGCCACCGGGTCCTGAAACGAATGCAGCTGATATAGGTCAGCTGTGGAGATGCGGCTGACATGGACAGGCTGGTTAAGCACGGAGCGTAGCTTGTGTGCATACCAACCTCGGAGATGCCTGGCTGTTTCCTCCGTGAGGCCGACTTCAGGAAGTCCTGTGACCAGAGTGGCCCATACGGTGGTGAACCAAACCTTCAACCTGGCCATTGGCCCTGCAGTTCTGCGGTTGTAAACAAATCGCTTGACCTGCTGGAGCTTTTTGGCAGCTTCCGCTATACGGAAGCGCAGCGTTTGCATTTCGAAGTTCCCATAGGAGATTTGAATGCCCAGGTACTTGATTTGTGTTTCAAGTTTGTAGGCGGGGAAGGACTTGTGTCTGCCCAGTCGCCAGTGACGCTGGAGTTTTCCGTCTTGGTCGGGAAGCCAACAGGTGTGCTTCTGGAGCGTGGCCTCGGCCTCTCTGCCACTGAGTTTGACTAGAATAGCACATTTGGTTGGATTGACGCGCAGGCCTAGTTTCTCTACCTCCGACAAAAGCTGTAGGATCATTTTGTGAGCTGCGTCCACGTCCGCTTTGTTACGAATTGTGCGATGCATGGTAAAGTCATCGGCGTACCCAGTGAAGTATCTGCGGACATTGTCCCAGCCAAATGTGCCTATCAGCCTGTGCAGAAGACGGCCTGTTAGAACGGAAAACAACGTAGGGGCCAGCTTGCAGCCTTGTTTGATGCCTGTGGTGGTTTCCACATCCTGGTGCGCCCCTTGTGAATGGAGCCTGTACTTGGATCGATGATGCAGGCCGTGTATCAGTTTTTGTAGGGAGGGATCTGCGCCTAGTTCATCAAGCAGAGACAAGATTTCGCTGCGGGATACAGTGTCGAATGCCTGTGACAGGTCTAGTGCAAAGGTGATGCCGCCGACTAGACCAACAGGACATTGTCCCCGCTGCTGATCCGCTCTGGTGAGGTTCGCATTGCGACATAGTTGCCGAGCCTCTCTCAGGTGCTGTACCACGCGACTCTGAGCGTCAGAGAGACCCCGCCCTGGTAGGTATGCAAACTGAGGGAGAGGCTTCATGTATGGCAGCGTGAGAGGTTCCAGGAGCTCCTTAGCCGTTCCCGCCAGGCCTTTAGCATCCGGCCGGAGTATTCCCAGCGGTCTTAGCTGGGAAGGCTTGTCAGCCGGCTTGCCCGGTTTAGGGATTAAGCAGAGATCCGCTCGTGTCAGATCATCGTCTAGTGGCTGGTCCTGTGTCAGAGCAGAACAGTAATGTGAGAGCGCTTCGGATACCGGCTGTGCGCAGAGCTTCCAGGCTGCGGCCGGTGCTGCTCCTTTCGGAACTGCCTTTCCAGGTTTTATCGAAGCAATGTGTTTCGCCAACTTGGTCTGCGGCAGTAGGGGCAGAAGTCCCGCGTCAGAAGGAAGCGGTGGGTGCGCTGCAAAGACCTTGGTGGCGTACTTGCCCAACTCTGCAAGTTCGTTTTCGGGGCTGAGCAAGAAACCGTTCGAATCCTTGAGCTGAGCCTTCAGAGCTGGTTTCCACGGGCGAAGATGCTTGAGAGTTTGGTATGCTAGGTGTTGGTCTCCCTGGTTGAGAGCCTGGTCCACCTCGGCAAGGAACCGCTTGGTTTGGTCTTTGCGAGACTGCTTGACCGCCAGTTTGTGCTGGTCGTGTAGCAGTTGACGGGCAGCTGCGTCTGTAGCTGATTCAGCACTGGTGTGAGCATTGCTCCCTCGTGCAGAGCGCCACATTCTTCTAGCAATGCGCGTCTCCGGACTTTCTGGCATTGCCACCGGGGTCTTAGGGAAAAACCTGGAGGAGGCTTCGCCAAGAAGGCGATCCCATGACGCCGGCTGCATGTCCGGAGTGAGACGGGTTGTGACCCACTCAAGCATTTGCTGAGCCGGCAGCGTGTTGTCCCTCACAGCCGCTTGCAGGGCAGTAGCGTCAAACTGATGTGTCTGTATCTGAGGAGGCGGCAGATTCCAGTGACGTATTGGCTTGACAGTCGCACTGATGGGCAGATGCCCGCTTTTCTTCCAGCCGCCCAGCGGAAAAGCCGCCAGTGGCGTGGAGGCCTTGGCAGTGCCTCCGGCTGACGCCTCTCGCGTAAGCACAAAATCAATTTGTGTGCATGTATCCCCCTGCTGGTACGTAAATAATGGCTGAGGTCGCCACGTGTTGAGGGCCACCAAGCGATGACTCAACAGGAAGTTGGTGAGCTCTGGTTCGTCAGGTCGCGGTTCCTGTGGGCTTATGAGCTCTGGACCTACAAGCCTAGGCTGCTTTTGCAAGGAGCTATTGAAATCGCCTGCGATGATAAGCGTGTCCCGGTGTGGCACCCTTTGCACACATCTGCCAAGAGCTTTTAGGACCTGTGCCCTGTCCTGACGATTGTTCTGCACCTGTTTGGCCGGTGACCAAACATGTTGGTATACAGCAATCAGGTGGATGCGGGCCCCGTGCCAGTCAAACCTGACTTCCAGGGTTCTGCCTATGACATGTTCCTGCCATCTCACACCTTTAGGTTGTATGTGTGGGGACAGAAAGACCATTACTCCGTCCGCGCGGGTTGTCGAGGGTTCCTTGCGGGGCGGATGGGTCTTGTCGTCATTAGGCATTGCCTCTGCAGGTGGCTGTATGTGGGCCTTGCCCCCGCGTTGTTTGCGTCTAGAGGCTTTCGGATCTGCAGCAGAGGCAGACGAGATGCAGTACCAGCCTGCAACACTAAATTCAGCCGTAGCCTGCCAGTGGGTCTCCTGCAGCACAAGAACATCACAGGTGTGACGTGCCTCAGTGGAAAGCCATGATTTGACTTCTGACCATTGCTGCTGGCCAAGGTGGCCTGCATTCCAAGACAGTACGCGGAGGGGCCTGGTGGCCTGTCCTGCTCTAGACCGTGGTGCGAAAGACTGAGTGGAACCTGGCCGCGGTGGGCAGTTGCCCATGCGCCTGAGAAGAGCAGGGGTCATGACCTGACCTCGGTAGGAAACGGGTTGCTGGCTTGCAACCACCTTTCTGCAAACATGCTTGAACGAATTCTTCCTGATCTGAGAATAATTTTGTGAGTGCACTGGGAGCAGCGCCATCCGCTATTTCGTCACAAGGCAAGCCGAGTGACTCCCTCCACCACGCGGTTAGTGGAAACCCTACCGCCTGCCCAGTGGGCCCGTGTTAAGACAGGGTACTGGGTCCAGGAATTGGGACCTGGCGGCTCAGACGCAAACTGTTGGCACATGGCACATGGCTCAGCGTGAGGAACCAACCCTTAGTCGTTCAGAGAGGGGCCTGTTTGAGACCTCTAGCAACGCAAGGTTGGAATCCAGAGCCTGTTCGAAAGCCAGCGCGAAACTTCCAAAACGTCTGAGCCGTGGCGGCTACTACTACTACTACTACTACTACTCCTACTACTACTACTACTACTGCTACTACTACTACTACTACTGCTGCTACTACCGCTGCTGCTCCAGCTCCTACATTCCACTCCTATTGCTACTACTTGTCCTCCTCCTGCTCATCCGCCTCCTCCTGTTGTTGCTGCTGCTGCTGCTGCTGCTGCTGCGACTATCACTGCGACTACGACGACGATTACGACGACTACGATTACTACGACAAATCGCAAAACTACTCTACTACTTCTACGACTACTACTATTACGTACTCTTACTGTTACTCTTACTCTCACTCTTACACTCACTCTTGCTCCTACAGTTACTCGTACTCTTACTCTTACGCTTACTCTCACTCTCACTCCACCCTCACTCTCACTCTCACTCTCACTCCCACTGTTGCCACTACTACGGTTGATGATATAAATCCTGCATTACCCATAATAAGGAATATACCATAGTTCTCATACTTTAGGATCCTTAAGGTTATGCAGGATTTATATCATCAACAGTATTATTCTGACTAGTGCTATTACTATTGCTATTACTATTATTGTTCCTATTACTGTTACTATTACTGTTACTATTACTATTGCTATACTAGTGACTATCACTATCACTACTACTATTACTAGTACTAGCACTATTACTAGCACTAGTACTAGTACAAGCACTAGTACTAATACTAGTACTGGTACTGGCACTAATACTACTACTAGCACTACTACTAGTGCTGCCACTAGTACTAGTACTACTAGTACTCGTGCTACTAGCTACTAGCTACTAGCTGCTAGCTGCTAGCTGCTAGCAGACAGCTACTAATGGTGCTGCTGCCCGGTTAAACCTCTTACATGACCATGTCCTGTCCGTCAAACATTGACTCGCCTGGCTCAATGTCCTGCGCAAGGCAACCCAGCACATGATGAAGGAAGACTTGTGCACATGCAATGCGTGACATCTGCAGCCACAATCGGTCCTTGCTCATACTCACAATCTGGCTGGATGCTTCCGTGATCTGAGCTCTTGACACTCGGACTCGGACCTTAGCATTCACCCGCTAGGTGTAAAGAACATGCCAAAGTACTTGTTAAAGCCTTGTTTGACGGTGCGGGCTGCAACATTCGCATGCATCTGTCATCTGAAAGCTTCGATGTTCGCGACAGCTTCTGAGGGCGTTGCCGACGAACGGAGGGGCCGCCTCCGAACGGTGAATTGCGCACAAAGCTTCACTCCTTGCCTGTAAAACTGTTTGAGTGCACAGGATGGTAGGAATACAGATGACTACATGTCTTCTCCCAGCACAGCTTCCTTGCACTTACGCGCAACACTATGAAACCAAACTTTCCAGCCACCGGGGCTCGAGTCTTTGACGTGCCGAACGTCTGTGCAGTTGCAACGACAAACATACGCAGATCAACCGAGAAAAATTAACAAGGTCCTACTTGCACCCTCAGCTGTGCAGGTCGTGGCCGTGAAAAGAAAGCACACTGACGACGCAAGTCTTACCGTCGTCTGCAGAATTTTTCAGATTGGCCCTGTTAGTGCTTGCCTACTGCAGATTCAGCCACATGCAGCCACGCTGTCTCGTGAAGATGTGCCCTCGGCTGCCTGGAGGAGAACGACTGGCCTCAGAAGGCTACAGAAGCGTGCCGAAAGCATTCAACGCCCATGCAACATTTGTGCTGGAATGCATGCGCAAATTCGGCGTCGCAAAAAGGCACTTTTGTCAAGTAAATACCAAGACGACGTTAGGATTGCATCTAATTCGGTTGATGCTCAAAGCGGAAGCTTCGGTCGGCTTCGATCGTTTGTGGGTCCTACTTGACTTTCTGGACTCTGCTCTCAGGGCGTCGCTGCGGGGCGCCGACGACGAACGGAGGGGCCGCCTCCGAACGATGAGTTGCGCACAAGCTTCACTCCTTGCCTGTAAAAATTTTGCAAGACTGTTTGAGTGCACAGGATGGTAGGAACACAGATGACTACATGTCTTCTCCCAGCACAGCTTCCTTGCACTTACGCGCAACACCATGAAACCAATCTTTCCAGCCACCGCGGCTCGAGTCTTTGACGTGCCGAACGTCTGTGCAGTTGCAACGACAAACATACGCAGATCAACCGAGCAAACTGACAAGGTCCTACTTGCACCCTCAGCGGTGCAGGTCGTGGCCGTGAAAAGAAAGCACACTGGCGACGCAAGTCTTACCGTCGTCTGCAGAATTTTTCAGATTGGCCCTGTTAGTGCTTGCCTACTGCAGATTCAGCCACATGCAGCCACGCGGTCTCGTGAAGATGTGCCCTCGGTTGCCTGGAGGAGAACGACTGGCCTCAGAAGGCAACAGAAGCGTGCCGAAAGCATTCAACGCCCATGCAACATTTGTGCTGGCAAGTGAGTTCCAAGGCTTAGATGCTGAAGGAAACGATGCAATGCAGTGCTTCAGTTGATTCTGAACGCGGAGGCTTCAGCTAGTTTCGACTGCTCGGGCTTGACTTTCGTGGCTATGCTCTCAGGGCGTCGCTGCGTGGCGCCGACGCCGACGAAGGGAGGGGGCGCCTCCGGAGACGAGATCTTGCAAAGCAGTACAGAGAAATACTGTTTCTCAGAATGCACCTCCCCTTGACTTGTGCAACACGCTCTTACCATCAAGACACATTCCATAGTGAATTGGGAATGCAAGGTAGAGAATATGGTCTTTGGCGCTACTCGTTGCATTTTCAACGACTCGTGATGGATGAACTTATTGACAGAATTGAAGAAGATCCTGGATTCGGCACCAATGGCATTTACAGGTCTTGCATGCACCTGAAGTGAAGCCTCTGCAGGTCGGAGCTATGTAAACAAAGCTACCAATGGAACAACTGCGATGAAATCTTCTGTTACTTACGAGTCGCGCAACCACGATATGGAGGCCAAAATGGTATCAACACCGAGCATGCTGAGAATGCCCACAGCGTGAAGAAGTTCGTTGTGCTAAGAGCGTCAACCAGCTCAACTGCTACGAATGTTAAAAAGCAACGAAACGCATGCAGTGACACTCTTGGCATTGCTCGGGTGACATCCGCTTGCAACTACTGGGAATGCTAACACTTACCATGCACAGCGCGGGCCAAGAACTCAAAATGCTCGCAACTCTGAGAAGACTACTGATGCAGACAAAGCTAATGGATACATGCGTGGCCACGAAATGCAGAGAGAGGGACATGAGAAGGACGAACACATCGACGGTAACCAACCTGTACCAAGTCCGCTCCAAACGCATAACCCTGGCCCGGATAACGAGCTGACCGTATCAAGTTAAAAGCAACCAAAGAAATGGTTTATAGCAATCTCCACAATCAAGCAGATAGTCGCAGCCAGTAGCAGCCACCACGACCAGTACGAGGCCCTAGGCGCAAATTTAGTCTCAATCACACCAGTAGCCATGCTCGCAGAAAGAGGACTAACAGCAGCAGTGGTGGCGACCGTACTCGCAAAAAGACAGGAATGGGAGCAACAACAACAATGAGGATCATGTCAACATGAACCATGTCAGCCACGAAGCCGCCTACAGACATCTACAGACTACCACCGCCGCTAACAGTCTTCTGGCAAAACACTTTTGCCGCTCACAGCAACCTCGTTCAACAGTCGGTTTTGCCACAACTAGAAAGAACAAGGCCGAAGGTGCCAGGTGGCGGAGAAGAGAGCCAAACGACCCCTGTAGATCGCCGAGTTGTACGGAAGTTGCACCAAGAACGCTGCAAAAGCATCACGACATAGCATGGCCGTGGATAAGTAGGAAAGCACCGGCCAGAGACCGAAAATGTTGATAGCAGCCCCGAAACAAGTAAGGAAACGCGAGATGGCGTGAAAAACTACGACAGGCCATTACCCGGTTGGAAGCAGGCTGGAGTATCACGAAAATCACCCCCTGCCACCCGCTACCAACCCCACAGTTGCACCTGCCACGGCGCGCCCCACATGGCACTTGGCCACGGTGCCTGGGCAAAGGGCGTGGCTCTGAAAGCGCGGCTCTGAAACCCTGCAAAAGTAGACAAAAAGGACATGCGTCGGTGCCTAGGTGCTCATTAGTTTGTGTCGTCTGCCCCGTTAGCTCAAAACCAAGGCATGACATCGGATGCCCCACCCCACCACCACCACCACCACCACCACCACCACCACCACCACCACCACCACCACCACCACCGCCACCGCGGGCATCAACACCACCACCACCACAACCCACCGCCACCGCCAAGAAAAAGAAGAAGAAGCAGGAGAAGAAGCACAACAGCAACAACCCCCCCGCAGCAGCAGCAGCACCACCACCACCACCAACACCATCACCACCCCGCAGCAGCAGCAGCAGCAGCAGCAGCAAAAGCAACCCCTACCGCAGCGACAACCACAACAATTGCGACTACCACGACAGTGACGACGACGAGCCAACAACAGCCCAAAAGAAGTCAGCAACCAACACCTGACACACAAAATACAACGAACAACCAACAACCAATAACAATAAGCCAAGAACCAGAACCAACGACAACCAACGAGGACCAAGAACAACAAACACAGAACCTGCCAGAAACAACAGCAACCGACAACAAGCACTAGCAGAACAAACTGCGAAGAAGGAAAAGTACAAGGGGGTCCCCTAAACACCATGCTCAACACCCGCTCTCAAGAAGAGCCGACATTCCCCATGTTTAAAAGCTGGCTGCAGGAAACAGAAATCACTTCCTGCCACCCTCTTCCAATCCCTCAGCTGCACCTCGGCAGGATTTCCCGCATCGGCACCTGGCCCCTGTGCCTGGGCACGTGGCGCGGCTCTGAAACCATGCAGAAGTTGACGGACACGACACTCGCTTGGCCCTCGTTTGCGGCGTCTAGCCCGTGTGCTCCAATTTAGAGCCGAGGCCCATGCCATCGGATGCCCCGCCCCCCCCGCCTGGCGCGGCGTGGGCAGGGCTGGACACAGCCCGGTTCTACAGCAGAACTAAAACTGCAACGCAACTGCGAAAAGCCATAAGCGTCACACCCCACACGAAAATCTCAGGCACTGCTCTCAGGCCTATGCTATAATATCCGCGGATGCATTGCATAGAAGCTTTAGTATGCATCATCCCCCGCTACCCACTTAAGCCGCGCCTGCCACGACGCAGTTTCTGACATCGTCCCATGTGACGCTGACTCGGACACCTGGGCCGCACGGGGCTCTGAACTTGAAGCAGCGGCTGGCAACGACAACGACGACGCCAGCAGCAACTACACAAAACAACAAACGACACACAACAAACAACAAAATACAACAAGCAAGAAGCAAGAAGCAACAAAGAAGCAACGAATAACAACCAACAGCCAGCAACTGACAACCGACAACAGACAGCCGACAACCAACAACAACAAGGTACAAACAAAAACTGCACCCCCGTCAACCCACATATCTGCTTCTTGTCTGTACATTAGGTAGAGACAAAAACAGGAACCCCGTCATGTTGTTTTACCCCCCCCAACAACAACACAGTGCCTGTGGATGCCTGTGATGTATACTGTTTGGTGCGTGTGTTCAATGGGTTTCGTCTGTATTTCAATGGGTTTCGTCTGTATTTCAGTGGATTTCGTGTGTATTTCAGTGGATCTGGCGTGTATTTCAGTGGGTTTGGTGTGCATTTCAATGATTTTGGTGTGTAGTTCAATGATTTTGGTGTTTATTTTCAATGGATTTGATGTGTGTTTCACTGATTTTGGTGTGTAGTTCAATGACTTCGGTGTGTATTTTCAATGGAATTGGTGCGTATTCAATGATTTTGGTGTGTATTTTCAATGGATTTGGTGTGTATTTCAATGTATTTCCGTGGATTTAATGTGAATCGGTATAGTAACTGGTAACCACAGTTTTGAGTGTACGGGTATCCAGTGCAAACCCCTCAAAATTTCAGACAAGCCCTTCCAACACCCCTCAAAACCCCTTCTGGATATCGCAGATTCCTATACGTGTGGTGGAAATGTGGTGTAATGTGGGCGGTTGTTGTAAAGGGGGGGCGTCCAAACAACAGACGGGGCTCCAGTTTTTGCCTCTTACAGGGGGTAGAGACAGTCCTGATTTCGCTGGTGCCTTTGTCTCTACCCCCTGTACTGTAGTAGAGGCAAAAACTCGAACCCCGTCTGTTGTTTTGACCCCGCCTTTTTACAACAACCACCCAGCCTACACCGCATTCCTATCATGGGGCAATTGCTGTGTAAACCATGGCTTGCACTTCCCAAAACTCTACAGGCACCCGAGGCGGTTGCCGGAAGCAATCCCAATTGCTTCTAATTAACAACAAGTACGGGCTGCTGTTTTTGTCTGTACCAACGACCCTGGCAAGTCCAATTTTTGATTGCACATGACATGCAACCACAAATGTCCACGAAAAATGAGCTTGGCGCCTGCGTAAACGACTTGCCCTGGCTAGCGGCCGAGGGCTCCACAGCCTTGGAAGTGGCCGGTGGGGATGGGCGGAGAGAAATGGGAGGAGCAGTGCAAAATCTGCTGTGAGGTGCTGTAAGACCCTAGAATCTGTCTGCAACACTTCAAGATAACAATGGTACCGAAGCGGCTAGCGCAAGGGTGGATTCTACGATTTAGGATTGTGCTGAAGGTTCGGGAGTTGAGGCTTTACAGTCTTGAGCCAAACGACGCAAGGACCGGGGTTCGAGGTCGGAACTACGTGTCATGTCACCCAGGCCAGATTACACTTGTTCAGGACTGTAAAGTCTTCGGTTGCGGTTCATCGCTCAGGGATTTTGGCCAGCTTTAGGGTTGAGAAGTTTTACGGGCTTCGGAGTTTGGAGTTATGCTCAGGGTTTAGGGGCGGATTTGGGGTCCAAAGGTTTGTAGTGCTAAGGGTCGAAGCGAGGCAGAAGCCTGCAAAGCTTCGATGCAACGCAACTTAGTTACTTCATGCAGTGATGAAGGTAGATGTTCGCGGTTGAATGGAGCCTCCACCACCTCCGCCATCACCACCTCCGCCACGGCCAAGAACGCCGCCAACAACAACAAGGTACAAACAAAAACTGCAGCCCCGTCAACCCGTAGTACATTAGGTAAAGACAAAAACAGGAGCCCCGTCATGTTGTTTAACAACAACAGCAACAACAACAACAACAACAACAACAACAACAACAACAACAACAACAACAACAACAACAACAACACAGTGCCTGTGGATGCCTGTGATGTATACTGTTTGGTGCGTGTTTTCAACGGGTTTCGTCTGTATTTCAGTGGATTTCGTGTGTATTTCAATGGATTTCGTGTGTGTGTATTTCAATGGATTTTGTGTATGTCAATGGATTTCGTATGTATTTCAGTGGATTTGGTGTGTATTTCAATGGATTTGGTGTGTATTTCAGTGGATTTAATGTGTATGTATTTCAGTGGATTTAATGTGTATTTCAGTGGATTTGGTGTGCATTTCAATGATTTTGGTGTGCATGTTCAATGGATTTGGTGTGTATTTCAGTTCCCCGCTGTGCAGATTATGCATTTGCGAGGCCTGTACAAACTACTGTATAGGAACTGGTAACTATAGTCTTGAGTGTATGGGTATCCAGTGCAAACCCCTCAAAATTCCAGACAAGCCCTTCCAACACCCGTCAGAACCCCTTCTGGATATCGCAGATTCCTATACGTGTGGTGGAAATGTGGTGTAATGTGGGCGGTTGTTGTAAAGGGGGGGCATCCAAACAACAGACGGGGCTCCAGTTTTTGCCTCTACTACAGGGGGTAGAGACAAAGTCCTGATTTTGCTGGTGCCTTTGTCTCTACCCCCTGTAGTAGAGGCAAAAACTGGAGCCCCGTCTGTTGTTTTGACCCCCCCCCTTTTACAACAACCACCCAGCCTACCGAGCATTTCTATCATGGGGCAGTTGCTGTGTAAACCATGGCTTGCACTTCCCAAAACTCTACAGGCACCCTATGCGGTCGCCGGAAGCATTCCCAATTGCTTCTTATTAACAACAAGTACGGGCTGCTGGTTTTATCTGTACCAACAACAACAACAATCTCTCCGCCCTAGTCTGCCGACTGAGATCCAAGGCCCAGGCCGGATAATTCTGCACCGCCCCCCGCGCCTGGCGGTGTGGGCAGGGCTTCAGGGCAGTAAAAAATCTGCAGCTCGAAGCGCTGCAGGAAAGACCAAAAGCTGGAAACTGTCCAGGAAAATCCGGGGCTCTGCTCAAGAACCGAACCGAAATCGAAGGGGTTCCTCGTCTATGTGCTCCCAAAGCTGCAGACTCGGAAGCAGGCTACAGCATGCTTCATCCCACCGTACCCACTCCCCCACCCCCACCCCCCCGCTCTCAGTTGCACCTGCCACGGCACGCCATGCGACTCTGACACCTGGGCTGCGCGTGCCTCTGAATTTGAAGTAGGCAAGTAGAGGACGGCAACGAAAAAAACAACGACAAAAACGACGACACGACAACAACGACGACCGCAACAACAACGACGACCACGACAGCAACGACGACCACAACAACAACAACAACAACAACAACAACAACAACAACAACAACAACAACAACAACAACAACAACAACAACAACAACAACGACAACAACCACAACCACAACAAGAAGAATAACAGCAACAGTAACAACACCAACGATGACCACGGTAGAATAAGAAAAAGACGGCAAGAGCAACAGCTACAGCAACAGAAACAGAAACAGCAGCAGCAACAACAAAAACATCAGTAACAACAACAGTTACGACTCACGACAACACAAGTAACGGCGGCAACAGCTGCAGCAACGACGACAACGACCACGGTGACGACAACCAAAACAACCACAACAACCAACAACCAACAACCACCACAACCAACACCAAAACCAACATCAGCACCAACACCACCACCGCCACAACCGCCACCACCGCCACCACCGCCACCACCGCCACCACCGCCACCACCGCCACCACCGCCACCACCGCCACCACAACCACCACAACCACCACAACCACCACAACCACCACCACCACCACCACCAACGACAAAAGAGGCAGCAGCAGCAGCTGATGCTGCTGCTGCAGCAACAACAACACCAACACCAGCACCAGCACCAGCACCAGCACCGGCACCGGCACCAGCACCAGCACCACCAACACCAACACCAACACCAGCAGCAGCAGCCGCAGCAGCAGCAAGAGCAACAACAGCGACAGCAACAGCAAATACCTCAGACAGTAACAACCACACCTGCAACCGCAATCTCAACCACAACAACAACTCTCTCGCCGCCCTAGTCTGCCGACTGAGATCCAAGGCCCAGGCCCTCACCGCCCCCCCCGCCTGGCGGTGTGGGCAGAGCTTCAGGACAATTAATAATCAGCAGCTCGAAGCGCTGCAGGAAAGACCAAAAGCTGGAAACTGCCCAGGAAAATCCGGGGCTCTGCTCACGAACCGAACCGAAATCCGAAAAGGGGTCCTCGCCTATGTGCTCCCAAAGCTGCAGACTCGGAAGCAGGCTACAGCATGCTTCATCCCATCGTACCCACTCCCCCAACCCCACCCCCCCGCTCTCAGTTGCACCTGCCACGGCACGCCATGCGACTCTGACACCTGGGCTGCACGTGCCTCTGAATTTGAAGTAGGCAAGTAGAGGGCGACAACGAAAAAAACAACGACAACGACGACGACACGACAACGACGACGACCGCAACAACAACGACGACCACCACCACCACCACAACAACAACAACAACGACCACAACCACAACAAGAAGAAGAACAGCAACAGTAACAACACCAACGACGACCACAGAAGAATAAGACAAATGACAGCAACAGCAAGAGCAACAGCCACAGAAACTGCAGCAGCAACAACAAATATATCAGTAACAACAACAGCGACGACAACAAAAAGCAACGGCAGCAACAGCTGCAGCAACGACGACAACGACGACGGTGACGACAACCACAACAACCAACAACCACCACAACCAACACCAAAACCAACATCAGCACCAACACCACCACCGCCACCACCGCCACCACCACCACCACCACCACCACCACCACCACCACCAACAACAACAACAACAACACCAGCACCAGCAGCAGCAACAGCACCAACACCACCAACACCAACACCAACACCAACACCAACACCAACACCAACAGCAGCAGCAGCAGCAGCAGCAAGAGCAACGACAGCAACAGAAATCACTGGCAAGACAGTTATGGCCGTTATGGCGCTGTCCTGACGACCTACAGCACATGGTATGTGCCAGCCATGTCATGAACCGGATCCCCACTCAGGCCCTTTCTGCGGCCCGATTCCCAAGCCGGGTCCCAGGCCTCGAAGGTAGCTTCACGACTGCGCCCTGCGCTGGGCGATGCCTGTGGCCGAGGCAGCAGACTCTATGCGGCCAAAGGTCACTTTTTCGACTGAGAAGAAAGGAATCTGCAGCTCGAAACTGCGAAACAGGAAAGACCACAATACTATCAGCAACGCACTACCCAAGAAACTGGGCAAGAGTCCGACGACGACAACGAAAACGGCGACGACGACGACGACGACCACAACCCAACCTACCAACCTACCAAACATACAACCCAAGCGACCAACCAACCAACGAACCAACCTGACTCACCAACCTGGATGAGCTTTCAGGGGGCTTGAGACTTTCAGCAGCTGGCGATGTTTGGGTCTTCGTTTGGGCCCCACTAGGACGGGTTTCTGTTGTCCTGATTGCCATTGTGAGTGTAATGATGCGAATAGTGATAATTGCAGGTGCTAGCTTGACCTTCACGGTCTTTCCACATATGCTGCTGTACGTGGTCTCACAGCTCCTGCTGTTCATTCTCTGTTTGGCCTTGTCGTTTCTCCTATCGATCGTGCTTGCTGCCCCCCTGTCCCCTATCCCTCTCCCGCCATGTCACCTCCCCTCGACCTTCCTCCTCCCTGCCTTTCCAGCCCCTTCCCTTTTCGTATCTCTCTTCATCTCTCTCTCGCTCTCGCCTGACAAAGAACTCGCTCGACAGGGTTTCAGTGTAAGTCATCTCTGTGGTATCAAGCCATCATCCTTCCATTCAGCTCACGATGTGCTCAGACCCCGATGTGGGCGGGATGTCAATGCCTAAGATGCTAAGTGGGGAGACCCGTTGACGACGGCTGTCAGTGCAAACACTAAACCACGAGAACCTCATGATTGCAACCTAAACCATTTCCCAAAAATAGAGCAAGAGGCATCGATCGCGTCTGATGCTAGGAATAAGGGGGTATGTTTGGGTCTCGGGCTGAGGGCTCATGATCCTGGGATACATGATGCTGGGTCCAGGGTAATGACACTGCCGGGCGAAGGTACTGTTGTGAAGTGATGCTGTTGCGATGAGTTCCTTGTTTCGGTGGCGGTCCTCCTCTCACAACGCCTGCATTATCGTCGTCATCATCGGCACCATCACCAATATCATTATCATCAGCAGCATCGCCGTCACAGTCTCACTGCTCACACTTGCTCCTACTCATCCTTGCAAGACTGAAAACACAGACGGTTGGCACTCTATTGAATCCGTTTGGCACTGTCGCGAGGGATTTCCAACATGACATATGCATAGGCGGCATAGAAATCCAAAGCCAAAGTTCGACAGCGGGCCTGGAGTATGAAAAGGACGTCAATGCTTCCGAAGCTGGGCTTAACAGATGCTTAGAGCAGAGAATCTCGCAGCTTCGGCAAGCTTGCAACGGCGTACGATGAATTCATTCCACATGCTGGGATTCGAAATGTATAGCGGTTGTCGGGCGTGCCTGTGGGGACAGCGTGTACTGAAGCGAGACTGCTTGGAAAGACACCTGCAGCTCGCACTTGCAAAGCAAGAGGAAATACGATATCCACCGACAGGCAAAGGTCCAACGAGGCTCTGCAGCAAGGCTGGTCTAACGCCGAAATCCGGACGCCGTTCGCAAGATAGCTGGCTGTAGGCCCATTCTTTACCGCCCCCTCATTAGGCGATTACCCGCCGCCTCGCCAACATGCAAAGCGGAAAAACAACCGCAGGAGGGCCCGGTGGAAAATCCTCAGAAAGCCCCTGAAGGAGCTTTGTGGCACCCATTCACCTGGCCTGTGACGCTGACGCTGATGCTGAAAACTCGGACTCCTAGGCTGCAGGATATAGTCGCAGACACGTCTACCAGACTCTGGCTGTAGACAGCAAGTGTAACACAGAGAAGAAACAGAGACTCGTTCATGATAAGGACCGTGACAGTCGTGGTGATGAACAGTTTGATGGTGACGGTCATTTTGACGACCCTGATGACGTGATGTTGTTGGTTCCGAAGAGCTACCATGACGAGATTTATGAACGATCACCGCATGTGATGTCTGCGGCAATGATGACAAGACAAAAGGCTACAGGTCACCGTTGCTTGACAGAGAACCTACGGGAACGTGCGCATACAGGTGCACATATATTCATAGACATGTGTATACAAACTAGCTGCCAGGCTCTAGATGCAGAAGGTGACTGCACTCCAGCAATGTATGGTCGCCGTCATTTCCTGAAAAACTCTACATAGCTACTCTTTCCAGGAATGATGCGTTAGATTCAAATTCTGAGAGGTTGATAGTGAACTAACCAGCCCATACTACACAGACGTAGTGTCTTTGCATATTCGATGCTACCAAACCTGGGCCGCTGACCGTCGATGCAGCACTCGACTGCCAAGCATCGACCTGTCAGACGGTCACCGATCCACTGGTCACCATATCAGCACGGGGAGTTCGGATGTGTTGAGAGCTGAACCCGGCCTGCGCGATATCATGCTACCATCATGTACGTCTTTCCACGCGATCATCGTCGTTATATGTACACAAATCCGCGGGCAGTGCATCCTACCGAAGCACAGTACTGCTGGCAAGAATGCTTTTGGCGCCTGCGACGGCGACCGGGTCGATCGGGTCGGGAGCGTTGACCCACAACGATGTCACGACCAGGGTTCGTAACTAGCTTTCGTGGGGTCGGCACTATTTGCCATGTATCCCACGCCAGCTACCTTCGTAAGAACTGTAGAATACTGTAGACTGTTAGGTAGTGGTTTAAGGCTCGGGGGATTCACGGATCTTCCACTCCAGGGTCCAAAAACCACTCATGGCACTAGGAGCTGTAACAATGGAAGCTCCCCGGACAGCCCACGAAGGGTTTCGTTCTTTTGGTGTACTTTGCTCGGGCCAGATAGAACCACGGGTTGTTCCGCTTGTGGGCTCCATTCCAGGGCTTATAAGTTAAGGGTACGATCATTCGGCATCATTGGCCCGTGTGCTTGAAAGAACGATACTTGGCTCGAACTCGTAGGCATCAAGGAAAAAAGACCTGCTTGTCGGAGACACGGCGCCTCGGCGCGCGATATGTCTGCAGCAACTACGTTGTAACCCGGCAGCGCATCCTGGGCGACTCAAGGTCAGGACGGCTTTGGCATGCAACGGTCGGGAGCTAGCTTATAGCGCGAAGCTATCTGCTTCGCAAACTGAAGGCGTCAAATTAGCGATGCAAACATCCAACTCCGGCTTTGATTCGCTGCATGGGCGTATGCAGGTCTCTTGCGACTTTTGAACATGAGCCATCATGCCAAAATGACACGTCAAAGGCGATGTAGCGTACGTAAGCAAAGCGCATATGTACCTGCATACCACATAACCATTCATACATACATGTTTATATACATACGCATGTATATGTATGTATGTGTATATACATATGTATGTATGTATGTATACACATATATGTATATACATATATATTGTGGTCCCTCGGACCACAGCATACCCGTTCAAACAATGGTTTCGGCAATCTGACCTTGAACGCAACTGTCCATTGCAGCAGCGGTGCATGGTTGTCAGTCGCGCCATTCTGCTCGAATCCCTCCAGGACATGTGTCTGACTTCGCCCAAAGTAGACAACCCCAGCGTAACAAGCAGCGGTCCCATGACGATCATGGATGAAACCGATATTGGCGATGGGGATGGGAATTCTGATACTGTGACGAACCGTTTTATCGTTGACGCTGGTGGTGATGCTGATGCTGTTGTTGGTGATGATGACAGTGATGATGACGGTGATGATGATGATGGTGATGATGGTGATGGTGATGGTGATGGTGATGAAGGTTCTGACGAAGATAACGATGACGATGACGACAATGATGACAATCACAAAGATGACAATGATGATGATGATGATAATGATGATGGCGACGACGATGACGATGGCAATGCAACGGCAACTGCCCAAAAACAACGAACAACCACAACGACCAAAAAAGCAACAACAGCAGCAACAACAACAACCGTATCAACACCAACGCCAACGCCAACAGCAGCAGCAGCAGCAGCAGCAGCAGCGGCGGGGGCGGTGGCGGCGGCAGCAGCGGCAGCAACAACTAGAAACAACCGTAGTTGATATCAGCGTGATCTTCGCACTAACGGAAAGATTACTTCCGCAATCACAATAATCCCAGGGATCGCGCAGCAGCCGGGATACCAGTACTACTTGCAGACATTTCACACGTTCACCGAAAAACTCAAGGTTGCAAACACTATCAGTAACATCACTAGCAGAGTCGTTTACTGTAAACCTACAACATGATAACCAACATGGTAAGACTGTTGCTACAAACCAAGAAGTAGACAGAGCTTTTGGGAATGCGAGACCCGAACATAGACCCCAAATAGTGGGATGCGAAGTGTAAGGACTCTGTCTGGGTTGCATTGGGTTGCACAAGATTCCACCCTATTACACATGAAAAGTGCTACATTACATTGCATTGTGCCTGGCATGCCTGTTGGTCTTGGTCCGACCTGCTGCAGAGCGGAGAATGCGATTCCGCTACAGATCTGCCATTGCCTCTAACGTGGATAGAATCGCGCATACGCTCGACGATGCAAAAGACAGTTCCGGCTCGCTTAGAACCCCAAGACTGATGTCATGCGGCACTTTAGCTAACCCTGCATGCGGAATGGTTTCGCGACGGTGTCTTGAGGGCGTCACTGAGGCTCAGCGCGAGCTTCATGCTGGTCCCGATCAAGAAGCGGATCACGCGCGGGCTGAGCCTGACATGGTTTATGGCCCATGGAAACTGATAATGGCGAGGATATCATGCAAATTGCACAAGCGATGACAACCGCCGCGAAAGCATCAGCAGACCCACCAACAAAAGCAACGATGACAGCAATAGGTTTAGAGATTCATTTTCGGGCTGGGCGTTCCCGGCCGGAGGATTCTTCGTTCAGCTTGGGCTTTGTAGTCGAGTCGATGATTCTTGACCAGTTGAGACATGATGACCACCACGACCTGGACAACGACGAGGTTAGACGACCCAGTGGACCTCGCCCGACATGCGAGTTAACTCACTACTGCCCTCCTCCCAACCCAGCAAAATACATAAGACCTTTTTCAGACACATGATGCAGGGTTGTTCTGCTCCCAAGAGGCCACAGGAGCATGCATCCACTATGACCAGAAGCTTAACATATCATTGCAGAAGGCATTGCAGCAACTGAGGAAAATCTTTATGGAAATAAATGGATATAGGTTGCCGTATACCCTTCCCTGCGCCTCGCGCATTCGGAGCGGCTGTGCCTCCCAGTCCTTGGCTATTTGCTGGATGTGTCTTGCAAACAGTTGTGGCCGGCCGTCTGTCGAAACCAAGGCTTACCGTAATGGACGTCGCGATTGAAGGGACAGACCATCCTGGCTCGCCCAGCTTGCACAGGAGGTTTGTTCCACCGCCCGCACTATCAACAGTTAGCAGGCACAATACAGGCCGTAATTGGGGCCCCCCACTTTTATCATCAACAACAGCTCAGACTGACTCGCCCGGCTTCTGATCCAGCTGCGTAGGCTCCGACAACACTTGGGACCCACAGGTCCAGGCAACTAAACCCCAAAGCCTTAACCCGAGGCTTGGCCCCCCACCGTCAGAAGGTCCCCACAATGACCGCCAGAACCCCACACCGCATACCGAAACCAGTTGGGAGCTTCCCTTGCACGAACGATCAAAAAACAAACTAGTAGCTGCAGCTGAAGGTCACGCCCGTAGACCGTCATGATTTGAGACCTTTGGCTTGTGCACACGTGCCACCCCCTCTGATATGGATGCCACTTGCTTATCACAGTTGACAATTGAGGTCGCCGCGTAAGTGACGTGGCTTCGGACCAGTCTAGGTAAGCCTCATGGAAGCTCTGCTTGCAAAGACTTCCGTTTTCGCTTCGCCAAAACTCTGAAAAAAAAACGCTATTACTAACAGCCCTGCTCCTGCGCTGTCCCAACCCACCCTGAGTTGATACAAACCCAACTGCAGCCGTCCTGAACTGAAGACCTCTGTTTGCCCAGCGTCGCTGTTGTAGAAGAAGCTGCGTAGCTCCTGTCGCAGGAGACCCCAGTCGTAGAAGGCCTCGTGTCTCCTGTCGACATGACTGCGTATACGTTTGTCTCTGTCTCTTCTCGCGCTTGGTCTCACGCCATGTCAATCAATTCACCGTGGGCCTGACTTATGGTTAAAGATTTAGTTCCGGTCGCATAAGTCCTAAATCAAACTTTAGCCGCTTCGGTACAAGGATTTCGGAACTCCAGTCCAAGTCCATATCCGCGCTATCTTCGTCGCCATGATATCGCGAATGGCCCGGCGGATGGATTTCCCACCTCGCTGGCATGGAGCACTTTCGGGCACCAAAGCTCTCTGTGAGCCTGAAACGAGCCGAGCTGCTGTCTTCCTCGCAGGTCACTCCATTAAGGAGCGCATATGCGGATGCTAGCATCCGCAGCTCCTCTTTCGCACGGCCTGGAATGTCCCGTTCAAGACTCGAGTTAAAGAGCAGTTATGTTCATGAGTATGCTCACTTCCATCTTTACCATGATGGTTGCAATTGGTCCTATTATTCTTGCTACCCTCCGCCTACTTTTGACTTCTGACTTCAACTATAACGCTTTGTACTTATAACATATCGCTGTCATGAGCACTTTTATGCAAGTACCTGTATGATCGCTGTTGCAGTCGTGTCAGTTATCTACTATGACTATGACTATGACTGTGACTGTGATCATGACTATGACTGTGACTTTCTGCTCTGACAGGTATTGTCACTGTGGCTGAAAGCGGTGTGATTTTCTCTGACGAGTATCACCACTACATTTACAATGACTTAAGTTGCTATTGTCGATCCTCCTCCCTGTGCTGCTGGAACCACTACTAGGCCTATAGTCTCATAGGTCCTAGGTAACAGCACGACTGTTCTCAGAATGTCCGTCACTGTCGTTGCCATTGGCGATTCTACGAATTTTCGTTCGGCATAGTAAGAGGCTGAGTGCCGGGCGAACACTGGTGCCCTCCATCTGCACCTCTCAGCGAGGGCAGTCTAGCATGTGACTGCGGCATTTGGACAAGTATCATAAGAACGTGTGATGGCAGATTGCAGCTACTGCCATACTGAGGCCAGGCGCGCACTTGGAAGGAGGCTTTGTTCGAGGGGCAACCACGGCAACACTTGAGCATAGACGCGGCGGCATGAAGTAAGTCTACTGTATTAGACCTGGCGAATCTGACGGACTGCGGCTGGTGCACACATACTGGCGATCTTCGGTAAGGGATAGTGACTGATAGTGGGTTGTGCCTCGCTTGGAACACAGGCAGATCTGCTACATAGCCGGCGGTCTTCCGCTGAATGCATCCTTCGGATTTAAAGTCCTAAAGACCATGAATCCTAAAGCCCCACAGCTGAGCTCCCCATTCCCCGCACCATCCGAGCAAAAAGCTGAGGGCAAGAAGCTCCACCAAGATCTCTCGGCCTCCTCCCCTTTCTCCATGAGCTACGTGGCATGCTTGCACCCTGGAAGGGAGAGCTCGTTTAAGTTGAGGGTTAGGGGCTGCAGGGTTGAAGTTCAGATCATTGGACTTGGGGCTAGAGGGTTTAGGGCTTCGGGTTTTCGGGTTTCTGGCATCGGGCTTTGAGTGTGCACCGGGGTTTCGTGTAACCTTGCCGGCCTTGCGAAGGCTCGAGAAGTGTGATGGAGGCACGCTAGCTTCGAGGCTTGCAATCTCCACGATCATGTGATGGGCTTTCGTTTCCGCATTTCAGTCCCACATGGGATCCTCAATGGGCGTTGGGGCTTAAAGTCGTACTTCAAGAAACTGCTCCGAGAATCTGCGTATATTGGGTGGACCTGAATTTGGAGCAACCCTAACCCCATGCGAAGGCTTCAGGGAGCTCAGCATGGTTACTGCCCTGGCTTCCCACGGAACTACGAAACCAAGAAAGCAGCCTAAAGAATCCTGCTATTGTTACACCGTTGCACGCCTGGTGGCAGGCTAGAACAGAGCCAAGAAACCGAGGCAGTAGATTCCGTCTGGCAAGCTCTGCTTTGGCATAAAGTATGAGATTGCATGACCCAAGTCCCGCACCTGCTGCCCAGCGTCCGGCCCCGCCCCCGCCCGAAGAGCGTCACTCAAGAGCCGACAAGGCTTCAAACGAGCCCCACCGATGATGGTAGAAATGGCAGTAGAAGTCAGACAGACAATGGTGAATGGTGGACACAGTAATGGTAAACCCCAAGACTCAGTAGTCTTTGGGATCTTGTGTTCAGGGTCACCGAGTTGATGGAGTCTGGGCAGGGGTCGGGGTCTATCTAGCGCTCGCACGGAAGGACAAACTGCATGCGAAGATCTGCGAAGGTCCGTTCTCATTGGAAGGCAAGGCGGGGCATGGGATTCAGAGGCGTTTCAGCGAAGTTTCAGTTTCCAGGCGGATCAACGGTAAGACAGGAAGGAAACTCATGCCTTCGTTCTGTGGAATGCTTTTGGCCCTAAGAGTTCGTCCGAACTCGACGCCCCCGGTGCGCTGAAGAGTTGAAGGTTTATGGCTTGCCCTGAACTCTATAGAACCTTAAGCCCTAGTCTCAAAAGCCTCTTCTGCATTCGTCATTCTGTGGTTTGGGCTCTTCAGACATCATTCCAAAACTAACTTAATTGGAAAATCAAGTTCTCACCCGTAGACGTAGAATCCACGGCGGTACTATAAACATCGATGCTAATAACATCGACCCAGGACCTGTGATTGGCACAACCGATACTCGCGGTGTGTACTTAGCTTAACTATCAACAACATCGGCATGCAGAGCATGGTAACCTCTAAAATGTCTACAAACGGTTCAACATCCGTTTCAGCCGGGGTTCCTGATGCAATTTCCAGCATGCTAGCTGCTTGTATCAAGGAGGACCTAAGCCCGAAGTCCTTGCTCGTTCTTGGACCTCTGATGATCGTGGCCAATTTTTGTTCGCTGGTCGCATCCTTCTGACGATGTTTCGGTCTACAAGACCTGCGAACCAGTCACTACACTTGCTGCTGCTTCAAGCATTCAAGCAGTCTGAGCTGTGGCCTAAAGCGACTTCAGCCATTCTCAGGCTCTGCGTCTGCAGCATTCTGCAGCTCGTGAACCCTTGCCTCGTTCGAAGTCGGCCGCCAGGTCGGCACTGAAACAAGCACCGACACGACGAGCCAACCCGGAGCTCAAGCCCTAAGGGTACCAGGAACATCCCATCCAGCTGCGCACCATCGAAAGCCCTTCCAGCTGCTCTTGAAATCTGCAAAGCAGGGTTCAGGATCCGAAGCTAGTACCAGCACGACCGAGATCTTGCAGCCGAAAGCTTGCACTGAAGCATGCCAACAAACAAACCGAGTTCCTGGTATTGCGCGGTTATAACGATGCTATAGGGATTTACGTTCAGTTTTACCGTGGATTGGCTACGATCGACAATACCAGCAAGCCAAGGACCTCATAAGTGCCGAAGGCAGCCTGCAAAAGCCCAACACTCTTCCGAAATTTAAACCGTAAGCCGTGTTACACTCCCGACTTTAAACTCCAAACTCCTAGATGCTATACCTTTCCGTTCATCCCTCAACCCTAAACCCTTTTGGGCTCACCCTGACAGACCTCCGGGACAACCCATGCGCGGCTCAGGCATGCGGGAGAAGCCGAGCTGGCACTTCCTACCTGGAAATGGGGATTCGGGGTTTGGGCCAGCAATTCAACATAGATTGAAGGCTTAGGACTTAGAGTTTCGGATGCAGAGTAATGTAGGAATTTGGGTTCGATGTGGGAAGTTTCGGGCTAGTTGTTAATGATTTGAGTTCAAAGGCGGCTTTGGGGTTCAGATTTCGCCCTTTACCCCTTACTTTGGCTGAGGATGGTTCCAAAGTTGCCCTCACTGGGCTCCTGCTTGGTCTATTGCCCACCTCTTGCCAAACACAGGTTTACAGCGTCACAGCATCACGCAATCAGTGCCAGTCATGGCCCTTCGCCAGCGGTTCCTGCCAGACCGTTGCCGACAAACTCCAGACAATCTTCGTGCCTTGACAAATGCCACCCAATCCACCCAGCAAGATGGGCACCTTGTGGGATGCATCAGGCACACTTTTGGATCACATTGCCGAGCCTTACACCCAACAGCACATGCCTGGCACACACGGAGCTTGCTTACAGAAACATGACCACGACTGGCAGCTTAAATCGGGCCTGCACCAACTACGAATTGTCCCCATCAACCTGGGCCGACTCGGTTTGTACCAGTATCTCGTAGCACTAATACATATTTACAGACGTCGACACATGCTGGTACTCTTGCTGGCCAGATCGTGGTTCACGACTGAAACATAAAGCGACGCTTGATTCGTGCGACAATGATTCGAACTGACGCTGGTGATGTCGATGCACGTGGCAGCTGGGATCAACGGTGTCGAAGACGAACCCGTCACAATAACTCTCGATACTTGCTGCATTTCTCTTCGGGCAGGAGTGCAGCAGACATGAGTCCAATCTGCGAATTGGTTCGAACACACGACCACGAAACCGTGCAGCCGTACCCCACAAAACTCCAACATGTCACTACGTCGGAAGTAGGATTTAGTTGTTGCTACGACACCGCGATTTGTAAGGCTCTGTCTAAGTGGTCCAGTTTGTTTGCCTGCTGGGCTTGAGGTCCTGACGACGAGAACAATCAAAAGCCTTGCCTCATGGCCCACATTGATCAAAACAGCTTATGGCTGCAATCATGAATCACGAAGATATTGACGGCACTCATATGTTGAATATCTAAAATCATATGGCTGCCAAGACAGATCACAGGCATGACAGTATACTGTATATCATGGCACAAGGACATACAGTATTTGTGCCGCCGACAGCTTGAACGCAAGTGCGGGTACTGCGCTCAAAGACGGCCTCGTCATGTCACCGCCGCTAGCAACGCGAAAGTGTCGTGAGGCCTGCCGCTCCGCGACAAAGCTTTGAACACTTGGGGTCGAGCTGCGGCTTGAAGGTGCAACAGGTTCGAGGTGGCGGCGTTTTTTTTGCCTGCACGAACCAAAACTTTCCATTTCGGGTTCCTCCTCTCCCCGACGACCTGGTGCAAGGCATTGCATACGAACGATGAGAAGCATCTGAAGTGCGCCACTCGTGCCACAACTGTCACACAGTTACGTGCACGTGAACAAAGCAGGAATGGGACGACAGCACAATGCGGCAGTTACCGCAAGGGCCCTAGGAAACTCAGCAATACCAACCAGCAGAGGAGCTTCGCCCCGACAAGAAGATGCACAAGTTGGCTGGCACGCTCAAGATGTTGACAGTACAGTCTGGGCACTGAAATGCCGAGTTCAAGCATTAAACTATCCCATCCCGAGCGTGGATCCGCTAAGAACGAAACAAGAGAAACCACGACCATGACGACCATGACAGCCACGACCATTCGGCCCACCACGACCACTGCGATCGCGACAACCACATTAGGCTAGACGACCAAGAAACGATCTGGAGACAACCAGGAGACAAACCAGAGACCACCAAAAGGACCAGCAAACACCGGAACACGGTCAAACTGCTTTCCCAAAATCCATATGTAATTCACGCGCATGGCAACAATAGTGGCCCATGCATTGCAATTTACCAGGCGCCACCACCACACGAGCAGCGTCCCTGGATCTGTGAGCACCCGCGCGACTCTCGCGCAAGCATTAGAACCCCACAGTGTGTATCACGGTGCTTCCAGACGCTCTCAGGGCGTCACGATGGGTGCAGAGGTCCTCAGCAGGATATACTAATTAATCTATTTGTTCGAAGTTTATTTGTTTATTTATTTGTATGTATGTATGCAGACATGTGTATATACATACAGGCACGATCGCATCTATATCTGTGAACCTATCTAGATATCTATATCATACCCATCTCTATCTATCTATCTGTATATATATATATATGTATGTATGTATTTATATATATATGTATACATATATATATATACAGAATCTCTACATATATGTATATATGTATAAATAAGAGAGCGAGAGAGAGAAAGAGAGAGAGAGAGAGAGAGAACGAGACACACATACTGTCACACTCCAGCATGCACTCGCTTGGTCAGTCAGTCAGCACACTACCGCCGTTTCGGGCACAAGCCCATGTGAGATCGAAAAGACTCTGGATTCCACACAGAGTATTTCAGGGCGTCGCATGGGCCGGAGAGGCCGCTCAGATGGCCTCGGCAGTGCACAACAACAGAGAAGCTCCGCCCCGACAAGAAGATTCACAAGTTGGTTGGCACATGCACTATCCACGCAATCTCGCTCAAGATGTTGACATTACAGCCTGAGCACTGCAATGCTGAGTTCAAGGACTGAACTATCCCATCCCGAGCGTAGATCCTTTAAGAATGAAACAAGATCATGACGACCATGACAGCCACGACCATTCGGTCCACCACGACCACTGCGATGGCGACAACCTCATTAGGAGACGACCAAGAAACGCAAAGGAGAGACCACCAGAGAGACCAGGACACCACGCACACCAGCGGACTCCAGTAGATCACCGGGACATGGTCAAACTGTTTTCCCCAAACCCAGGCGCGATTCAGGAGCACAGCCACAATGCCTTCCCCCCATGTCTCGGGATTCGGAAATGTCGAAGCCAAGAAAGGTTCATCTGTTGCATGTACAATGAATCTGGCTCTCTAGGAGACGGTTTCCAGAGGTAAAAGGACTCGAGCGCAGACTATGCACGGCACCACTGCAGGAGCCACGTCCCGAGAACGTTTTTCCCCATAGTATGTACCACCGTGTTTGCGGAAAGCAAGATGTTCGGCAGACTGTGAGCTTTGAAATAACGGACTTCGGATTCCAAGCGCTCTCAGGGCGTGACGATGGGCTGAGGTCCTCGGCAGGTACAAAGCTGCAAGTCCACTCAGCCGCACGTACACATACACATACACACACACACACACACACACACACACACACACGCATCGCACACCCACACACACACACACGAACAAACCAAGACACGCACACACATCCAAGCACTAGCAAATGCACACACAAACAAACAAAAACAAGCAATGAAACAAACAAACAAGCAAACACACTTTTGAACATGCAAGCACACACGCACACACGCACGCGCACAAACATGCGCTTGCTTCGTCAGTCAGCACACTACCGCCGTTTCGGGCACAAGCCCCATGTGAGATCGAAAAGACTCTGGATTCCACACAGAGTATTTCAGGGCGTCGCATGGGCCGGAGAGGCCGCTCAGATGGCCTCGGCAGTGCACAACAACAGAGAAGCTCCGCCCCGACAAGAAGATTCACAAGTTGGTTGGCACATGCACTATCCACGCAATCTCGCTCAAGATGTTGACATTACAGCCTGAGCACTGCAATGCTGAGTTCAAGGACTGAACTATCCCATCCCGAGCGTAGATCCTTTCAGAATGAAACAAGATCATGACGACCATGACAGCCGCGACCATTCGGTCCACCACGACCACTGCGATGGCGACAACCTCATTAGGAGACGACCAAGAAACGCCCAGGAGAGACCACCAGAGAGACCAGGACACCACGCACCCCAGCGGACGCCAGTAGATCACCGGGACATGGTCAAACTGCTTTCCCCAAACCCAGGCGCGATTCAGGAGCACGGCCACAATGCTTCCCCCATGTCTCGGGATTCGGAAATGTCGAAGCCAAGAAAGGTTCATCTGTTGCATGTACAATGAATCTGGCTCTCTAGGAGACGGAGGAGACGGTTTCCAGAGGTAAAAGGACTCGAGCGAAGACTATGCACGGCGCCACTGCAGGAGCCACGTCCCGAGAACGTTTTTCCCCATAGTATGTACCACCGTGTTTGCGGAAAGCAAGATGTTCGGCAGACTGTGAGCTTTGAAATAACGGACTTCGGATTCCAAGCGCTCTCAGGGCGTGACGATGGGCTGAGGTCCTCAGCAGGTACAAAGCTGCAAGTCCACTCAGCCGCACGTACACATACACATATATACACACACACACATCGCACACCCACACACACACGAACAAACCAAGACACGCACACACATCCAAGCACTAGCAAATGCACACACAAACAAACAAACAAAAACAAACAAACAATCAAACAAACAAACAAGCAAACACACTTTTGAACATGCACACACACACACAAACACACACACACACACACACACACGCGCGCGCACGCGCACACGCGCACACGCACACACGCACACACGCACACACGCACACACGCACACACGCACACACGCACACACGCACACACGCACACACGCACACACGCACGCGCACAAACATGCGCTTGCTTCGTCAGTCAGCACACTACCGCCGTTTCGGGCACAAGCCCCATGTGAGATCGAACAGACTCTGGATTCCACACAGAGTATTTCAGGGCGTCGCATGGGCCGGAGAGGCCGCTCAGATGGCCTCGGCAGTGCACAACAGAGAAGCTCCGCCCCGACAAGAAGATTCACAAGTTGGTTGGCACATGCACTATCCACGCAATCTCGCTCAAGATGTTGACATTACAGCCTGAGCACTGCAATGCTGAGTTCAAGGACTGAACTATCCCATCCCGAGCGTAGATCCTTTAAGAATGAAACAAGATCATGACGACCATGACAGCCACGACCATTCGGCCCACCACGACCACTGCGATGGCGACAACCTCATTAGGAGACGGCCAAGAAACGCAAAGGAGAGACCATCAGAGAGACCAGGACACCACGCACCCCAGCGGACGCCAGTAGATCACCGGGACATGGTCAAACTGCTTTCCCCAAACCCAGGCGCGATTCAGGAGCACAGCCACAATGCTTCCCCCAATTAATACTGACGGGAGCACGGCCAAACTGCTTCCCCAAGTCTCGGGAGGCAGAGACGTCGAAGCCAAAAAAAGCTTACGTGTTTCTATCTACCACGCGCCACCACAGGAGCCGCGTTCCGGGAACGTGTTTCGGCATAGGAAAGTCATTGTGACTGCCATAGTGTGCACCACCGTATTTGCAGAAAACAACTTATTCGGAAGACTCTGCACTTTGAAGTCCGGATTTCGGCTTCCAGAAGCTCTCAGGCCGCGACGATGGGGCGTGACGATGAATGCTGAGGTCCTCGGGGGTGCAAAGCTGCAGGCCTACGCAGCTACGGGCACATAATATGTGTGTTCAATATACATATATATATATATATATATATATATTATACACACACACACAAACACACACGCACACACTCACACTCCAACGTGCGCTCACTATGTCATCCAGAGCACTAGTACACTCAGAGTTTTTCTCAGATGAGCTGGACATGTGGCTGAGATGACCTCGCAATTCAAAACAGCACAGGAGCTCCGCCCCGACAAGAAGATGCGCAAGTCGGTTGGCACATCCGGTATCCACACAATCTCGCTCGACAAATCGGGCATGGGCCGACAACACGATGCCGAGTCCAATGGCTCTAACTGTTCAGCTGCAATTAGGCACGCTCCAACCTGCACTCGCTGGGTCAGCCAGCAATAGCATGCGGAAGCAGCTAAGATCTCGGATAGAGAAACCTTGGGAGGGGACTTGGGATTGCACCTGGTGCTTCTCTCAGGGCGTCGCGTCGGGCAGCAGAGCAGGTGTGGCGTCAGTAAATGGGAGATGCAGCCGATTCATAACGTCATAACTTCTTTGGCTCATCCAATGCTCGCACATTTGCTGGGATTGCTCAGGGGGGGCATGCAAGCACTCCAGCATGCAGGAAGATGAAGGATTTGGGCAGACACACAGGCTTGGTGACAGTCTCAGGGCGATACGAGATCGGGACAACGGCCACCTCAAACAGGAGAATGTGCAGTCGCACACTCATCACTGCATCACTGCCAACCGAAAGCTTCACGAGCACACTGCGATCCAAGCAGCTGCAATGAAAGGGGGATGCTGATGAACCTCGGCATGTGAACAATCCAATAGGAATGCTGACATGATGCGCTCAAGCGGGATGACGGCTTTAGTACACAGAAAGGTTGCTTACAGGGGTAGAGCACGAAAGGTGGGAGGGAGAGGGAGAAGGGATAGGGACAGGGAGGACCCATATCGCGAATCGACAACCAGGAATGAAGCATAAGGACGATGCCTCGTGGTTTGGGAGGGGCTAAACATGCGCGAATTCTTCAGCAGGCTCATAACTGCAGCTCAAAACTGCTTCCTAGGAAGACCTACAGTCCTACAGCGGCACACCCGAAAATCTTTAAAGACGCTGCGCAAGAGCCGTAGCCGAAGCTGGGGCTCATGACTACCATGCTGGTGATGATGCTGATGATCTGATACGGCATGGCAGGGTAAGTCGGGCCCTTCTGCTCGCTGCAAGACATGTCTCTGACTTCTTCCGAAACAGGGTGCTGACATTGAAGCAAGTGCTGCGGTGGTGATGACACCTCCACCTCCCATTCCCTTGTTGCGAGGTTCCTGCGGAAGCCATATTGCAGCCCAAGATCATTAGCAAGAACTCCATCGTCTCTGGTAATCGCAGAGTCCTTGCCGCAGCATGCTGGCTTGTGGCACACAGTCACTCACGCTCTTGGCCAAAGGTCAAAGGAAGCACATCGAAACTGCGAGGGCTCGGCCAACCCCGGCGACAAGAAGGCACCAAGTGAGGCGGTAGCTGCAGTTGCCTCCATGCGGCACACGCAAAATGTTCCCCGCCCCCGTCCCGCCCCGCCCCCCCGACCCCCCTCCGCCCCTAAGCACTAGTCACTCATCTGTAGGCCGAACGGAGCAGCGAATTCTACGCCAGGTTTCCATTTCAAGTGGCCAGCCCCTCGGACACTGCGGCACTTGCACACCATTTCGACATGGAGACTTGCATCAGGCTCAAACATCTATACCAGAGTTTTAGATTACACGAAAACATGTCAGTCATCTACACTTCTCCTTCTTGTAGCTGTACTAAGCATGGGCAGATCGTTCGTCGAACGATAAGGCGACCCGTAGCCTCTGGAATAATTCCGCCAGCTGCTGACAATACTGCTCGTCACCACAGCTAGCATCATCTACCATCAGCATACTGGCAATCATCCTTTCCAATATCTTTTGAAACGTTTGTGAGACCAGCTGAACCTTTTGACAGAACCGATGTTTGGTGAACCAGCTGGTGGACTTCTACCACAGATTTGACCATGAGCTCACCGACCTTCCCCCCCCTCAACCGCTTTCATCCCAATCAAACGTTCCCACATTGCTTCCACATGGTCGAACTTTACAGAGATCTCTGCAGAACATTCGTCAATGATCTGCGCGATGGTGCCTACAAGAAACGGGAGCATGCCCAAACTATGACCATGAGTTCAAAAACTCCTTGTAGAAGTGGCAAAGCGAAGCATTGCAAATTCAGAAATGCACTTACAGATATGGATTTACGTATCCCGTCTACCCTTCCCGGAGCCTCGGAATGAGTCGGCCACGATGGCTCGGCCTCGCACATTCGCCATCAGACACCGCGTCCGCCACACAATGATCCGATGTGGAGAATTGGTAGACAACTTAGTCTCCTCAATGTCAAGAGTTGGACCGTCTCCTCCCAACCTCCTGAAGATCGAACGCGATGTCGCGCAGTTGTGTTACAATCAGTCTCCTGCTCCTGGCCTGGACCGGGCGTACTTTAGTTTACCATCACCATACTGGGGATCTTCCTTGCCGATATCTTTCGACATGTTTATGAGACCAGCTGAACCTGTTGACAGAACCGATGTTTGGTGAACCAGCTGGTGGACTTCTACCACAGATTTGACCATGAGCTCACCGACCTTCCCCCCCCCTCAACCGCTTTCATCACATTGCTTCCGCACGGTCGGACTTTGCAAAGTGTCACAGATCTCTGCAGAACATTCGTCAATGATCCGCGCGATGGTACCTACAAGAAACGGGAGCATGCCCAAACTATGACCATGAGTTCAAAAACTCCTTGTAAAAGTGGCAAAGCGAAGCATTGCAAATTCAGAAATGCACTTGCAGATATGGATTTAAGTATCCCGTCTACCCTTCCCGGAGCCTCGGAATGAGTCAGCCACGATGGCTCGGCCTCGCACATTCGCCATCAGACACCGCGTCCGCCACACAATGATCCGATGTGGAGAATTGGTAGACAACTTAGTCTCCTCAATGTCAAGAGTTGGACCGTCTCCTCCCAACCTCCTGAAGATCGAACGCGATGTCGTGCAGTTGTGTTACAATCAGCCTCCTGCTCCTGGCCTGGACCGGGGGTACTTTAGTTTGCCATCACCATACTGGGGATCTTCCTTGCCGATATCTTTCGACATGTTTATGAGACCAGCTGAACCTGTTGACAGAACCGATGTTTGGTGAACCAGCTGGTGGACTTCTACCACAGATTTGACCATGAGCTCACCGACCTTCCCCCCCCTCAACCGCTTTCATCACATTGCTTCCGCACGGTCGGACTTTGCAAAGTGTCACAGATCTCTGCAGAACATTCGTCAATGATCCGCGCGATGGTACCTACAAGAAACGGGAGCATGCATAAACTATGACCGTGAGTTCAAAAACTCCTTGTAGAAGTGGCAAAGCGAAGCATTGAAAATTCAGAAATGCACTTGCAGATATGGACTTAAGTATCCCGTCTACCCTTCCCGGAGCCTCGGAATGAGTCGGCAACGATGGCTCGGCCTCGCACATTCGCCATCAGACACCGCGTCCGTTGACAGGAGGCTTGTTCCGAAGTTCCGCCCGCCACACAATGATCCGATGTGGAGAATTGGTAGACAACTTAGTCTCCTCAATGTCAAGAGTTGGACCGTCTCCTCCCAACCTCCTGAAGATCGAACGCGATGTCGCGCAGTTGTGTTACAATCAGTCTCCTGCTCCTGGCCTGGACAGGGGGTACTTTAGTTTACCATCACCATACTGGGGATCTTCCTTGCCGATATCTTTCGACATGTTTATGAGACCAGCTGAACCTGTTGACAGAACCGATGTTTGGTGAACCAGCTGGTGGACTTCTACCACAGATTTGACCTGAGCTCACCGACCTTGCCCCCCCTCAACTGCTTTCATCCCAATCATACATTCCCACATCGGTTCCACATGATGGGACTTTACAAAGATCTCGGCAGAACATTCGTCAATGATCCACTAGCGCGCACTGGTACCCACAAGAAACGGGAGCATGCATGAGCTATGACCATGAGTTCCTAACCTCCTTGTAGAAGTGGCAAAAATAGCACAGCAAATTCAAAAATGCACTTGCGCATATGGGTTTAAGAATCCCGTCTACCCTTCCCGGTGCCTCTCCATTCCGGATCGGCAACGATGGCTCGGCCTCGCACATCCGCCATCAGATACCGCATCCGTTCGTGGGAGCTTGCAGAGTGGCACAGGAGGCTTGTTCCGAAGTTCCGCCACACAATGATGGGATGTTGCTAATTATTGGGTATACAACTTCGTCTCCTCAATGTCAAGAGTTGGACAGTCTCTTCCCAACCCCCTGAAGATCCGCAGGGTCCTTGGATGCTGGATGTGTTGTTTGCATTGAGTTTTAGCCGGCTGTCTGTCGAAAATAACATTTAGCACAATAGAGGCCGTAATGGGGGTCCCCCTTTATCATCAACCACAGCTCCGATTGACTCGCCCAGCTTCTGATCCAGCTGCGTAGGCTCCGACAACAGGCAACCAGACCCGTAGCTCGAGGCCTGGCCCCTCACCCTAACCGCCAGAACCCCACACCGCGTGCCGAAACCAGTTTGGGAGCTTCACTTGCACGAACGATCAAAAAACAAATTCGTAGTTGCAGCTGAAGGTCACGCCCGTAGAACGTCATGATTTGAGACCTTTGGCTTGTGCACACGTGCCACCCCCTCTGATATGGATGCCACTTGCTTATCACAGTTGACAATTGAGGTCCCCGCGTGAGTGACGTGGCTTCGGACCAGCCTAGGTAAGCCTCATGAAAGCTCTGCTTGAAACGACGCCGTTTTCACTTCGCCAAAACTCTGAAAAAAAAAAAAACGCTAACAGCCATGCTCCTGCACTGTCCCAACCCACCCTGACTTGATACAAACTGTGTTTGCCCAGCGTCGCTGTTGTAGAAGAAGCTGCGTAGCTCCTGGCGGAAGAGGGCCCAGTCGTAGAAGGCGTCGCATTTCCTGTCGAAATTACTGCGTCTACCTTTGTCTGTGTCTCTTGTCGGCTTGGTGTCACGCCATGTTAATTGATTGCTGTGGGCCTGACTTACGGTTAGGATCAGGGACTCAGTCCTGGTCGCATAAGTCCTAAATCAAACCTTAACTGCTTCGGCACGGGGATTTTGAAACTCCAGTCCAGGTCCATATCTGCGATATCTTCACCGCCATGACATCGCGGATGCCCCGGCGGATGGCTTTGGCTCCTCGGTAACGTGGAGCACTTCCGGGCGCCAAGGTTCTCTGTGAGCTTCAAACGAGCCAAGCTGCGGTCTGGATCGCAGCTCACTCCATTAAGCAGCGCATATGCAGACGCTAGCATCCGCAGCTCCTCTTTCGCACGGCCTGGCGAAGTGACATCATTTTCAATGTCCCTTCAAGACTCGAGTTGAAGAGCAGCTATGGTCATGAGTAAACTCACTTCCATCTGTGCCATGATAGTTGGGATTGGTCTCATTATTATTGCTACCTTCCGCCTACTTTTGGCTTCAGCTCGCGTGACTGACTTCATGATGTTTTATTGCTGTCATGAGCACTTTTATGCAGGTATCTGTGTGATCACTGCTGCAGTCGTGTCAGTATCCACGATGACTATGACTGCGACTGTAATTATGACTATGACTATGACTTTCTGCTCTGACAGGTACTTCTGCTGTGGTTGATAGCGGCGTGCTTTTCTCTGACGAGTATCACTACTGCCTTTACTATGATTAATGCTGTTAATGTTGATTGATCCTCTTCCTCCTCCTGCTGCTGCTCGCACCACTACTACGCTTATAGTCTCACATCCTAGGTAACGGCACGACTCTTCTCGGCATGTCCGTCACTGTTGCTGCCATTGACGATTCTACGAATATTCGTTCGGCATAACAAGAGGCTGAGTGCAGGGCGAACATTGCTATCCGTCATCTGCACCTCTCAACGAGGGCAGAGTCTCGCATGTGACTGCGGCATTTGGACAAGTTTCATAAGAACATCTGATCGCAGATTGCAGCTACTGCGATACTGAGGCCAGGCGCGCACTTGGAAGGATGGATCCGGAAAGATTAGGCTTTTCTGAATGGGCAACCACGTCTCCGCTTGAGCACAGAGGCGGCGGCATGACGTCAACTGTATTACACCTTTCGAATCTGACGGACTGCAGCTGGCGCACAGATACTGGCGATCTTCGGTGTGCATCCTTCGGATTTGAAGTCCTATGGACCATGAACCCTAAAGCCGAGCAAAAGCTGAGGGCAAGAAGCTCCACAGATCTCTCTGCCTCCTCCCCTTTCTCCATGAGCTACGTGGCATGCTTGCACCCTGGAAGGGAGAGCTCGGTTCAGTTGAGGGTTGGGAGCGGTTGAACTTCAGATCTTTGGACTTGGGGCTAGAGTCTTCCTTGGAAGGGGGAGCATGGAATTCAGATGCATTTTCACGATTTGAAATTTGAGACGCAGATACATTTGCTGGAAAGTCACATGTGGCAGTGGTAACGAGGCCCCTTTAGAGCCAAAGCGACTCAAGCTAGGTTTCAGGGCTTCCCCTGCACCGTTGAGCCGTCCATCAATTGTTAGATTTGGTTTGGGCATTGTTACTGCCATTACAATGACGGTCGATGCTTCACAGTATACTTGGGGCGATCAATACTCGCAGCATTGCTAGCATTCTGTGCGTAGAACCTGAAAAAGGCTCGCGGCTAGCAGCGTTGCATCAGACAGCCCAATCCAACCCGAAAGCATTGCTCCTCGGCTTGTGAACTCGACGGCACGCTTGTGTTCGAATTTTGCATCTTTGGGACAATGCCGCGGTCCAGAAGACCTGCTAACTACGAATCTGAGTGCTGCTCCCTCCGTCAATGCGGACCGACCGTGCGATTGCCTCAGCATGACTACCACAAAGGACATGAACAGTGTTAAATCTCTTCAACAGACGGTTCAACTCGGCGCCTGCCCTCTTACCCCTGCACCGCCATCTGAGCCATCACTAAACGGAATGAGCACCCCCCAAGCCCACTGATGGGGTCTGTGCCAGGACACTTCTGTGTCGAAGCTGCCGAAAGCAAGCAACACCTCCCGAAGAAATGGGGTCTCTCCCTTCTCTGCTGGTGCACTTCTTTTTCTGCTGTAGCCATGGCGACGGCACACTCTTCTGCTATTCTGTTGTCCAATATCCCAATTCAAAGCACAGAAGCGGATACTGTGAAAAAGGAACATCGGTAGGTCATACCAATTCGCCCATTCCGGGAGGGACATCCCACAATATTGCAGAAGGGCAAGCCGGTAAACCGAAGTGTTTGTCATTGCATCACACTTTCGCCGCCGCCCAGTACTGAGTTGTTCACGCTCATCTCTAAACGGTAGAATAAACTCAAAGTCATACTTTCACGACTCGTATCTAAACATACTGAGATAGATCTCTCTCTCTCTCTCTCTCTCTCTCGCACGTGAAAAGGTCCGAAGTCCTGAACGCTACATGCAGTCCCCAAAAATGGCACAACTGTAGTGCCACAGGGAAGGAAACCTACAAATCAAACAACGAAGACAGGCGAGGGAGCGAGCGAACAAGCTACAACCTCGCAGAGGAAGACGAGCGGTAGATAGCGGACTGCCGCACAGCGAGATCAACATGACAGCCTCCTAAGGAGGAAAGTCTGGTTCTCAACTGTTGAGACATCTCCGCCACTATACAAGGCGCAGCAGCGCAAGAGAAGCAACCCGCAGGCGTCGCAATAGACCACATCTTGGCATCCGGGAGCAGGGCTCGCCAAAGAGTCCATGCTATCGAGGAGAGCGCACTAGGAAAAACCAGACCTGCCCCAGCCTTGACATGCTGGAGAATAAGTCGGAAGGAGACCGTGGCTTCCAAGAGCCGAATAAGAGCACTCGGTGGCGTACGTATATCCTCCGGCACATGTTGATCTAGTGCAGCCCGTAGATAGTGAAAGCCGCCCTTGCTCTCAAAATCCCAAGGAGCACCAGCATGTACGGTAGACCACAACTTCCAGTACCTACTCCAGTCGGCAGGCAGGTACCAGACAACACGCTGCCGGAGAAGACCAGGCCAAAAAGGAGAGGGCATGGCAGGAGCAGCGTTCTGACACGAGGCACATCCCCTCGAATCACCTGAATCGTGTCCAATCGAGATCCAGCGATGGGCCGCAAGGCCAGCAGGACTAGGTGCAGGACTTCCGGCCGCAAGAGCCTCATCCACCGGTGTTGGTAACGCAGGAGATGCTCTGGTTCCCTCCGGCAAAGCCATCGCGGCTGTAGGCCAATCAAAGAGATCGGAGGTGCCAAGAACCTGTAGCCTTTCCTGGGCTAGGTCAACTTCAGAGCACAGACGGCCATTCTCTGCAGCACGACGTTGGGCAGGGGTGGCATTGACCGGTCCCGGCAGTCGATACGCTGGCAGTCCCCTGTGACCACCTGGTCCGCGCCGTTTCGAACCAGTGCCATACACATAAGCTGGCCCGACTAGGACCCGCAAGCCATGGAGGCAACCAGGATGTGTTTTGAGATGGTATTTGAGTCTGTCGGTAGAAAACTGCTCACAATGGCACCATAAGCAAACAGTCCCGTTCGTATAACGAGTAAGGCAGTTGACAACCGAGTGTTTGCGATGGATGTGAGCTGCCAAAGCCTGCACACTGGGCAGTACCGCCCTGCATAATCCACAGGTCTGAGTGACCCGTGCCCCCAAGACCTGGACCTCCCGAGGGCGGACAACGTCCTCCCACAAGTCGACCAGGGCTTTATAAGCTGACCCGTATCGGCTCAGATGTTGACAAGCCTTGTGGAGCTCAGCAGTGTGCTGCTGAAGCGTCGACCGTGTAATCGCCTGAGGCCGGATGGCAGGGGGCAACTGTCGCGAAACCTGGTAACAAGCGGAGAGCAGCAGTTCACACCACGGGATATTGCGATCCCAAGCGGCCTCAAACAAATCCCTCAATCGCCTGGGAGCGCGGTTGAGGAGCTGAAGGACCAGCCTGGTCCTAGCGATGGCACATGCGTCCTCAGGGACAGGGAGGCCCAGCAAAAGGACAAGAAGGGGCTTCGAGAGAACATGGCCGAAGCGCCAAGAGCCCACAATCTGGCGCGCCGCACGTTCAAAGAATCCCCCCAGCGGTGCCCAAGCACGATCCGAAACGGCAACTGAGGTCCCGATGGTTGCATAGGCCGCTGGAAGCACCCTGCCGGCCATCCAGGCCTGTTTTAGACGCCACGGCAGCGAGGGACAGGCGAAGAGACTTTTCGCTTGTGCCCAGGCAGAGTGCCCACGTTGCATGGAAAGCTCCATATCCCTCCTGCCATTATCTTTTGGCATCTGGATCACTCCTAGGTACCTATATTCTGGTGCCAGCCGGATGCTGTGACCGGTCCTCAGCTTAAGAACAGAAGGGGGCGTCAGCAACTCACCACGCACGGCTTTGGCCTCAGGACCACGAATGTCAAGGACAATCTCAGTCTTGCCAGACCCCAGATTAATCCGAAACCCGAGCAGTTCTAACGTAGAGATGACAATCTCCGCCAAACGAGGTAGCTGGCACTGTAGCTGGCTGGGCGAATCAAAGTCGGCTAAAATTGCAAGGTCATCGGCCCACCCGAGAGGAAGCACAGCATCAGTGGATCCGATATAGCTACCTGCTGCGTGTATGCAGATGCCCTCTGCTGTACACACCTTGCGTATATGTCTCAGCGCCACAGCGAAAAGGGCTCCGAAAAGGATATCAGCTAGTCCATCCCCGGGTCGCGATCCGCGTGTAGCAATGTAACAAGTACTGGACCCGGCAAGGCTCCAGCGAGAGAAGGCCACACAGTCATAAAGCAAAGCACGGTCTGAGTCCTGAATGCCAAGGAGCTCCAAGGCACCACGCGTGCGCAAGCTATCGACTAAAGCAGCGAGATGAAAGCTCGGCGAATCTACAGGCACGGCGGCCCCCCCCAAGGCAGGGTCGCCATGGAAGATGAGCTCCCTATTGACTTCATAGTAAGCTGCCTGAATATCAACAAACATCGATGCCGTGCTACGATGTTGTTGCACACTGAGGCCAAGTGCTGACCTATAAGCTGCTATAGCGAAGCTCACTGGAATGCCTGGGCATCCTCCCAGTTGAGCCTCGTCATACCCTTGCAGCACCTCCCGGCCGAGAGTCTTGCGAAGGTGGCCATGCCAAAGCTTGGCCACACCGTTAAGAAGCGCGATGGCTCTATAGTTGGCCGGAAGCGCAGCCGGGCCTTTTTTATACAGAGCGCAGTAAATCGCATCTTTAAAACCAAACGGCTCTCGGCCCGTGAGAGAAATCTTAGCGGTGACGCCCCAAACCCAAAGTCCAGCATGCACCGGATGACAGCTCCAGATTTCATTGAGGACACCGTCCGGACCAGGGGCCTTGCGTTTGGTCTGGCGTCTGCAAATTGCCTCGGCTTGCAATAGGGAGGGCATGGCCTGAGGGCAGGGCTGGCCCTCAGTAGCCAGCCATTGCAGGGTCAACTGTCGAGCTTGGGCCGGCTCAACTTTCCGTCCGCCTTCTTGGCACCGGAACTGCTCGGCAAGGTCGGCTTCAATGTCATAACCGCCCGCAGCGTAAACTGCTCGGCGCTCAGCCGATTTGCGAGACGCCCATTTTAGTTTTGTGATGGCCTCAAGAGGGCGCCCTACACTATGCCAATGCTGTGTGGCTGCTTGAGTCAGGGCAAGAAAGTGGGCATTCTTATCCTGGCGAGCACGACGGTGGGCCTGATCCTGCAAATGCCACTCCTGGTGCTGCAAGGCTGCAAGATAACCGCGAACCACCCTTAGACATTCCTGCCTGTTCGTGGTTGCAGGTCGCAACCGGCGGCTCCATTTGGCAAGAAAGACAGCACGGACATTGTTGCGCTCGAGTCGGCGAAAGTGACGGATGTGGCTACGACAGTCCCTTAATTGCTGTAGCCAGCGCACAGTGCTAGCCTGTATGTAGGGCTGCTGGACCCTGACACGCGGGGGGTGGCGAGAAAGTCGAGCGAACTGTGAAACCCGACACTGCACAGCATAGACATCTTGCCCACTGCACTGGCCAGATGTGTGGGACGCCGGTATCTGCTTCCATAACTGCTGCCCATTGGCAACCACATCAGCAGCTTGACACCGGTACCCCTTCTTCTGGGCTGGACGTGCACCTGGGCGCTGGAGCACAGACCTAACTCGCAGCGCCACATGGTCTCGGGCTGAGTTGACTATGTCAAAGTCCCAGGCCTGGCTGGCCTGCACGTGGGACCACCAGCCGGCACTAAAGAGGAGATGATCTAAGCGCTTCCGAGTACCACCCGTATGCTCCCACGACCAACCTTGTCCAAGCTGGAACTCTGGGAAAGTCGCCGGGGCTTCAAGTCCAGTAGCCGCAGTAAACTCGAATAGGAACTCATCATTGGATGTGGCGGGGTGAGCAGCAACGAGTGCTCCAATGGAGGAAGCGCCGTCATCTTGTGCGCAGAAGTCCCCATTGGCATCAATCCCAACTACGACGGCTCTTGAGCTAGGTGCGCGCTGGATAGCTTGGCGTAGCTCATGCCAGAATTGTTGCGCTTCCGCTACAGGGCGGTCAGCATGTGGCGCATGCGCAGAGCATATGGTGAGTGGGAGGCGCGGGTCAACACAAGTTACCACCAGAAGTCGTGGACTAGAAACTAGAATACGAGGACTAGAAACTAGAATACGACAGGAGGCTAACTGCAGGGGGGGCTGAAGCTGATCTGGTCTCAGCCAGATTTCACATCCATACTGTCCCCGGCAGTGGCCAGATCGCCAAGAGAGCCACCCGCCAGTGTTCCAGCGTCCCGCCGGAGCGCGGGTCTCTTGGAGGCAGACGACATCCGCCTTCATCTGCTGGAGCTGTGTGTATAAGAATTGGCGACGACTGCCATGACCCGACGGATTGAAGACATTGCAGGCAGGGTCCTTAATGGTCTGAATATTGGCAGTGACAAAATGTAGCTCCTCGGTAGGACCTAGCTGCTGGGGTGTGATTACACTCGAGGGCCTTGGAGTGGCTTCCGCTGGGGGGGCCCACCCCACTGTTCCAACCTTAAGACGGAACACAGGCCTATGGTCCCGCAATCGCGCCCTTGGGACCAACCAAAGCCATTCAAGGCGAGCAAGGTCGATCTCCTGCGAGGATCGGAAATGAGCATGACGAACCCAGGCATCACACGTGCCGCAAGCAGCTGCAGTAGCAAGTGCATCTGCCAAAGTGTTGACAAGATGCCCTACGTGACTGGGAACATGTCGGAAGTGAGTGGACACCCTGCCCTGCACCGCTTGCCAAGCCGCCCTGGTAAACTTTGCCGGCATACAGTTTGCTGCTGCGTGCCCAGCAGCAACTTGTAAGGCAGACGAGTTATCGACTGCCAGGGTGACCGACGGGGAAGGCGCTCGCGTATGCAAAGTCCAGAAGTCAAGCATCGCAGTACACCAATGTGCTGCGCTTTGAAGAGCGGCCAATTCACCGTGGAATGAGAGCTGACGAGGCGAGGAGGCCCTGGCCTCACTCGCCAGCCACGGCGTTGCCTCCGAGGTAGCGGCCGCCCAGCCTAACCTTCGCCAGGACCCCTTAAAATAACCCCAAACGATGAAAGCCCAGGAACCTTGATGGGCCCCACTGCCGTCCGTCGCAATGAACAGTTGTTCGGGTGGGCCACCCTGCCAGGCGGTGTAGCTATTCCACGCGTGATGGTATGCCGCGGGCAGGCTTGCCGGCAACTCATCACCCAGACCTTGGCTCCACCAGCCTTGGTGCAGTGAAGCCTGCAACTCACAGACTTCGGCGAGGTCAAGCTCCCATGCTGAAGCATCTATCTTGGTCCACCCAAGTGGCGCACCCCAGGCAGCGAAGTAACATGCCAGCACCGTTAGCAAACCAGACGTAATGCGACCTGCGTGGTCAAAGTGTCGCAGGAGGACACTGAGGCAGACATAGGCCAACCAATGCCCTGTGTGGTGGACGGGGCTGCAGGCGGAATTACTGACATCAGCAATCCCTGGTTGTGCGTCAACAGCCGAAATGTGGAACAGCTCGTCCCGGTACTGATCGGCACGAGTCAAGAGCAGGACATCCTCACCCCACCTCACCTTGGGACAAGGGCGCCATGAGGAGAGCTCTTCCCGCATGGCTGGTAACAAAACACCTCGGCCGGCGTCCCACCTTTGTATGCTAATAAAGCGCAGTGAACGTGTGCGTCCGGACGGGTCAAGTAGAAGTATGGTACCAGGCCCAGAGACGCTGATATCAGCACACCAGAAGCCTTGTTCCTTAGCGGCACCGAGTGACGGGAAGTGGGAGCGGAAGCGGGGTTGAGAGGCAGGAAGCCATCTGTCCCTAACGGCAACCACGCACATCCCTGATTGAAGGGTGAGTTGCGAGCAACTACGATCAATAATCCCCTGTGAGGTAAGCACTTTGGGCACAGATCCAAACCACGCTTGTAGACAGTCAAGAAGGGCTGCCCCCGTGATGATAGACGGCAAGATTAACGCCCGGGGGTGCGGCGCCCCAAGGGCTAAGACCACCTGAAATGCCGGGTGAGGGAAGATTGGCAACCAGTGACATGCAGAGTCATCCGGTGTTGGGCTGGCAGTCACACATTTCTTCCAGCCTTGTTCGAACCTTAGAACAGCCTGGTTCGCATCGTCCTGGCTGCCACAGTATGGGCCGAGGCGACCTTGGAACGGGCTCCAGAAATGATGCTCACGGTGGGGGGGAATGCTCACCCGAAGCGTGAGCCCCCCAGGAAGCCCACTTGCAAGAGCGACCGCGATCCATGCTGCTCCCCTTCCGTGGCGCGAAACAAAACCGCCGCCCAGCAGAATGGCCCAGAAGGGAGCAGAGGACTGAGCAGCTGCTGTTACAGGCGGGAAATGGATGATATCGCCGTCCCTCAAGGGGGGCCATTGTTTGTCTTCGGGCAGGCCCAACAGCCGACAGGGGTAATCCATACGGTCCGCCAAGATGCTACACGTACGCGCATTGGCCATTGCATGGACCGTATGGCACGTACCGGACAAGGCGGAGCCTACCTGCGTCTCAAGGATAATATTTCTGAGACCATCTTGAGATGCACATTGACAAAGATGTGGCTTGTCATCATAAGCCCATGGCACTGGCACCCAGTAGCCGGGATATCTACTCTGGAAGGGCCCTCGGAAAGCCCGATCACATGCACTCCATTCGACTGGCTGAGCGACCTTGGAGACGACCGGACGCTTACCCGGCCGCCACAGTACAACCTCAATAGGTACTTCAACCTCGAAGTCCATTGCCCATACCGCTGCGTGTCGGACTTCGCAGGCCCGGCGGAAGATAGGAATTTCGTATCCTCCAAACTCACTGGCGGTGGGGTAGGCAATGATAAGGTCACCATCACGCCAGTCCACAGCCTCACTTTGGCTATCCCCATATCCGTGGGAACTAAGGGGGGGCTTAACCGACACGATGGGTCCGGGCATCATCTGTCGCAGAAACGCAAGCAGCCACTCTCGATCGGCGCGGTGAGGGATCAAGACGGGGAGCTGCCAGCCAACCGAAGCAATACAGACACACACAAGGGCATCCGTAGGTGCAACTGGGACAAAGGTGAGACGAGCATGGGATGGCGAGGGCCAAATGGGTACAATAGCGCCTGACCAGGCTGGTTCGGATCCAGCCAGGGCTAAGCGAAGCTCATCCTCAGTGGTGTCAGGGGTCGCCGGTGTAGTCAGATCATCATGTACCCCAAAAGGAGAGAGCAGGCAACACAACTGCGGATCGAGTACAGCCTCATGCATAGCTCTATCCTCGGGCCTCAGCCGCCACGGATTTTTTCCTGCTGGCACCGGGTCAGCATCCAAGATTTCTGGCATAGCGTACATCCCTAAAGCGGAGTTGCACATGCACAGCACCCCAGCCCATCGGGAGTGCCACCAAAAGGAAACTAGGCACATCAAGGTGGAAGTAGTGAGCCGAGTCCCTGCATTGGTCACTGCAGCTGGAACCAGTACATCACCATCCCTGAGTTCCGGATGGTTAGAACGGGCCTGCAGGTCGGCTCTAAGCTGCCAGCCGCTGGGAATCGCGCCCAGACGCCTAACATCTTCCACCAGCAAGCACTCAACCGGTTCATCTTGATACGGCCGTAATTGAAGCACATGCGCACTGTCCACCGGGGACTGCTGCACAAAATGACAATGCTCCCCTTGCCAGTAGGACGAGGGGACCCATCGAGCCGGACTAGGTGTCATGCGAGGCCGAAGGAATTGAATGCAGGTTGGAGACCAACGACTACCATCCTCGATGTAATGCCTTTCACACTGAAAGAGCGGGTCGCCTTCAGGGCGCCACACATATACCCATCCGCCTCTCCTAACTTTAAATGCAGTGGACCAACACGAAAGATGTGGCAGCCATGCAAGAGATCGATGAACAATCATCGGTTGGGGTCGGAAAGAAGAGTGACAAGTGCTGACAGACAGCTCAAGAGGATCCCCGTCACGCAGGTGGAGAGGCCGCTGCGGGCTGCAATCATACTTGATGAGGGCTGGCGGGAGCTGCATACGGGATCCCGGCGCCAGACCGAATTGACAACTCAATCTTTCCAGATCCTGCATATTGGCCAGGCGGGGCGCAAAGATTGCTCGAATCCTATCTTGAGTAGCCACAGTAATGACCGCTATATCCTTCATACCTGCCGGAATCAACAGAGAGCGGGTGTCAGCAATGTTAGGCGCGACTGGCACATAACTAGTGGCCCACGGCCCACACCTCCTCCGAACCGCAAGCAGCAGGTCACTTCCAGGCGAGTCCCGGAGATAGTAAGCAGGCCCCCCTATACCGCTGATGGGACACAAGACATTGTAGTGCCCATGGCCTCGACGGATTACCTCTGACATGGGTTGCGGGTGTTCAGGTCGCCAAGCTCCGAGCTTAGGACTAGGGCTGCGCCTGTCTGAGGACGGGGAGGTGCTGCGTGTCCGACTCCTGGCTGCGACTGCTACACTATTCGTGGCGCTGCTGGCACATAACAACAGCAGGGGTCGAAGGCGGGCAAGCGTAAAGCCGAGCCAACAAAGGGCTGAGACCGGCAATCGCTGTTGCGCACCCGAGAAGTCCCAAACAGTGTGTGTGTCGTCATTTAAGTAGGAGTCATAGACGACATCACCGTCCCGAAGGCGGAGGGGAGCAGTGGCATCCTCCGCGAAAGTCCCCAAAACATGAACTGACCCAGCCAGGGAATGGAGTTCCCGCGCGAGCTCTGCCCTTGAGGTCCCCGCCGAGAACTGCAAGGGGAATGTTCCTTCCTGGCTTTCGTGTAACACATGGGCCCGACCACGCCTTTCCGAGGCAGCAATGAGATGGACATGCCGACCAGCATGCCATTGTATCGGTACCCATCGACCCGGTCTGCGAGCACTAAACTCCCCTGAGAAGGACCCAAGAGCAGGGTCCCACAATGATCCCCCATCAATGAGGGTATACAACGGTCCTCTTCGTCCTGGCTCCCACAGGGCAACATGGGCTGCTTCTTCTAATTGAAAAGGACGCGTCCAGCGAATCCCGTCACTGACAAATGCATCAGAAGAGATAGACGGAACACCAGAGGTCGCAGAGCCGGCGTGTATTTCAAGGACATCACCTACACGCAGGACCAGGTCGTCGCTCAGACCCGCCTCAGCCCTCCCCTGCATGCTCACTGGGAGTGTAATGGCCGTAACATGCCAACCTGAGAGGTAGCTGAAAGTACGGAGTAAACAGCTGTAGGAACAGCGACTTGGAACTAGAAAGGTACGCCAGACATCGTCTAATCTCCCCACTACGCAGACACAACTACCTTCAAAGCCTACAACAGGCACAAAGGAGAGATGATCTCTTTGTAGAGCGGGCCACACTGGCATCAAATCAACCAGCCAACGGCCCCGATCCTGCTGGTAGTGCTGAAGGACATCAGTGTAAAGAGTGGCGGCGGGGAGAGTGAGGGAACCTTGCTGGCCCGTCATTGGACAACAAAGGGCACATCTACAGCAACCGTCCTCAACAACCTCTCCGACCAGACGGTCTGACCTAGGGGTACGCCATGGGAAGGCGCCTACATGCACCACTGCCCGCCCTCGATGAGGACGTAGAGCGACGGCCTGCATAGCTGCACCTAATGCTGGCATGATGACCAGCGCAAGAAGGGGTCTGCGCCCGAGGACCGCCGCAAGCATGAATCCAGCACTACTGACGGGTTCCATTTGAACCGTAACAGGCACAGGGGGTGGAGGACCAAATGGACCTGTGTCTACACACAAGCAGTCACCATCCCTGACATGAAGAGATCGGTCGCTACGACGGCGCTCAGGGTAAGGGGCACGCAACCTGCCAAGTCTGCTGTGGAGGGTCACATCCCAAGGTGTGCCACGAGGGAGGATACGATCCACACACATGGGATGCAGCCCATCGTCCGCCCTCAACAGAACGGCCGCAAGGGCCGGGTCAGCAGCTGCTGGCATGAGATGTATGGCCTGTGAGTCTGGCTGGGGCTGAACGGCTACCAGAGGTTGCCAACCCCGGCGTGCCGTATAGTCCCGGAGCATAGCTTGGAATGCTTGGGCAGAGCCAACGAGAGGCGAGAGCAAGCTGCAGCCCTGCTCAGGAGCAAAAGGGTCATGGATCGTGATTGGGCACCCCGCAGGTAGAAAAGGATCCGGCTGAGGGTGTCGTTGAGCAACCTCACCAAGCTGAGCACTGACCCTCAATTGAAGCTCTGGAATAAGAGCCAAGTCGAAGGGACGAGCGACGGGGAAGACGTTCCCAACTTGCGGTGCCCCGGTGCTGGCCATCGCAGTAGAGCTGGGTCGGACAATAGAGCTGGCTCCGGTGCCGAGGCCCGTGACTTCCCCGTCTGGTGTGGGGGCGGAAACGTCAGTGAGGCCAGGAGAGCTGGGCGGTTGCGGTGTATCGGATGCGTCATCACCATCACCGGCGCCACCACGGAGAAGAAAGAGCCCTATCAGGAGCCCAACATATCGAGCGGGGGGAGGACCCCCAATCATAATTCCAAACCAAACCCCTTGTGTGAGCACGAATCTATGGGCGCCATTGGTCGTAGCGGCAGGTGCCTCTGCTGTTGGCTGTGGCTCTTCGGGGTCAGTTGGCACCGGAAGCACTCCTGCTGACTCAAGACGGGTAGACAGAACCTCAAGCTGGTGATTAACCTCATTGACCTGTCTCATAAGATGACGGCCGGCGTCTTCCGACCCTTGGTATGGTACAGGCAATTGGGAACTCCCAGCAGCTTCCAAGTTACGGTGGTTCTGTGGCCCCCGATGGTAAGTCGGGTAAACATGCAAATTGATGTTGCCATCAAGCGGTATCTCACCTGCAGGACCACGACAAATATCATATTCAAAATGACACGCCGGGGCAACATCCTGTGGAGGGTCCCAGGTTGAGAACCCAGTCTGGGCAGCCGGAAGATTTCGCACTAAGGTCACAATAGTGCCTTGAGGGGGGGGAGGCATCTGAGTGCCAAAAGCAATAACTCGTCCGGCATGCCACACGGAGAACTCGCCTCTCCTGAACAGGTCCTGACCGAAATGTTCTGCGGCCGCAACCCCGATTTGTTGCCACTCAAAAGCATTAGCAATGGTGCCGTACACTGTCGCGCGTCCAGGTGTTGCACTACCTGGGGAGAAGTCCATATGAACTCGCCACACATGCCAACACCTCGTGCCGTATTAGCAACCCACATCGCCATTAGAGCTGGATCAGGGGTAGCATGAAACGGCATCACAGTTGGCGCTGCAAGCGTGTATGTCCATATCCGAGCAAGGGCCGGGTCGGCAGCAGGGCGAATATTCCATGCAGATGCAGGTTGAGAGGACTGCCGAATGGCTAGATTTTGTTGCATGGCAGTGACCCCCCACACTTGACCGAGAAGGAGGCCTACGCCAAGCAGGCGAAGTCCGGGATACATGGGGGAGGCAGAGACTGCCCCAATTGCAATTTCCGTCAGCACAAGCCCAGTCCCGGACAGATATCCAATGATACGCGACAAGGGACTAGCAGCGACGGCTCGGACCCCCATGGGTACCCTGGACATGCCGGCTACCTCAGCTGAGTACGTCAATTGATGCGCCTGGCCAAGAGAATTGAGTGTCAACATGCAGGCATTATCGGGGGCGATCCACTCTGCAACTGGCCGAAGCAGTTCTCGCGCCAGTCCGTCACGCACAATCCACCAAATTGCACCTCCTCCAGGGCAAGCAACCAACTCAAGAGCGTTGGCCTGAGTATCATGTGCAATGTACAGCTCATGTGTTTCCGACCGGTACCCTGCTTCCCATAAGTCGGACAAGAACGCTGGTAACGGGCTGTCATGAGGCGAACAGAACCAGGAAGGTCCTTGAAAGGGTGACCATACTGCCAGCGTAACATCTCGTCCTGTTGAGTGCACCTTGCAGGCTTGCCACACAAACTCGGGAGTAACTGCAAAGTGGGTAGTCCTGCAGGCAAGATGGTGGCACCATGCAGAGGCTGAGTGCGGCGGCAGATCGGGCTTTGGGCCAACCGCTCTGCAGGTGGGCTCATCGGAATCGGAACCAGCCAATTGCATTCCATGCACTGTGCTAATGCAACCAAAAGCTAACAAGAAAGACAAGCTGAAGCGTCCACGTATCAACCCGATAGCAGCACTAACGGCTGAGCAGGAAGCCGATGGATGTCTGTCGGCAACCCTATTCAGCGTAGTATCATTATGCTCAACAGTCGGCAGTAGGCGTTGCCTGAAGGACTGTATGCTAGCCTGAACCGTACGGTGGGTGTCACAAATGAAAGCGTCATGACCGTCCTGAAACAGATGTCCGCATTGGCCTGCCAGTGTGTTAACCTCTTGGGGCCACTTCCACACATGCATCTGGCCATGAATCTCGACTCCAGGCAGATCCCAGGACGATAGGCCGCCGATTTGTAACACATCATGCCACTCCACTCTGGTAGAGCAGGCTGATTTAACCCATTCGCCAATTCGGAGAGCCCAAACAAAGTGTGACCGAGGGCAAGGCACGCGGCAGGTAACCCCGAAATGTGGGCAGTCTAGGAGCTGCACAGGTCCACTCGCTAGGAAACCCGGCGCGGGTGCGCAGCCTCGAGCTCTCCGCATACGCAAGCGACTGTCTCCAACAGTTGGCCTCGCCCCGGGAGGCCAGTGCAAAGGCCAGGTTTGAGTTGATGCCTCAACCAAGCTGGCAGACCGCGGTGGGTCCTCAGGGGCGTGAGAGAAAAGGGATGTTAAATCCACCTGTTCAACTTCCCTAGCCTGGGAGATTCTCCAACCGTGATCAACAGCACGACAAAAGTCTAAACCCAGCTTGACAAAGCGAAGATTGCACTCAGCTTTGTTGTGTTCCGCAGGAAAATGGCTCTGACCCAACACAGCTGGCCGTCGTCGGAGCACGTCCTCCCAAAAGGGACCCAACGGTCCTAATGCCAGCTGCTGCATGGGAGGTGGATCAGCATCCGTGCCAACGGCCAAACCAATGATCGGTCTCCCTTGGCACGGCGAGACATCAGTCAGCAAGACAACGGTGACACCGGTACCATATTGGAGGTGACAAAAGAGGTCAACTGCTGGGTGCTCAATTGGGAGACGCATAAGTGCAACCATCTCGGCGCGACTCCATTTCGCAAGTGCCTGCTCAAGTGTTGAGACAGAAAATCGCCCCGGTACCTGGAGCTCACGCAGCTGGCCGGTACCATCGATCACATACACAGAAGCAACCATGTCAAGCCAAGCTTGTTGCTGGTTATTGCGGGGAATAACTGAGGAGCTGCCAACTTCGATGGTATCCATCCTTATATCATCCCGAGCAACAACCACGTCACCATGTCTCAGTGGCTGGGCCTCGCCAATCTCTAGCCGAAAGGTCACACCTGGATGCAACAATTGGAGCATGTCCAGAATATGTGTACCGGCCGCCAACCTGGGAGCATCAACGCAAATCAAGTGGAAGCCGGTATCGACAAGTACCGTCACAAGGTGGCTCTCCCTTGAGGGGGCAACATACTGGATGAAGCCGTCAAGGAATTGAGGCTGAGCTTGCACCGGGAAACCCCTACCTTCCTGTGCTGCAGAGCGGAACAAGGCATTACTGACATCCCTAGTATCGACGGTAGAAGTGGCAGAGAATCGGTGCACACTGCCTGGGGTAAAAACCCGAAAGTTATAGACCCTAGGAACTGACAGAGAAGCAGTCAGCACGACGTCCTGCTCGATCCGGGACCAATCATTGCTAAGCCGCAACCTTGAAGCGAGGCGTCCGTGCTCCCACGGTGAGGCCGATCCCAGTTGTGGCAGATCAAGGGTCTCGGGAGCAGACTCACGGCAGACTTCAATGGGCTCAATCTGCGGAAGAAGAGATTCAGGCCCCAAGAAGGTGGCGGAAGCAGATGCAAGCAACAGCAACCCGACAAACCCCTTCCAGCCGGCCGCAAGCATCACGGGCAGAAGGCCTGGGGAGTAGCGGGCCGAACTGGATACACTGTCGATGGGCGTGCGAGTGCTCACCGGAAGACGCTTTCTCAGGACAACCAGTGGGACTGGCACAGGACCTGCGACCGGGGTGTGTGGATCTACTAGGGACTCCCTATGTAGGAACACAAGCCTCCCCATAGCAATGGCAGATTGACAAGAGATATCTGACATTGGTTCACCCGCAAAGGAGACAGCATCGCGGAGTCTCTGGGCAGGAGTATCTCCCGTACGGTATGCCAGCACTACCAGTCGGCCGCCTTTAGGTCTCAAATCGACAAGTCCGGGGAACTCACCCTCCCTGCAGCTCATCGCAACGAATTGTATGGGAGGCAGCTGGTCGAGCGGAGGGAGAATCCTGGCAAAATGACTGAACTCCGGTCCGATAGACTCACCCTCGCCCATAAAGCTGCCCATGACGGAAGAACGGATGGCCAAAGCATCAGCGAAGAGGGGAGCATGCACATAAAACAGCCCAGTGGGGTGTATCACAACTGCATTAGCCCCGCTATTCTGATGGAAGACAGCTTCGACAGAACCGGGCATGGAGAGGCTAGCTGAGAAAATATCTTCCATCGAGAGCCTCGGAGAGATTGTGCCCTGCCGCACAGGGCAGTTGGGACGCGGCACCCTTGCACAGGGCCAGACTTGCATAGCATCTCCCCAGGGCAACAACATGAGGTATGCAGACGGAGCGAACCAACATCCTCCTGCCCTACAGAGACAATCCGCAACCTCAAAGCGGAGGCCCTGTTGTTGCCGGGCAGTGTGAAGCACCGCCTCACCGGTGACACATCGCTCCAGCTCGAGTAGCGAAATAACTCCCTGCATTGGCCTGAGATCGACCGGGATGATGACCCTCCACCAAGCAAGAGCAACCGGCGAGAACACATACTGTTCAGGCGGAAGGGAAGGCAAGTGCTCAACCTGACGGCGGACATGCCAGTCCGACATCTGCAATCCGAACGCAGAGCAAACTTCCCTGTACAGACTCAGAGAGTGCAGCCTGTCATCGACATGCAGGACCGTTGGGTGGGCTTCAGCACCTGGTATAAAGACGGCAATGTCCCTTAAGTGCCGCAACCTGTCAGCCTGCATGGTACTCGGCCAGGGAGATCCCCTAATGCGAGGTGGAACCAGCTCCGAGGCATCCTGCGATGCCGGCACACTGCCTGTGGTGAAGACCGGGTTCCCATTAACTTGATTAACAGGAAGGATCTGCACAGCACGGGTATGGGGTGTGCAGACCATCCACAGCAAGAACAGAGCCTTAACTTGCGACCTCGCCTGCCGAGGAGGCCTTATAGCAGCAACTCTAGGAGAAAAGGCACTTTGCAGGCAGGTCGAGAACCAACCAGAAAGGACAGCCCCAGACAAGCAACCCAGTATGCTGAACTGCGACCTGGCCTTATGTACGCGTTCAACACGAGCCGCACAGTCACAGAACCTGTACTCAAGGAGCTGAACAAGGATCAGCCAGGGGACCAGACAGTACAAAGCAAGGGCCGAAACTATCCCCATCAACCTCAGACAGGAATGATTCAAAACTCCTCGTGCGTGGGGTCTGGAGTTGCCCCTGGTGTAGAGAACGGGCTGACCTGAGACAGAATGGTCTGCACATGAGTGTCTGTAGAGGCTGCTTGCGGTATGAAGCCTTGAAAAGGGCCGCCATGCTCTACCAGCAGTGCAGGGTATAGCCACTCTTGGGCTGTCGCAGGTGCATAACTGAAGGGGTCGAGAACCCCCGCAAAGGTGATGTGCAGGGCGACCACTAGACCTTGACGTGTCGCAGGCAAAAAATGCTGGGACTCAGCCGGAGCCGCTGCAGGAGGTCCTGTAGGTCGCAATACAGGCCTTGCAGGTCGCCATACCTGGGTGTCGACACCACCCTCTGCAGTGCTTCCCATTGCTGGTTGGCTCGTAGAAGAGTGTCGTCGCCGTCTCCCATCTCCGACTGGAGAGGAAGAAGGGCCTCCTGCTCGGGATTGACCACCAGTTCGCCAATGAGAGCATCCCCCTGCTCCACAGCGAATTTCAGGAGAGCCAACCAAGACACCGTCCATGATGGCAGTGGAGGGGGCGAGCCGTGGGCTGGTATCAATTCTGGCTCCTCTTCCACACGGGTTGTCCCGGTCCTGCGCACACCTTCCGGTGTACGCCCGGTGGAAGTGCGAGGCCAGGGCTCTTCGACGTGGAGCTCCCTTCTTGGACTTTTGGAGGGTCGTTCTGGGGCGGCTGGCCCTCTGCGCTTCCAACGACATGGTGCTGTTCGAGTACTTCCTGAAGACAGCGAACTGGCAGGAAGGCCGGAAACCGGCCCAGGAAGATCTGTAGGTCGCAGTGACGCAGGTGAGTCCCCTGCGCAGAAGCTTGGAGGAACAGCTGCCTCGGGCTGGTAGTGGGGTTCTGACGCCTGTGCCGCCCTTGTAGGCGGTTCCACACCACCGAAGCTCCGCATCTCGTTGGTGACGCTCCCGAAGGTCCGTAGTCCATTGGCGAAGCGCAGTACAACTTCTTCTTTGACCGTGGACCAGACCGGTCCAAGTTGCCCTCTTGCTGCCAAGATCTTGTCGTCTGTGGCGGCAGAAGGCATCTCTCGAAGTTGTACTTCGAGCTCTCTGCATGCCTGCTCTAAATCGTCGTCGAGCCGCGTGCTGAGAGCACGTACTCGGTGTACAAGCTGCTCTAGGTGCACTCCAATGGAAGTAGTCCACGAGGCAAGTGCTTCGTTCAAAGCTTGCTTTGCCTTGGCATCTCCGTCGACACGCTTGGAAAGCTTTGCCACCGCGTTGGCGTGGCGCTGTGCCAACTGTTCCGTAGTCGCTTCCCCATCCCCCAGAGAAGGTCCTTTCCACAAGTCGTTGGTTGCACGCGCACTGATTGCCTGTAGCGCCGTGGCCAGAGCCGGCGGATATCCAAACTCGAGCTTCGACGTCGGAATATCGGGCTGTCTCTGAGTTCCCTTCTGCCCTCCTTTGGGCAGTTTCGCTTGTGGCTTGGGGCTCATAGCTGGCACACTGGGCGCACAGCTTCCGTGGTGTTGGTTCAGGAGCCTTTTGTCCAGCCAGGTACCACGTCCCTGGCGCAGCCGGGCCCTGGCTTTCTGCCGAGCTCGACGCTGGCGTCGATGCCAGCTGGGACTTGCTGATCTGGGAATCGCAGACAGGTTCCACACCAATCCAGATTAGGAAGATCCCGAATGCAGCAAGGATGCAGAGAAGAAGGTAAGGCACCACCTTACCAGGCATCAAAACCTCCAACGTAGCAGAGGAGCCGACTGAGTCGGCAGCTTGCTCCCCCAAGGAAGCGAAGCGGCGTAACCCAAAGGTCACTGGGGTTGGGCACGCCTGTATGGCTCGGTCACACCTACTGGCGATACCGGGGCAAAACAGGCTCGATCCACAACGCCTAGATAGATCTCTGCTAAATCCTAAAAGCCCAGAGCCCGAGGAGCCCTTTTTCACACTGTTCTGTCCGACATCGGTCCGCTGCTTTGCGGCATCCTTGGCTTGCTTGGCCTCGGCCTTCAGCCGTGCGATGCGCTCCTGCGGACTTTTGGGGCCCTTCATGGTCTCTGTGGGAATTCGCGGCGTCTGTAAAGAGTCAAAGGCGTTGAGGGTGTAGGCTTTCTGGTATAGAGTTCGGTTCAGGACTTGATTTTTTAGGGGGTTGAGGTCGATGCTGTTGGGGTTCAGGCTGTCAGCTGCTTCAGAAATCTGAAACGCTTCTTCACCTGCTGAATCACTGAGCTGCGTTTCGATCCTAAACCTGCGATTCTATCCTGAACTGAACTACGACACCCTGCTCCACGAAAACTCTTCAACTCCAAAGCTTAAACCCTTGCAAACTGCAGACTTTACTTGTCAATCTGGGCGCCCATAATCCGAACCCCACGCCCCACAGCTTGAAGCTATGAGGCCACAAGTCCCGAAGCATCCAAAAACCCTGAACTTGCCAGAATCTTAACCCTACACTCCCAAGACCCAAAAGCCTGACTTGATGCCCTGAGCCCACAATCTCCCTCCCTGTCCTGCGCGGTCTCCCCTGGGACGGTTTCCGACGGCTCCGGTGAGGCCTTCGGCTTCGCCCAGCGGCCGCGTGCCTGCGGGCGAAGCTCACGGAACATTGCAAGAAGTACGACAATAAGACTATGACGCATAATAACAGTTCAGACCAGGCACTGCAGACAGAATCCAAAACAATCAACAAAGTCACAACTAAGAGTAGTCACGACAGCACTACGACCAAGAGGTCTTCTACCGGGTTTGTAGGGGTTTGCCAGCTTCTCGAAGGGGCGAGCACTAAGGTGAAACAACACTTTGCTGCGCGTCAGCTACTTATCTGAGCAAACCCTCAGACCCCAGATCCTCAACTCTAGGGCATCGGGCTTCTCAGGTTCAAGGTGTGACTGATGAGCTTCGACACGGGTGTTCCTGTTTCTGTGCTGGCTGCCGTCGTTGCACCCTAATTCCAAAACCTGCGAAGCCCAAAACCCTGAACCCTAATTCCAAAACCTGAAAAGCCCTGAACCCAAAACACGAGAAGCCTTAAACCCAAAACCCATTATTTCCCGGGCGCCTCCTTCTTCGGCGCCTCCGGTTCCGGCGCCTTCCGCGTTATGGCCGGGGGCTCCGGTGTCCTAGGCCTTTGGGCCTCCGGCGGTACCTCGGGCGGCCCCGAGGCCACTGTAGAGGGAGCCTCCAGCGCAGCCAGGCAGGCCTGCGGACTTGGGATTGCTCCGAGGTTTGGGAAGGATACAGAAGGATGACGCAAGCAGGGGATGAAGATAAATACCGCGACGCTGATGGGGGAGTTGAACAGAGCAAGTTCGAAGACGATGGAATACACGATAGGAAAGACGATGACAAAGACAGTGACTGCTCTGACCATGACGATGACAATGATGATGCTGGTGATGGCGGTGGTGGTGATGGTGATGGACATGGAGATGGTAAACGGTGGAAATGGTGATGGCGACTTCCGGTGATGTACCGACGAGATGGTGTTGCCACGGCAACTGCCCTACTTTGAATCAGGGGGCGAGCGAGGAGGGTTGCAAGACAGCGGAAAAATGCACCACATAACTCTGCCTACTTATGAGCAACTATGGCCCACCCTGCTAAGCAAATTGAGGGATCAACAGCACATGCTTGAGCACGTGTTTCCTAGAATCAAAGGGGTTGAGACATGGTCAAACACGACCCTCAAAACACAGAGTCCTCGACACCCGATGCATCAAGCCTCGGTCCTTCACCCTCCGTTCTTAAGCCCAAACCCGATGACGCCTCCACGTGCTGCTGGATCGTCTCCAGGGGGTATTGGCCCGCACAAACGGGGCAGGCCGCCAGCTCGGGCCCTTCGGGTGTTGCTGCATGCATCCGGTTTGGGTCGTGAACTAAGGCTAAGGCTCAGAGTCCATGGGATTTAGGGTTTAGCCGCCCTGAGTTTAGTGTCCAGCAATTAGCCCTTAACGTAGCAACAGGCGAACACAGAGGCGAACAGACCCGCGCAAACTTACAAGACATGGAAGCGTTGGGCTGCAAGATCTCTTCGCCTTCGTCGCTGCTGCCGGCGGTTCCGCCTGTTTCCGGAACCCAGGCCAGGGCCTCTTCGAGGGCTGCCAAGAAGGCCTCAGAAAGCGACGAAGGACGAGCTGTGTGTCTGTCTGTCTTTCCCTCCGTCCGTTCGTGCTCTCTAACTCTCTCTCACTCGTTTTCTCTCTCTATCTGTCTCTCTCTCTCTCTCTCTCTTTGCTTTGCTCGGGGTTTAGGGCAGGAGCAGTCCCTCTCTCTCTCTCTCTCTCTCTCTCTCTCTCTCTCTCTCTCTCTGTCTCTGTCTCTGTCTCTGTCTCTGTCTCTGTCTCTCTCTCTCTCGCTCTCGCTATGTCCTCTCTGTCTCCGTGTGTGCTTAGTTGCCGTTCAGGCACGGCATATGCCAGACCAGGAGATGCTTGAGGCCGGTGTTTTTTTTGAGGTTATAGTACAGGCCATCAAGTTTGGAGGATGAGCTAAGGATGATTAGTGCAGTATCTGCCTTTAATCTATATTCTGTAGTTAGGGTCTGAAGACGGTGATGTTCCAACTTTCTGGTTTCTGGTCTCGGACTTCGGGATTCGAGACTTGCATGGTTGACTGCCTGTGAGATGGGGGGACTACCAGTCAAGCCATCAGCCAGCGAAGGCGATGATGCTTCCGCGGAGGCAAGTTTGTCTTTGGCCTTCTCAAGTTTGAGATGGAAGATGTACTGCTGACGCCATGTAAGCCATGTATGTATTCACGCAGTGCACATGCATAGCTGATACAGTAGCTGCTGCCGAAGAAGCCTCCTGCACGCTTTTGCTTTGCACGTGGTGCTCGTAGATACACCAGAAAAACTCCGCAGCAGCCGGTGGGAGATCCAGCTGCAGCAAGCTTTCCAGGAGCTCGGCCGGCAGTTGGGAAAATTCAGAGCTTCCGGCGCCAGAAGGCGCGGACTCGACTCGCGGAGCTTCTTTAGGCACGGTTCGGAGGCACTGCTCCACGTGCTCTTCGAGCTCGCTCTGCGGAAAAGAGCGGCCGCAGATGGGGCAGTCTCCGTAGACCTCCTGGACTGCCTAAGACGCACAAGGGAGGGTGGGAGTTTCATGTGTGCTTAGAATACCCAGAGAAAGCACCGGAGCACTGCATCCTACCAGCATCGCAGGCATCATTGACCTCGACTCCGAACCCGCAAACTCATGTGAACGGGAAGGGCCTTTTCGGACAGTCAAGTTTCGGGCACCTTCTTCCGCCGACGCGATGTGATGGGCACTGCCGTATCCAGCAAGTTTGCTAGGGTGTACCGCGACGAGCGGCCGTTTGAAACCTTGGCTGTGGTCTCCACACAGTGCTGCTTTGAAATCAAACTTTCTCTGTTTGCGCCGCCTTCGGCTGGTTCTCATTCCTGCCATCACTGTCTCGCTGCGCCCTAGGCACGACGTACTGGGCCGCTTCAGGAGAGTCCCAGTCGTCCTCGTTGCCCAAATCTTCTGGCTGCGCTCGGGCAGTGAAGAAATCCACCTCAGGGCCACCCCTGAACCCGCAACAAAGCTTTGCTTGGATTCACATCATTAAACATCTCAAACCTTCATAATTGTTGAGGGGCTCTTGAGCTCGAGTTTTTAACTCAGGTTCCGTCAGCTTTCGAGTTCTCACAGTCTAGCAAACTCCCAGCCCTGTCAAGCAGACCGAAACACACGGGAGATGGCTCGCTAGACGTGAGCCCGGGGCCCCTTTTGAAAAAAATCCCCGCCCCCCCCCCCCCTTATTATGGAAACCCTAATCCCTACTAAACCCCCATAGGCTAAAACCCCTTTTGGCCTCCTATGACCCCCCCCCCTTTCCGGGCCTCCTCGCGCGCCTTGTCGATGTAGGAGTCCCGCCTCCAGTCCTCCGAGGGCAGCGGCCCGGGTTCGGCCCAGGGCTCGGGCTCGGGACGCTCGTGCTGGCGGAGGTGGAGCCTCGAGGGGTCTTGCGGCTTCGGGGTTTTAGGGTTTTAAGGGTTTAGGGGTTTAGGGTTTAGGAGTTTAGGGGTTTAGGGCTTTCGGGGTTTAGGGGTTCAGGGGTTTAGGGGTTCAGGGTTTCGGGGCTTAGGGGTTTAGGGGCAGACTTTCACAAAATGCAACTAGCCTCCATCACCTGCAGCGTGGTCACCAGCATGGTCTGGAGAGCACGGTCATTATGCTGGCGATCATCATCATTATCATCATCGCCACTACCGTCGCTATCAGCATCATCACCAACATCATCATCAGCGCTCTTGGGACCATAATGGCTCCTACCCTCCTGACTTAGAGCACATGTGTCGCTCCTTGGCTTTCTGCCTCGGGCTACAAACCACCACCACGAGAACCATCCCTTCTTAAAGGATCATGGGACTTAGTAACTAGGGTTATAACTAGGGCACGTATAACCCCAATTAAGGTACTTATAACCTTACATTCTAAGTCCCATGATCCTCCAAGTTGCCCCTGGCGAATCTGCAAGGCCAGGACACTGCAGCGTCCGGCGCATCGTGAATGTGGCACCACAGGTGGGACAAACCTTGCAAAACCAACTGCCCTTGAGTCTGGGGCAGGGCATACTTGTTGTGGGCCGGCACTGGCACTGCACGCCTCTTCATGTAACCAGAACTGGGGCAGAGCCCTCTTGAAAATTCAACCGAAAATCCCTTCTTCGCTTCCCAAGGCACCAGGGGATCTCTCTCGCGGAGCTGCACCGGCGCGGTCTGCGCACAGAAGGAAGCCTTCGGGGCGGCTCGACGCGCCGCCTCGGTCTGGGAGGCTGTCTTGAGTGTGTAGGGTTCAGAGCTTAAGGTTGAAGGTTTCGGTTTAGAGTTTTGAGTTTAGGGATTATGGGGATTTGCGGTTCTTGGAAGATGGGGTTATTGAGGAGTTTTAGAGTTTAGGGCTTGGGAATCGGGGTTGTGGGGATTGGGGCCTAGGCTTGCAGGTCATGGTGCTAGGATATGTTGGTGAACTGGCGGCATTCTTGGTAGAGGTTGGCTGTATATAATCTTCACATCTGTGGGTTGAGGGCTTCTTCAAAATTGCTTTGGGCCGAGTCACTTTTGACACGGGACGGAGGGGAGGGGCGGTGCCCATCCTAAACCCCAAGCCGAATGGAGGAATGAAGCCGACAAGATACTTGCAGCAACAACAAACAAATCAGACTCATACGCGGCACAACTTTGTTGTTGTGATATTAGAGCATCAAGTTGAACCCATCACCCATTCCGTACGGAGAGGGCCCCGAATGGCTGGGGGGCAACTCTATGCCATCGAATGTTTGAGTCTATACGCAGTGCAGCCGAGTGGCTTCTTGCGCAAGCTCCTGGAAGGGCAGCTTCAAGTAGACTTTAAATGGACTCCTTCTACCAATCCGAACCACCGAAGGTCCTTGCCACGTCCTGAATCCGAAGAGAACAGCTCCTGGGCCTAATACTCATCATCCCAGACATCCCGACGCCCTGAACCCTCTCCCGAACCCCAGTCCCCCTCCGTTTCCTGCGACTCTCAGCGTGCCCGCAAGCAAATCCCAAGCGCCGACAGTCGCATCCCAAACGCAGCCGATGCGATGCTTACGATCTAAGAACTCAAGAAGTGGGCCTAAGGAACAGGGCGTAGGAAATGAGGGTACAGGGTTTCACCTCGCGGTACGACAGGACGGCCACTCCCACTTCGGCAGCCATGCCAAGGCGTTGCCTGGGTGCTTCACAGGCCGCGCACGCTTGAGGCTTCGGATTCAGGGTGTCTTGCAGGTCGGACGAGGCTGAATGCGCCGGAAGTCGCGGGATTGTAGTGGATGTGAGAGGGGTATGGATTGGTTTGAAGATTCGCGTACAGGTCTGTGGGTTTGCAATACAGTACCTTGCTGCCAACTGATGAGGTATAGGATCCTGAAGCTACAACCAATTCGAAGTCTGGAACTCCCCAACAATCGTTCTCTGTGCAGGCATCGACTGCTCTGATACAGCACAGTACATACCACACATATGTCACAAAACTTAACCTGAAAATGCCTTTTTAATAGACCATATCTTGCTAACATAACGTAAAGTAGTGATACTTCTTGTAGGCCAGATCTTGGTAACTTAAAGTATAAAGCCCAGCAGTGCACTGAACTTCGATCCCAGCTTCAATCCGCTCAGGATCTTCGTCCCGGCCGCTCCTGGCGCAGCCCGGACCGGAACGAACCTGCTCAGAGGCCGAGGGCACTGAAAAACTGAGAGTTTTCAGCACAAGGGTCATCATTTCAACATGGCAGCATAGCATTTTAGAATTCAGGTTTATAGAGGGTCTATGATTATATCATCTTTATTCCTGAGACTGCTAGTATTTCCCTCAGCCCCGTCCGAAACCCCCCCTCTCCCGGCCTGTGCTTCCTTCTCCGTCAGTTTACAATTACTTCAAGGATCATGGGACTTAGTAACTAGGGTTATAGTTAGGGTAACTATGCTTAGAACCCCAATTAAGGTACGTATAACCTTACTTACTAAGTCCCATGATCCTCCAAGTACAACAAGTCAGCTTCGGAAAGACCTCGGAGCAGATCCCTGCAAGCCTCTCGTGCTCCAGGAAGGGGTCCAGCGAGTCCAGGTCCCACACGTCCAAGGAGGAGGGTGTGCGATCGCAGTGGCCGGAGCAGTAGATCCAGTACCTGATTTTGGGGTTGAGGTTAAGGCGGTTAAGGGCCGAGGACTTCGGGCTTGAGGTAGGGAGTGTTGCGAGAGGTTTTCAGCTTGGAGCTTTTTGGAGATTCAAGGCCGCGTGGCCTCCTGCTTGGAAACAAAGCATGAAGCCTGATGGATGGTTTACCTTCGAGCCTCGCGGCAACATCAGAACATTGGGTTTTCACGCATGCACGCATGCCATGACTTCTCTCTTTGTACGAAGCTCAGAACATAAAACCTACAGCTTAAACTCTCACCCTCTAAACCCGCAACCCTTAACCTTAAGCCCCCAGAGATCCTCTGAAGGATCCCTTCAACGAACCCTTTTAGGAACCCTACTTTAAAGGATCATGGGACTTTATAATTACATGTAACTATACTTATAACCCCAATGAAGGTACTTATAACCTTACTTACTAAGTCCCATGATCCTCCAAGTAGCGAACAAGCAGTATTAAGGTCCCTATACTAAACCCTTATAGTAACCCTTATATAGCCCCCTGTAAAGGAACCCTAAGCCCTAACTGTTGATGGACAAAATCCTGCATTACGCATTATAAGGAATATACCATAGTTCCCATAGTTTAGAGTCCTTAGGGTCATGCAGGATTTTGTCCATCAACAGAAGTATAGGAACCCTAGCGACTTGAGAGAAGGTGCCCGTGCCAGGCTCGGCAGGGAGCGTCCTCCGGGGGCTCCGGAGGCTCCAGGGCCGGTCCTGGAAGCCCTTCTTTTTGTTTTTTGGTGGTTTAGGATTTAGGGATTTTAAGGTTTTGGGGTTTAGGGTTTAGGGTTCAGGGTTTAGGGTTTAGAGTTTAGGGTTTAGGGTTTAGAGTTTAGGGTTTAGGGTGGAGGTGGAGGGTTCAGGGTTTGAGGCTTAAGGTTCAGGGATTCGAGTTTCGGGTTTATGAAGGATTTTGGTGCCTGTTGTTGTAGGGCGTGCCGTTTCGAGTTTCGGGCTTGGGTCGTAGGGATTCTGAATCGAGTTTGGGGGCAGAGGAATTCGTCGTATAGCTTCAGTTCTGAGGGTTTTGGGGGTCTGTGGATTTGGGATGTTGGGGTTTAAAATTTGTTTTTCGCTTTAGAATTGTTGTGGCTTTTGGGTTCTGCGGGTTTCGGCTTCGGGATTTGGGGTTTGGGGTTCTGGGGTCGTCCTGCGCGATGTCGCTCCTTCCGCTCTTTGCGCGTCCCCTCCTCCTCCTCCTTGAGGAAGGCATCGTAGCCTTGGCCGGATCTTTTGTTACAGCGGTTCAAGGAATATAGGGTTCAGGGCAGCAGCTCACGTTCGTTGTTTGAAGCTTCTGTCTTTCGGATATTTGCATGCCCCCAAAGCTGTGGGACTGCGAAAGCAAGTGGCCACAGCTGCGTTCCACAACGGTGGCTGGTGCCGGGGCTTTGGCGCCGGTGGGACCTCTCAGGCAGCCCAGCTGGGTCAGTGCCTGCGCCACACGCTCCACCTGAGCTGCTAAAGCTTTGGTGCCGGGGTGGAGTGCTTTGTGGTCCAAAGCTTTAGTCACCGTGTGCCACACTTAAGAATGAAAGAATGAAACAGAGACAGAGAGAGCTACAGACAGGAGGTTGAGTGCAGGTTTCGGGTTCAACAAAATCACAGCACTTGTCCGAATCCGCCTGCTCCCCTTGCACTTCCACGTCTGCCAGTGCACCCTTTGCGTGCACGGTCCCACCGACGCCCAGCAGAGTCGTCAGTGCGGTGCAGAGTGCCCTGGCATTGCCCCTCACACCGCTGATGACCTCAAGGCACAGAGACCCTCAAAAAGTGAAAGGATAATGACACCAAAAACTATCCTAAACTTAAACCCGAAACGGCCGAAAACCCTAAAACGTAAATTAAATCCTAAACCAGACCCTCGAGGCACCGTCACCCGCTTGCCTTTGGCCCGGCGCTCCACGAGCAGAGGCGGCTGGCCCCCCTTGTCCGCGAAGACCGCGAAGCCACAGGACGGGAGGCCACCAGCTTTGGCCATGTTGCGGGCTTGTGCTTTGTGTCTATCCGACGATGCTTTCGGGGGTGGACGAGTGGAAGGTTTGCGGTTCGAGGTTGTGGGTCGCGCTGGATGGAGAGCTTGCGGTGTGGCGAGGTTCGGGCTTGGCAGCCGAGGTTTGCTTTGGCGACATGTGGGCTTTTGAGCGGTTTCAGGGGGTGAGGGGAAGGTGCTCAGGGTTAGGGTCTGGCTTCAGGGGGCGTGGCGAAGTGTGCAGGGTGCATGACACAGGGTAGCAACATCCGACTAGTTGAGCATATCTGAAGCTTCGGGCTTCGTGGAGATTCGCACATGGATGTTCCACAGCTGCTGTCAACTTCATCTGGCTCATGTGCGCTGTGACCCTTTGACTGAGCTGAAATCTCAGTCTTCCATGCATTCTCTATGCTGCAGTTGCATGGCGGAGCATGTGCTCAGCTGTTGTGGTGGGGATGCTGGGAACCCGTGCAGAGCCTCCCCAAACAACAAGGAACAAAAGCCATCAATCAAAAGGCCGAACAACCTTCGCAACACCCGTACAGCACCATCCAACACTGCTGCACCATAAGCCCCAAGCCCAAGAGCTCCCAGAAACCTGGAGAACCCGTATAAACACCTCGTATAGCCCGTACTGAATCCCTATCTCCAGTTGGACCCCCTTAAGCTTCAGAGCTCAGGTCATGCCCTGGAGTCGAGTGTGAGTGTTTTGTTTGAGGCTCGTGGCTCAGAGGTTGAGACTTTCAGTCTTGGGGTGAGATAAAGCCTTGGCCCTGGAGCTTAGAGTCCAAGAGTTCGTTTGTTTCGGGAATGGGTGTATCATCTGAGTGTACGCTTCAGGGTGCGCGCCTCTTTACTCGGCATGCACAGGTCGATTCGTTGCGAAGCGTGACTACATTGCTGCGTTGCCGCACAGGCATAAGACACCACTATGTCTGAGATGAGAGAATGACATGATTCTGAGTGCAGTTGCCTGCCGATCCCGAGAGCAACAGGTGGCGCGTCGGCATCCACAGCGGAACCGCAAACGCTGCCAATCGAAGCATTTCTCCGTCGCAGGAGAAGCTAAGCTGTTCAGTGTTTAGTCCTCTTCGACTGACGCGCGCCTTCCTCACAGGCCTCGCTCTCGACAGTACGTCTCGAGCGGCCGCGAAAGGCCGCTAAATCGGCTTCTGCTGGCACTCAGCCAGCATCTAGTCTCTTGTCTCCCGCGCCTCGCTGGCACTGTGCATGTTTCAAAGTCGAGAGCCGAGGCGCTGCTCGGCTCTCGGGACTAATGACTAGAGCGATTGCTCGCCCTTGGGGGATGACCCGCTGGCGTCTAATCTAGCCAGGGGCCTTTGGCACCTGGGCCCCTTCTGGCCCCTGGTGCTGGAGCTTGAAATACTTGGACTTTGGCACTCTGCCTCCTCGGCACTCTGCCTCGCAGTCCTGATAGTCGGCTGTGTACTTCAAGCGGAATTCGGATGTCAGGAACCTTCAAAAGCTGAGTAAGCGTCAAATCCGGGGTATGTCTATGTCTTTCAGCACTGCTCCAACACCGTCTCTTGCAAACGGATGTCCCGAAAGCGCTGTGGACTTCTGCACTTCTGCTTCCGAGCCAGCTCACATCTGCTTTCCATCTAACTGCTGTGATCAGTACACCCACTTTTCCATGCTTGTCCACAACGCCAGGGCTGAGAAGCACGGCCCACGAGGATCCTACGCTCGGATGCATCGGGCAACTGACTGCCTCCCCACATTTTCGCAAGACAGCGTCCGTGTGATTCGGCAGACACGCCACTCCCCGGTTTAGGAAGGCTTCGAAAAAAACGGTTCATCACTCCACGTCTCCCTTCGCATACTTGCAAACTGCTCCTTCCGGCACCCCAGTCACAAGCGGTCGACGGTTCCACCCACACCGGGCAATCACCGCCGATCTCAGGATCTATTACCTATTCGCATCTCGAGGATCCTCGTGTTTTCGCGCCTTTTTGTACACTGAAAGGCCGACTCAGGGCGCACATCGCCTCGGCAAAGGCGCTTAGATATGCTTACGAAGAAGACTTGCAGTCGTGCCAGATCAACAGGTCGTCAAGGCTCTAGAACTTTAATCCTAAAGCTCTGTGTGCGGCTGCGAGGCCCGAGAAAGGCTTGGTTGAACTCCGTTAGGTCCAAACCGAGGTCGTGGTCCTCCGTTTCAGAGTCTTGACTTCGGACTTCAAGTTAACGACTCAGGGTTGCAAGTCTGCCCGGGTTTCCGGTAGCAAGGTCTGGCAAGGAACTGGGGCAACAAAGGGTGAAGACGGCACAAAGTGGCTGATGTAGTTGGGAGAAGCTGCAAAGCCGTTGAGGGTATAGGGAATAGCGAGCAACCACCAAGTTGATATATGGGCCTCAAAGATTCGAACAAACTTTGAGGTAATATCGTACAAAGATCACAAGGAACACTAAGGAATAGCATAGGTAGTTGTTCAGGCTTTTGTATTGCCCAAACTGTCTTGATGATCGGTTGGACCAGGGCATCATGGCAGATCTGCTTTTAGACATAAGCTGAGTCTTCCCAGCTTATACACTGCTGAGCGGAGCTGATCTATGACGCATGGCCCTGACCAAGCGTCGAAAACAAACAAGCCTTCGTACGACCACGCAGCCACAGCTGGGTCTCCAGATGCTCTGCTTTTTGAAAGACCTACAGATTCTGGGTCCTTCAGACTATGAGCTGCGGCTTACATGTACTTACCAATATTGAGGCCGGGACTATCTTGATGACAAGTTGACACACCCCATCCGAAGTGCATGTGCCCTCTTGGGTCCAAACATCCCCCAACCTCCAGTCTCATCTCAGAAACCATCCGCACAGTCGCAGAGCCTGAATCCCTTGAGTACTTCCTAAATCTGAACCCAACAACAATGCCCTCAGCCCTGGACCTTCCAACCCAACATCCAAGCCAAAATGCTAGCAAA